>JAZKJV010009088.1:0-569852 GCA_037367405.1 Ottelia alismoides | reverse complement strand
TGCTTGATACACAAGTTTCAGATGTACTGTCCCTTTCAGATATCGAAGAATCCTCTTTACAGCTTCCCAGTGTGCTGACCGGGATTACTTTGATATCTACTAACTAAGCTTATTGGATAGGCTAAGTCAGGCCGAGTACACATCATTGCATACATTAGACTCCCCACCGCTTGTGCATATGGTACATCTAAAGGTTTCTGTCCCTTTCCGGTTATACCCATAGCGTCTAAGATTCTGCTATTACAGTTATACCCATACCGTTTATGTAATCACTTATGCATTTGTATTCTTACAAAAATCATTGTGCTGCCCCCTTTTGTTATTATACTTATGCCCCTATTTTACCTTAATGGAAGGGCAATACTGTCAATTCTCTAAGAATACATGGGCACAAGTGTTGCTGCAAAAAATGCAGGGTGTAACCTTAATGCAGAATCTAGTAGTGGCATGTGTAAAAAATCTTTCAATAAGATGCAGAAGTAAATCAACAGCAACAAAGCATGGGTCAGTGGCAAATTTAATCTCTTATTGAAGAAATTCAGATATATACTTTGGATATACTGTCCATCAATAGACAGCATTTCAAGGTTGAAAAAATATCTAATCTAGTTCCTTGACCAAATGGGAAAAAACAGCTGCCTTGCATGCATATTCATGAATAATATTCAAGGTTCCATTTATAGCACTTGCCTAAACAGGAACGAGACCTCGTATGCTTAATGCTTTCCTCCAATCAATCTTTGTATTTATGGAGGAACCTTCAAACCACAATCGCTATTAAGAGAACATGATCCTACATAAACCCTTAAAGAAGCGCACTCCGCAAACACCATAATCCAGGCATTCTCCCGAGTGACTAATACAATTCATAAAACATGTGTGACCTGACAATGATCATTCAGCTAGAACTTCTAATGACTAAAGGAAGCTGCTCCAGTTGGCAGAGTATTCACGTACACATCAAGTTAACTATTGAAGCTGTCTTGGCTTTTCTTGTGGAGAAAGTAATGCGCCTCAATCCACAAACGTCAGAAATCCTAGGTAGAAAACCGAACCTCAATAATGGAATGGACTGCAAGGGATAAGGGTAATCGTAATTGGATGCTATACTATCCAGCTCAGATGGAAAAAGATTCCCCTCAATTCGGCATAGAATTGGGAGAAGATAGCAAAGAACCACTCAGGTGGAAAACCTGCAGATTTAGCCTATAACTTCCTAATAAATTGAAGGCTTGTTAAGGAACCTGAACAAGCAAGGTACGATGCCCAGGACAAGAAATTATTTTCAGATCCAGTATATATGTGCTTGAAATAGAGATGTGAAGGAGGTTCCCTCACTTCCTTTAGCAAGCTTTAAATTCATGCTATATGAGTATGCTTTATTTACTTTCATAGAAATATCTTTTTTTAGAAACTTTCATAGGAATATCTGGAATCATTGGATCCAGTATTTTAGTTATAAATCACAAGTATGGCAATTGTGCTTATTTATTTATCAATGGTTGTATTTGTGGTAAGTTATGTATGATATTTAGCATGCCAAGTCATGTGAGGTAAAGTGCATCACCTAAGCCTATCTGTAATAGGGTTTTTCATCGCCCGGATCTCGCATCTTTCATCTTTGATTGTATAAAAGGAATGTCCCTGATTCAATTTCTCAGTAGGAAAAATATAGACAAGTTTTTTTGTTTGAAACTTTCTAGGATAATATCCCACAATTACTGTCACTTTGAAAATGTAATTTAAAATCAATTTTGAAAACACCAAAAAGGTCTGCTCTTTTGCATTTCAATTTCAGATTTTGTCATGTGCTATATACCAGGAATGTCTGCCTCGAGCATTTCTCATATTTATCTCCAGTCACACTGTCTGCCTTCTTTCAATTTGTAATTTAGACATCATAGACAGAACACATGATAAATTGAATAGTTACATATAATGGTTACATAATAGTTTAAAGACTCTCCCATCTTTTTTAACGATTTCAGTGAGAATTTTAGTTATATAACCATTATGGGGTGCAGTATACCCACTTAAATGTTCTGGTGGTAGTGCAGTGCGCCTATCACCCAACAGATCAGGGTTCAAATCCCCCCTTGTGAGGTGCGTTACATAGTTGATAAATCAATTATTTATCATCATAACTACTATTTATTATCCCTTTTATTTGAACTTTTCAATAATCTGTAACCCTAATTAACATTATTTAACAATTGACCCTATGTATACAATTAACCCTAATTATTGTATATCGATAATTCTATTAATGTGTTTTATTTTCTGTATTTTCTTGAATATCAAAAATCCCATAAAAATTAAATAAATATTGTACATATTTGTTTTGAAATTAATTATAAATAAAAAATACAAAAAATCTCAAAAGAAAATTAAAACAAGTGTTTTTATACTTACAAAAATAATACAATGTATATATGACATTTTAACTTTGTGTAAACATGAAACTTGTAGATCTCAAAAAGATCCACAGCCTTTCATCTTCAATGCTTTTTGATTTGAAGCTTCTAACTGTTTTATTTTGAATTTTCTTGTATTTGTTTTTTTTTCTAATTTTCCTGTTGGGTCACGTGACGCATCATGCACCGCCTACATGGCAAGCTCCTTTGTCTCTCCCCGCCTCCTTCCTCAGTCGCACGATCAGGCCCTGATGGATTACATCTAGACCATTCATTCGCTCCTCATCCACCTCCCTCTGATCAACTTGATCAGAGCCATCATAGCCACACGCGCTTGCCTCTTCATCGACCCTTGGATGCGCCTCATCCAACGGTTGAGGAACATCGTCTTCCTCCAGTAACGGTAACAACTCTCCCATATGTTGAGCCGCACCAGACACCCTCTTCTCCCATTTCATGTAACCGCTCCCCATCTCTCCATGTCACTCCACCTCCCCGTTGTAGTCATAAGCACCCTCTTTCATGCAATTGTTTCCTTTCCTACGTTCCTCCTCACCTAGAAACGGTTGTCGAAATCCTCAATTCCATCTCTTGTAACAGCCGAGTCCTCCTAGTCCTCCTTCAAAGTCACCTCCTCCAGCTCCATTCCTCCCCATTCACCATTCATGTGAGCTCTCCCCTAGCCTTCTTCCCCTCCCTGTGACATGGGGAGGTGGAATCGAAGTGTAATCATGGAAAAGGACCACTGTTGAGACCCATGATCCCATACCATGGCACAACCGCATCCAGTTGTTCGAGCTATTCCCCATGGTTGGGGGAGTTTAGCGAAGATCGAAGCTCTCTTGAGCTCAACCCAAGCCCCTCCTTTCGTCGGTGACACTCTTCAATCCCAGGTTGGTTCTTGTCCTTTGTCCTTGTTTTCTCTTAATTAATTAGGACCGCCCAATCACCCTTACCACCAATTGAACCCCCCTACACCTTCGTCGCTTGATCCACGTACTGGACTATGTTCACCTCCTTCTTTTCTCCAACCTTTGAACCACTCCAACTCCTTACCTCTGCCACCACGATGGAGGAACCCCATCGAGCCTTCACCCTCTTCGTTTCGCATGCCTTCATTCCACTCACCTCACATACGCAACTGCTTCGCATGCTTCGGCTATGTTTCAGCCAATGTTTTGCAGGTCATTCCCTTCATTGGCCGGAGCTTTGGATGACTTGTCATTCTAGAGCATAAGCTTCGACGTGGGAGCTATGTTTCTTCGCTCCGAGCACCTCCTTCAGTCCCTGACTCCTCCCTGATCTTCGTCAACGGGTGGTTGCTAGACCTTTAGAGCGCTCTGAGGGCAACGGAGGAACCCCATATACCTCGCTGGAGCACAGCATCATCGCCCTGTAATACGCAGAGGAGGGAATCGAGTGAAGCTACAGGTACCATCGATCATGATGATCGGATGGCTCAGATGCATCCCAATCCACCGCCGCAGAACCAACATGCTCGGAGGAACCAAGCCTCGTCTGAAGCCACTCGAGAACGCGAGGGCGGAGGGAATTTGCATCTGAAGTCCCCGCAATTCTTCAAATCGCTGACAGGTCCCAGGCACATGTGCCTCACGTGGTGCACCGGGTATTTTGCGTCAGGGATCTGTCAATTCTTATAATTGTTATTAGGTCCCCGAGCACTTGGAATATAACAAGGCATTGTGGTTTATTATATTTGCAAAAATATCCCTCCAAGGGTATGTTTGTGATGGTTTTGTAAATATTCTGCACGTTTATTTTGCGTTTAAGCCCCTAAACTCTTTTCTTTATTTCTTGAGAACTTAAACTCTGATTTTTATGATTTAAGTTTCATTTGAATGCTTATTTGATCCACTATCTTATGGTATAATTTACTTACTTACATGACATGTGAAATAGGATGTTCAAATTGAGGTCATGTCATTTATCTCATGATTTTAAATGCCATTAAATAAAAAAATGGACATATTTTGATGCATCAATTGCAAATGAAATTGAATCTAATTTTATTGCTCATTTTGTTGATTATTTAGGGGCATATTATTGTACATAATTTTGCTTGCATTGCATTGTATTTTGTTGCATTCAGTCTTTAAATTGACTTGCATGAAAAACAACTAAAAATGCATTATGTTCATCGACTTGAGAAAGAATCTTTCAACATGGACTTGAGAAAGAATCCATGTATACTTATAGTGGGAGAAGGTTTAGACACTTTAGTATGAATTTACTCCATAGATGGATTCTAATTTCATTTATTATTTGATGTCTACTTCAGGTCAAAATTAAAAAACAAGCATTTACTTCCGACATAAGTAGAGGTTGGATGCTTAACGGGTTGATAGATTGACAATTTCATTTATTACGATCTAACCTTCGCTGGTCTTTTAAAATACTAGGAATTTTGGCATGTGTCTTACCTAGTAGGAGTTATCTAGATACCCAATATTTGGTTCTTAATATCAACCATTTACCTGGATGCATCTCCATGAGAAAATGACCAAAATCATATAAGTTATGGAGCAAAGTTGGAAATTAATTAGATCCCCTTCATTCCAAGTTCGTAATATGAGGATGCTGTGCATCTTAAAATCAAGAATCTAAATCTAAACTTTTTTTCCTAAAAAAAAGATTTGCCATACTTTATGTCTCTGGATGTGGGACATCAATTCTGAACATATGCCGGGGATGTGAAGGTAAGATATGCACATGCTAAGAAGGATATAGGACAACAGAGAATGAGAGAAACTCAAAAGATATTGGATCCATGATGAGACCAAATGAGAAAATTGAATTGGCTCCAACAAAGAGGAAGCTTGGTTATCTTCAGAATAAGTTAGTCATTGTCCTCATCTGAAGGCATGTAAAACTGTCCGATCAACTATGCATCTTCAGGGAATTGAGCCGGGACAGTACGACGTATTCAAAGGAAACTATCAAAAATCATTAAACCGACTTGGATGTTGGCTTGAATATTATTGAATATGTTTAGAGGCAAAAAAATCAATGCAAAAAGCCTTAAGCTTGTTTAGGATTGATGGGGAATTGTACCTCCTTTTTCAATTTCAAAATTATGCTGTGGTGGAAATTAGGGACCGAATATGACTACTTCAATTGCTCGCTTATTTTAATATTGGTTTCACAGACTGAAAATGGGTCGTAATCCTGAGATGATCAGGGAACATTTTCTTCATTAGAAGCTTCTTTTAAGATACATAGTAATTATTAGTCCATAAAGTATAATGCAGTGCAAGTACATTAGCACCCCATTAAGCAGAAGAAAATACACATGCCAAGGATAAATCCTCGGGACAGTAGAAGCTTATTTAGCACACCACTGGATTTTGATAATGCCAAGGATGTCGAGTTTCAAACAAACAATTCGACATAAAACGATGCCAATGCATTTCTCATTCAATCAACCAATGTCCAATGTTGAACAAGCATTACTATCTAGTAATAGGAGGGTGATTAATTGGGGGGGGAAAGGAAAGAGTAATAGCATTTTTTTTTGGGGGGGGGGGGGGGGGGGGTGCTAATAGCATTGTTCAGAGAAAGCCACTGACTAAATCAAAAAGTCAGCTACACAGAGAAACAGCATAAATCCTTGTAGGGCTTGGAAGGATAACGAACTCCAGCGATCAAATGCTATCTGAGATGGATATATGATTGACAGAAAAACCCTTGCTTGGATGTATCTAGAAATCCAAGGATCAAATTCTGTCAGCTGGATCTAGAACTCTAGTAATCGTGCTGGCTGAGTGAGACCTAACAAAAACCTTTCTTAGAGCATGTCGTTGAAATAGAGCTAAATGTTCCAAAGACTTGGCAAAAAGAGGGGTCATCTACAACCTCTCAAAATTGACCACAAAATCCAAAGTTCCACATGTCCAATAAAAAGCAGACACTCTTCTGAATTAAAAAAAAGGAAGCTAAACTGTTGATTTATGAAAGCAATCCACCAACCCAACAGGCAAGCCCTCCATAGTTGTCCCTTTTGATTCTCAACGATAAGGATTCCTGAGGAGAAAGCCCCCCAGCATCATCTTTGATTCTTTATAGTTCAACCTCACGATTCTCAACCATTAAAACGTGTAAAAATAGCCACCACGACTGGAAGATGATCTTTTAGAAATTGGATAAAGCATTAAATTCGAATTTATCTGCATGAAAAAACTTATAAAGAGTGTTCACCCGAAACATGTCATGGGATGTGAGGCTTTAATAGCTTCCATGGGAACTCCCTACCAAGCTTAATCGACCACATGCAAGCTAACATTTCAGAGAGTACACTGAGATTACCAATTCTAGACTCACTGTCAACAGACTCCCACCAAGCTAAATGATAAATTACAGTGGACAGTGTTCTAGTTCCTTTGTTCATTTTACCAACTTAAAGAATCTATAGAAAAACTAACAGCAAACAAGATGTGCATTTTTTGAGGGAAAAAACAAGATGCACGTTTTTGAAAGCAGTATACGTATTTCATCATCTACCAAACAAACATTATTCCAATCACTCTAAAAACAACTTTCGTCTTTTCCAAGTTTATTATTCAAGGAATTAACCTCAAAAAAATAACAAGGGCAGGCTGATGGGTCCTTCCCATCAAACTTCTCAATATAACAATGTTCCTAAAGATAAAGGACCTAGTTATCCTAGATATCTTCACTCTCAAGCAATCAACATTAGCTTTACTAGTTGGCCATCTTCATCGAACTAATCACAAGAATTAGATAATAAAAAAGGGCATTTCAACTGCACTATAAAAGTTCGGTCTAATGTTTCCAAAGCTATAGGACTCAATCACCACCATCCATGTAATATTGCCAAAAACTTGAACTCCTGCATATAAATGTCGTACTCACAAATACAGACATGCAGTTTCTATTGTAAAATGATAACATGTGAATAATTTGCACAGCAAGTTCACAGCATACCTTGAGCAATTGGTAATCATTGCGAGATAGGTGATCAAGAGTGTATCATTGTATTCCTGAAAAGGAAAATTTTTGAAGGTTTATTTTGCAATGCACTCTCAGCAGCAGCACAAAAGTACAAAACAAACCAACAACACACGGTTTAAGCCACTTAAAAGTCTATTGGTCAGAAGTCCTTCAAGATCAAATAAAAACGTGGAACCAAGTGAATTATCCAAATGAATTGCAAGTAATAATATCAACCGAACAAAAACTGTCAGGTGATGCCCATCATAATTACATGCAATTGAAATGCATGCAATCGATTGAATTCTACTCACCATCAGAAAGTCATCTTGGAATTTTGCAGACTCAATGGCAGGTAACCGTCTCATAAGACTTGAGACTTGCCTAAGCAATGAATTGTCCATAGGAATATCACCTGCATTGAAAAACCAAGCATCAAATATCTCAAAGAAATGTGAATAGGATAAAATATCTAAATACAAGGCCACCATGCCAACATTATTCTTCACAAATCAACACAAAGGAAAACAACCAAGGAAATAACCATGCGACGGGAGACACAATGTTCACATGGGGTTAGTTGTCTTCATTTTCTTAACATGTGAAAAAAAGGAGGGACGAATTACAGATAATTGCCCCACAGGCCACATAGTCAAAGGATCCTAACCAACGCATGTTAACCCATATGTGAAAGGAAGCAGATCCTCTGCTGTAGGGGGTTCTACAGCAGGACCTGCCATAACTCGTTTCTCTTTTGCAAAATTCGTTTCAAAAATCAAACCATGTGGATGGAATCTACGTCTATGGTTCTATATATCCACCAAGTTTTGTTTTAATCTGAGGTTCCTAGCTATGTTATCTCAAAAGTCAACAAAAAGGTCATCATGGGTTGGACTCAAAATCCATTATATTTTACTTTTTTGTTGACCTTTGCGATAAAATAGGTAGGAACCTCGGATCAAAATGAAACTTGGTGGATAAGTAGAACAATAAACATAAATTCCATCCATATGTTCAATTTTTAAACGATTTTCACAACAAAAAAAGAGTTACAGCAGGCCCTATTGTAGAACCATCTACAGCAGAAGCTCTGCTTCCTATGTCAAAAAACTTAACAACCCCCCCCCCACCACCACACACACACGCACTCAAGTTAAACATGGAGACTATACATAATACATATCCAACTTACACATTCTTCTCAAAATTGGTAATATGAAGTTCCTTGGTGAAAGTGCACTAGATATTCCTCTTTTCTAACAAAAGCAGCATATATTGGAGAAAGTGTGATGCGGGATATCAGGTAATGTAATGCTCTGACTCGTTTCCTATGTAGGGACTTTCCAGTGGATAAGATAGATACCCCATAAATTTTTTTTTGATGTTAAAACGGGTGAGTCCCCATGTCGGGGATCACCGCCTGTAAATTGTCATTAAAAGAGTTTCACGATATAGATACCCCATAAATGAACTGTGATTTCAATCACAGCAGAGCAACGAGACCCCGGATGTGATTGGACAGGCTCCAAATAACTGAAGCATCTATTATAGTAAATATTTGGAACGGAAGCAATGAACGGCATGCAAAACGAACCCTGAAGTGAGACTTCCCAGTGTGCTCTTAGTACATTCGTACTCTTCCAAGAAAAAACAGCTCCAAGAAAGAGTATGACCATTTAATCAATATAATTATGCTTTTTCCTAATGGAACCCCCCAGTTGGCTTTTTGGGGGGCTTTTTTTAATGTCTCTGCAGTCCTATTTGTTTTTGGAAGCCAGAGCTGGGGTTGGTTGTTATAATTGTATTATTGTAAACCTTTGACTCGCTTGACCTGTATAACCTAAAGAGGTTCAAGTCCTCCCTTCTTTACTTCTGTGGGACCATCCCCTGATTATGATATTTTGAGGTGCTCAGGTAGGTACATTCCTGACTTTCTTCTAGGGTCTGCATAATAAGGCATTAAGTGGCTTACATGGAACTTCCACCTTTGGAGCATCGAAAAAGTTGACCTAACTTCATTCCCAATGAGTGAAGGCTTTGAATCTCGGTAAAAATTATGTCAGGTATTCAAGACATGGTTTTAGTAGTAGACAGACAAATTCTTTGGGGGTTTAACATGATCTCCGCACGGTTGCACAACTAACTAACATGACACTCTGCCCATTTGACCGCACAATTCATTCTCCATTGCAAAAGTCAAAATTCAAATAAAACATTCCCCTTCAAGACAGATGACATTATATTTGTTCCAAAGATTCGAGACACATTTTTGCTCCATGGCAAGAATCCCACTCGATAGGATTAAGATTAGAGAAAGATAAGAATAATTGAACCAAAGAAGGGAAAATTTTGATCATATGATCCTCAGAGAAATTTAGTCATAATCAAGGTTGCAGATATCGGTAGTCAGTACTCGGTCGGTGGGGTCACTGACTAAGGATTAATCGGCAATCGGGCGACTAATCAGATTTATTCGGCCATTAGTCCGTTTTGAATTTTTTAAATTATTTTAAGTATATAAACCATTTTTTTGAACATATATTCTTATATATTTGTATGGACTTGTACATTTTCTATATTATAATACAACAACAACAATGTCTTTTCCCACTTTAAGTAGGGTCGGCTAAAATAAAGCCTTTTCCAACAAAACCTTTTCCCACTTCTGTACCATAATAACGAAACAAAAGAAATAGTTGACTTTAAATATAACATTAAGCATATTAGAATAAGTTTGCTTTTAAGAAAAGCAAATTTTTTTAAAAATAAAAAAAGTTCTATGTAAAAGTCGACCGACTAGTCGGTCCGATTAGTCGGGTTGACTGACTAAAGGCCGACTAGGTCTAGTTGAGTCGGCTACCTCCCTGACTCGAGTAGTCGGACCGAGTAGTCAGCCGATTTTTACAGCCAAGGTCATAATATTACATTGATAAAGATATTAAATCCCGGTAAAGAGTCCCAGGAAGGAAAAAAATGCAAGGCATAGTCCATTTTCAAAACAAAAAATTCATGACTATTATCCTCCATATCGTACTATCACTCAGTCAAACTCGTTAAGCGAAGTCCCTTTGATGGTTTTTAATAACTTTAGATATTCCTACCAAGCATACAACCTTCTCACAGACTTAATAGTCAACAGCCGATTTTTCATGACTAAGGGAAATGTCAACCCTCACTTATTAGCACGGGGAGAACCATTTCGCAGGATGGCCAAGGAAGGACGACCATAAACCTCTATGAGTGAGGACCTGAAGCAGTTGCACACGAGGATTCTTATGCACTTCATATTTGCCGGAATTAGAGGAGAAAGAATTCACAAGAAGGGAGATAATATGTTTGTTTTCCTTGTCAATGATCAAGAAAATATGTGTCTATTTAGTATTCAACTCCCTAATGTCGACGTAATCTAGGCCTTTTCACGGTGTGATTATACCAATGAACCTTATCATCTCTAAAAAACTCCCTCCCTATCATTCAGTTGACTTGAAAACTGTTTGCTTCTGGTGGTGACTATTTTCTGACATCTAGTACCTTCTCTTCATTTTTTGCATGAAAGAAAAAATATTTCAAGCTGACATAAAAGGTTATAGTAGCCTAAAAAGAAAAAAATGGTGTACAAGATGGTAATAAAGAATATAGTAATGTAAAACAATACGTAGGAATCAAGCCGGAAAGAAAAAAAAGCATCTACATGAGATTTGCCTCAAGGTCTTTCTACCATGCACCCACTAACTTGCGCACCTGAGGTAAAGGCGAGCATACCTCTGTCCTTTCTCAGTAAGTTAGTTGGTCTTAATGCATCCAAACTCCAAAGAATGAATAACTAAAAAGTGCAAACAATGTCAATAGAGCACCGAAGGCTCCTAACGTAGGGCAAATAAGACATCGACAACTTGTTCTTGTAATTTTTTGTATAGTAGCACAAGTTCCTTCAAATCGATCATCACTCTTACTGATTGGAGATTTATTCCAATTCATGTAAGGATAATCTTGAGCCACATCATCTCTACAACTCTCATCGCACTTGTCATATACTCCGCTTCACCACTAGGTCTCGCATAATAGATTGTCTATCGATCATTCATATCATAAGATTGTCACTCACTTTTACATAACAGCAAGTAGTGGATCTTCTAGTGTCAATGCACCCTACCCAGTCTGCATTTGCATAGCTTTTAATGTCAAGTTTCGCATCCTTGATGACAGGATCTGCAAGTGCATGCATAAATGAAATCGTGAGTACCTTAAGTAATGCCAAGTATACTCTAGGCAATTTTATCTAAAAAAAAAAGTATACTCTAGGCAAGGCAGACCAACTTCCCCACAAGTATTTGGTACAGACCCTTGGGATCTGCTCTTGGTTTTTTTTCCCACTCTTGGTGCCCAATCTAAGATTTCCTTCAATAGATGTAAAGGTTGACTCCTGTATTATTTGTAGCGGTAGTAGATGCTCTGGCCAAGATGATGTCAAAGGCTGGAGAAAGTGAATTCCAAGCAGGCCTCCACATGGGTGTGATTTCTATTCCCATTCCTCAATACTTAGACGACAATATTTTCTTTATGGAGGGAGAGGTTGAGGTTGCAAAAAGGATAGCCATCGTTCTTGAGTTGCTTGGGTTAATACAGAGCCTGAGGATTAACCATGCCAGGTTTGCTTGTCTCTTTTGGGATGATCGACGAGGAGGTGGCATCTTGCCCTTTGGACACAGTGGGGGACTCTCCCTATCACTTATCCCAGAATGCCTCTGGTTGGCGACAATCTTCGACAGTTAGAATGGTTTTTGTTATTAAGAAGTTGGAGAAGAAGTTGTTGAGGTTTCGTGTTGCATATCTCTCAAGAGGTTGCATCCTTGTTCTGTTAAAGGTGGTGTTATCGACTATCCCGATGTTCTTCCCTTCTGTGTGCATGCTACCAGTAGGGGTAAAGGGGAGATTGAGATGATTACAAGGCGTTTATTTTGGGTTTCTTTTGGGGAGGCCAAGGGGATGTCCTTGGTGAGATGGAAAAGGATGGTGCTGGAAAAGGGGGATGGTGGGGTGGGGATCTGCGGCCTGGAGGCAATGAATCATGTGTTGCCAGCAAAGTGGATTACCTGAATTTGAGGAGGAGGTCCCGACTTGCTTTGTAAAATGTTGCGCTTGGTATATTTGCCTTCCGATTTCTAGAAGGGGATCCTTTCGGTGCTTCCGCATGCGATATCGCCCATGACGCAAGGGTTAGGTGATAGATGTGGCTTCCATTTTTTAGGGAGATTATTGGACTATCCAAGGGCCCTTGTGAGATCATTTTCCTCAATTGTTTGCTCTGGCAGCTAGCACAAAGTGTTCTGTCAGAGATTGTTGAGAGGATGATAGTTGGGTACCTCTTTTTCATATTGAGCCATTGGATCACGTTTCTCGGAGTTTTTCCTGTTTCTTAAGTCACTACCAGATAGTGGGCGGATGAGCAATTCTATGGATAATAGAACCTAGTCTGATGGATGATTCATTGTGCGAACGGCATATAAGGCATCCTAGCAGTTGGAGGTTTTAGATCCAATGCCTGTTTCGGAATGGGTCACTTCCATACAGAATTGAAAGGTACCATATTTGTGTCATGTTGTTCGTAGGGCTGCTAAGAAGGGACCGCCTTATGATTAGTGAGAGAAGACCTCAGTTCTTTCCCGGGTCTAATGACACTTATATGCATTGTCCGGATAAGGAGAGCATTGAGTATTTGTTCTTGGATGCCACGTTGCTAAGGAACTGTTCATTGCGTCGCATGTAGAGGGGGTCTCCACAGCGGATTGGATCAAGTTCTGGAAGCTCTTGGTCATGGGAGTAATCCCATTGAAGTTTGGTTGACTGGTATTGATGCAACGTGGACCCGAAATATAGGGCCACCTATTTATTTAAATTATGATAGTTAATTTTATTTACGTTTTTTGTCGTCGCAATTTTAAGTAATTAATTGAGATCGCCTGTGATCTCCAACGTTTATTCGTAGATTTAATTTTGGTCGGTTAATTAGTTAGAGTCCAATTAGGATAATTAAAGGTCAATTTGAATTTAAATTTGTCAGAGTCAAATTAGGATAAGTTGTTTCCAATTTGAATTTAGTTTCTCTTTTTGTAAAATCATCCCTCTTATATAAAGGGATGAGGGTCCAATGCAATAGACAGCCAAGTATGAATCAAAATTGAGATTTTTATCTCTTCTTCCTTTCTCTTCTCCCTCTCCCTCCACGCGATCTCCGCGGTTCTCCTCCTTCAACCCCTCGTTACCGACGAGTTCTTCTTCTCAACCTTTCCAATTTCTCCTCTTAATCCCTCTTTTTTCTTCTACCAAATATTTTCTACCATTCACAATTAATTTATCAACGCGCCAAAAAGCCGTTTGCATCATTTGGTATCAGAGCATGGCTTACAGATCGTCCCCACGATCTGACGATCCGTACCGATACTCGTGTCGACATGCATCAAGGGACCATCGCTCGTCCGACAGAAAACGACGAGCCAACGACGACTACGACAAGGAGACGGAGCGCATGTTACGTGATTTGCATCACTTGCAAACCACAATCCACTCCGAGTTTCGAGCCCTTGTGACCAACTTTGAGGCCTTCCGCGACGCCCAATCAAAGCCGTCAACCGTCGAAGCCGCTGCCGCAAGTCTTGATGAAGAAAACTCCGCAGTTGAGGAAGATTCGGTTGTTGTCCGGGTCGTTTTAGGAGAAAAAAACGACGAAAAGGCTCCTGTACAAGTATTTTCAGATTCGCAAGAAATCCCGGAGTCGGTCTACGCCCCGCCTGCGGTCTTCTCACGGACCCCCGCAGCAACCCCAGCCTCTCCAGCGGTTTCCCAAACTATCCAGCCCCTCGCCGCACCGGCGACGGTCCTCCCCGCCACCCCGTGCCCCTACGGCCACCTGCCACCACTCCCAAACCCTCCCTCCGAACTCCCCCGCCATACTCTTTTTCTTCCCCGCACCCTTCCTCCCCCACGACCCTGCAACCGACCCCGCGCTTCCCCTCCCTCCCTCCTCCCAGCACCCTACCAGCACCGCCCCCTTCCCCCCGTCACGATGGTGCGCCGCCAACCATCACGGCTCCCCGATTCCCATCGCCCCACCCCCGCACACCAGACCCCGCCCTTCCGCCTCCCCTACTCCGGCCGCTCCCGCAACCTCTTCGGTTCCCCGCGTCACCGCTTGCCCTGGCCGCGGCCCCCTTCAGCGCCCCGCAGCGCCACACCAGCCCTCGCGGAGCTGCCCTCTCGATCCGCGCGTGATGTGCCCGACGCTCTGGAAAGCCCTAACCAAAGGGCCGAAGGTTACGGGATACTAAACCCAGGGATTGTGGAGATAGAGATTAAGTGGGAAAATTGCAAAGAAAAACCCCTTGAACCCCCTAATTGCAGCAAGGCCAAAAGTGATCAAATATTAAGGAAATTTGAAGGGGTACGAAAATTGCAGAGGTGCCCCCCAATTGGAAAAAACTACAAACGTAACATGGAAAATGATCGCATTGGGGGAAATTGAAGCCTCAATTCAAGGATGACTTCTCCAACGACGCACCTACATCAAGCAATTCGTCAGGAGACGAATTTTTAAAAGGGGAGGAGAGTTGATGCAGCGTGGACCCGAAATATAGGGCCACCTATTTATTTAAATTATGATAGTTAATTTTATTTACGTTTTTTTGTCGTCGCAATTTTAAGAAATTAATTGAGATCGCTTGTGATCTCCAACGTTTATTCGTAGATTTAATTTTGGTCGGTTAATTAGTTAGAGTCCAATTAGGATAATTAAAGGTCAATTTGAATTTTAAATTTGTCAGAGTCAAATTATGATAAGTTGTTTCCAATTTGAATTTAGTTTCTATTTTTGTAAAATCATCCCTCTTATATAAAGGGATGAGGGTCCAATGCAATAGGCAGCCAAGTATGAATCAAAATTGAGAATTTTAGCTCTTCTTCCTTTCTCTTCTCCCTCTCCCTCCACGCGATCTCCGCGGTTCTCCTCCTTCAACCCCTCATTACCGACGATTCTTCTTCTCAACCTTTCCAATTTCTCCTCTCAATCCCTCTTTTTTCTTCTACCAGATATTTTCTACCGTTCACAATTAATTTATCGACGCGCTAAAAAGCCGTTTGCATCAGGTATGGTATGGTATGTTTAGATTGCTCGGAATGGTTGTATCTCTCAGGGTGAAAGAATGTATAAGGAAAATGTAATTGAACTTGCCAAATCCTAAAGACTTTCTGGTATGTGTAACTTTTTATATGTTGCAAATATATAAAATTTACTGGGTTGGTGGATTCTCGACTCATACCCATTTTTTCCTCAAGAAAAACTTAACTTTCCGGTTTCCTTTAACAGACAAATGGTCCATGGTGTATCTTATCTGAAAAAGAATAATCTATCCATATCATTGCCATTGCAATACACACAATTTTATATGGTCGAGATTCTTCATGTCAAACTATGTGGCAAGCTTCCCTTTTAGCTATATAGTCTCCTCATCATCTCAAATAGTGATCACATAGCCCATTCAAATAAAAAGGAAAAGTCATTTTGTTTCTTTATATTAATAAAGCGGATGTGGTCCTCGATCAGGATGCAAATATTTGAATATGGATACCACTATATATGTGTGTTGTCATATATCCTAATCCATTTTTAAATAAGAATATGAATGCAGATACGAGTGTTCACGAAAATGTAATGTGTGATACAATATACTTAAAAATGGATGTGGATTGGATATGGATAGTAATGAAAATACTCCGTAGATTAGCTAAAATATACATGTAGTGAATGGCTTGCACATGATATAAAATACTAACGTGTTTATTTCAAAACTTATATATCAAATATGGTGAAAGAAAGTATAAAATTATGTTATACATAGTTAAAAATAAATATACAAATAATATTGATTTATGAAATTATATATACAAATATGGATATTTACGGATATCAAAGTGATATATGTATTTTTTTTCAACTTAAAAAGGTCAAGAATATGGTAATATTTCAGTCTGAACATCACAACTCTAAACTTCTCAATCATATCTTAGGAAAATGCTTTAGCACATAAAATGCCTTCTTCAACTTGCACAATTTCCATGTATTCTCATAGTCATGTTACATATGCATGTATGCATGCTAATTGAGACATCTGTTCAAAAAGCCATTTTCACATCCATCTGGTGAAATCACAATTCCAGACTGCATCTGAAGAGAGAAAATGGGCATTGTAATCATTTCCATGGGAGCAAACATTGCCAAGTGGTCAATGGTGTAGAGTTGACTGAAGCCCTATGCAACGAGATTAGCCTTGTATCTTTCTGCTTCTCCATCTAATTTTTACTTTATGTAAACACACTTTGTACCAACCTGATGGAAACCATCATGAATGTCTATAATGTCTACATTGTGATTTAAACAAGAGCCTCTATGTCCTTGTGTATAGAATAAACCCACCTAAGATCAGTATCGGCCTTGGCAACATTCCTATGAATGGAAAATGCAAGAGTGTAGTAGTAAAGCATTTATAGTTATAAATAACTTTATAATAACCAACTTATATATTAATAGGATATCCAATGCATTTTATAGATGAGCATATCAACTCATTTCCATCTTTCTTATGTAACATGCATTCTTCTTCTCCAATGACAATTTGCTCCTTAGTATTGCAATCATCAACCATTCCCTCAACATCATTTCCTAATTTACCGAATTTAGAAGAAAATATGATTTGTGACTAGAGAAAGAATTTGGCATAGAGTGAATGGGGTTGGGATTCGTTTCATAAACATGAGTCTCTTGTAGATTTTTCTATTGTAGGTTCTCACATGCAAACGAGGACCATTATGCTTTACTCTCTGTCTTAGCATCAATCCTATTAGAGACATTGGAAAAGACCACAAAATCACCATAAAGAGTTCTTCCTCGGAATTTCCTTCATTATTATCCTCTTCCTCAAGGAAGGGAATGCTTAAGAAAGATGGATTCGTGTCCAATAAAGGAGACACCTTTCTTTATGTGCACCTATCCATCTATACGATTCACAAGTCATATTCCTTTTGAGTAGAAATAGCCTAAGAGAACCCTTTTGATGTGAGCATGACATAACACGGTTTTGGGGTGGCAAGATTAGGAGGAAGAGGGGAGGAGAAGGGTGTGTCGGTTGTGCAGAATTCAAGCAGGAGGGAGCGCAAGAACGTACAAGGTGATAGGGGGAGGAGGATGAGAGTGGTCGGAGAGTCCAAACTTTGTATTCAACTTCAATTGGCATACATACGAGCTTCCATCCCCTCTACGGCTCTACCAAACATCAAAAGAATGTGAAAATTACAGTCGAACCAATACGAAATATAACACTAAGTTGTTAATTCCACGCTGCATAAACTCGCCTCTACTAGAAAATCTCATATCATGATGAGTTGATTGACCTTCGGATTGCACATGCGATGGGTTGATCCATTAATATGTTTGTTCATTTCCCATGTTCCATGTTTTTGTAATTTATTTGGAGAAGGGGATGTAGTTGCAAATTTCGCATCCCTTTAATAGAGAGGCCTCCTCCCATCTCTCTTCCTCTATCTTTGCCCTTTAGGTAAGACAAAGATAGGCTTAGACTAGGGTTGGCTCGAGGGTCTTCGAAAGACAGATACTAATGATGATGAGTCTCGTAAAAGCTATAGCGACGATTTTCCCAGGGGTCATAGTGGTGGTTGCGGTTGTAGGGTGAGGGGCGACAGTGGTTCATGGTGGTTGGGATCGACAGAAGTGGTTGGGGTAGTGAATGGTGGGGCTGCAAGGAAATGAGGGGCAATAGTTGTGGAGGTTTTAGAGTGGCGGGAGGTCGTAGCAATGCTCGAGAAGGCCTCAATGGCGGTGGTTGTGCCAATATCAATGTCGGGGGAGGTTAAAGCGGGTATAAATTACCCAGACAGCAACCTCAAACGCAGCCAGAACATCGACGAAGAATAGTTCTTTGGGCTCTTCTTTGGTTTCTTCTTCAGATAACATATCCAACCACCTCTGGACCTTGACATTTTGTAGGAGATGTTGCTTGAACTTCTTTTGTCGAGGATGCAAGCCATGACAGAGATGACTAAACTCAAACCTCATCATCCAGCAATCGGCAGGATCGTTGAATCGTTAGAATGATTCGTTCTTCATTCTCTGATACTAATTGACACAGCACGATGCTGGGGATGAGACATTTGGATGAGGAAGAAGGGAAAAGAAGAGGGGAGCGATGGTTGTGTGGGATTCAAGGGAGGAAAGGGGTTCGAGGATGCACAAGGGGCATGGGGAGGTGGAGAGGACTCCGAACTTTGTATTTAACTCAGTTGCAGTACATACCAGCTTCAGCATGCATATCCAATAGTCTATGAAGGAAGAAAAAAGTGTCTCTATTGGGATAAAATAGAGAAAGCTTTCTTTTACATTACTCTTAAAGATATCATCAAGATAAGAAAGGCACACGCAAGGATAGCTTCACCCTAAAACTTCTTGGGTAGCTTCCCTTAGAATAAAAGGGTTTTGCTAAAACAAGAAGGTGTTGTTCCTCTCCGCCATGGAAGGACATATCGATATCGGTATCGATATCGGTACCATGTCGATACCGATATATCACCGATATATCGACGCCATATCACCAATATCAGGATTCGGCTAGGCTTTTTTGCATGTTGATACCCGATATCAGACATATCGGCGATATATCGGTGACCTGTCGATACCGATATATCGCCGATATATCGACGATATATCGGGATACGGCCTTCCATGCTCTCTGCTACCACATTCTGCTCAGGGGAATTTCTCACGAATGATTTGTCACCGATTACCACATTCACGTAAATTATCAAAAAGAAGGTGCTTGAAAATTTTCCCAAGTTGTGCCACAATAAGATGCAAAACCGTTTTTTATATTTAAATCATATAGATGATTATTAATAAAATAAGAAAAAGTTATCCTATAGAATTTGGTAATGAACAAAATAAAGTAGGGATAATGTGAAGAAGGTCATTGTTTCACTCTCTTTACATGAGAAAGCCATTAGGTTGTGAAGGAGAAATAGCAAGGGGATATTGTCATATCTTGTAAATTCGAAGGCTCTGTATTCTGACAAAGAGAGCATTCATCTTAAAATGTAAGATCGTACGCTTCTTGTCAAAGTGACATGTATTGTTGCTTAATCAAGAGGTACTAGCCCTCCCTTCTTATCTCATCGTCGCCCTAGGTTACTAATTTGCCCCTCGTAATCATTATATTTATTTAAATAACATTGTGTCGAGGTGTAGAGGCTACCTCCAAGTAGGGTTGTGCACGGTTTATGGGTTAGACGGGTATCTGATCCGATCCATATGGGTAGACCCTAAACCCATGGATATCTTACAAACCATTCTGGATTGGGAACCCAACCCTATTTGATCCAGAATATACAAAGCTCCGACTCTATGATCCATAGACACCCACAGGTCGATCCATTTTATTGCCCCTCCAACCCGGACAATAACCATGGGCTGACGGATCTCATTGTTCTTCCAACAAGGACATTGTCCATGGGTTTGGCAATCTCCTTGCCAATCCCGACTTCAAAATTTCTTGTGATTGAGATTGTTACTTGGAATCGAGATAATAAAAATGTATGAATCGAGATTGAGATAGTTGGATGACTTCAAGAGAAGAGGCTTCTAGATGTTTGTATTTTTAACGAAAACAAAAGATTTAGTACTTTTAATGTGAAAAAGTAATTAAAAAGGAAATTTAAAAACTACATTTAATGCCGTGTGTATATCTTTAATGAGGTGAATTAAAAAAACAAATATCAACAGCATAATTTGAATAAACGTCAAGTTCACAAGGTTTAGCAATTGGACCACTGCCTCCAATTTTGTCGAAATTCGATGACATTTCGATTTCAACAAGTGCCAAAATTAGATCGAAATGGTCAATATATTAACTAGATGGGTGGTCGATAAAAGAAATGCTCATCGAAATGATCAAAAGTTTGGTCAAAAAGACGAGGAGATAATGAACTACGTGGATAGGTTATGTATAGTATCATTTTTACATGTCATCAGAGACCTGTACAACAACAACAACAAAGCCTTTTCCCACAATTAAGTAGGGTCGGCTACATGGATTCTTCGCCTCTATTCAGATCTATCTTGGGTCAATCCCGGGCTTATATCCATAAAACTAAGATCCCTTCGTATAGTTTCTTTCCAACACTTCTTGGGTCGCCCTCGCCCTCTCTTTACCGGCTCAACATCCCAACACTCGCATCTCCAAACTGGTGCATCAACTGATCTTCTTTGCAAATGATCAAAACCATCTTAAGCGGTTTTCTCGCATCTTATCCTTGATCGGAGCTACACCAACTTTCTCTCTGATTGCATCATTCCGAATCCGATCTTTACGTGCGTGTCCACACATCCACCTTAGCATTTTCATTTCTATTACAACCATTCTTTGCACATGTCCATGGTTCGCATGCCAACATTCAGATCCATAGAGCATAGCAGGTCTCACAGCTGCTTTGTAAAACTTTCTTTTTTTTTAGGCTCAAAAGAGGGGGAGGCACTCGATGGTGTTCGCCCGAGCAATGTATTAAAGAAAAAAGAAAAGGATACTTACAAAGTCGAGGAGGGAGAGAGAAAAAGAGAAGCCAGAAGCAAAAACAACAAATAAACCAGGGCTAATGAAGGCCCCCCGCCCGCACGTAAAAGGCCCAACGCCCTACATACAACACCGGTCACTAATAAAGTGATGGCACATAATAAGGATGTTTTCCCTATAGAACCGCTGCCCGGAAAAAATAGCTTCGTTCCTGCCAAGCCAGATGCACCATAGCCGCGCAACGGGAGCCAAGAGATCCCGCCTATCCCTTTTCTTGTTGGTCCAAAGAAGCTCACATAGAGCAGAGAGGATGTCCGCTCTCGCCCAAGGCAAGTCGTCCCAGATCCCCGACACCATCTGGCAGCCGAAGAAAAGATGGTCGATAGATTCGTCAACAGCATTACAAAGGGGACAAGAGGCGTCGAAGTTATCAAAGAATGCAGCACAACGATCACAAGTCATCAGCCTCCGTCTACGCAATAACCATAGGAAAATGCCGATGCGCTCCGGCAAGCGCAAGCCCCAGAAGAATCCACAGTCACGCACAAGAAGAGAAGAGTCAGGAGGAGGAGGAATGATCAGCACCCGGTAGGCCTTCCGCGTGGAAAAAGGGTCGTCCTTCCAACTCCAATGATCCACTTGCCCATTCGGCGAAACAGCACCACGAAGGGCCACCAACAGCAACACAAAATCGTCCACCCGCTGCTCAGAGAAGTTCGCGAAGAAGCGTGGACACCAGCACCCATCCAACCAACAATCAGCCACGGTCGCATTCTTATTTGACGCTAACGTGAACAATCGCGGAAAACGCACCTGAAAAGGACCACCGCCCAACCAATCATCCTGCCAAAACTTGAATGAGTCTCCCTTCCCCAACACCGGGATGAAAAGTGCAGCATACCTCGCAAAGGCGTCCATCACACTACGCCAAAACGTGGAGGGATGGAAGTTCAGAGCCCCCCGCGCCACCCCCAACCAATCGTCGCCCAAGAACTTCCTGAGAACATAGATAAAGAAATTATCATCCGTCCCCCAAATTCGAGTCACCCACTTGAGAAGCAGAACATCATTCGCCACATCTAATCTCCGCACTCCAAGGCCACCAAAATGCTTAGGCAAAGTAACGACATCCCAAGCAACGAGATGCAGGCCCCTATCCCCCCCCCCTTCCCCACAGGAAACGACGCATACAACGCTCGATCCGCAATCGAACCCCCACCGGCAGTCTACGAACAGAGAGAAAATATAAAGGGATAGAGGATAACACCGACTTGAGAAGAATAAGACGCCCCCCCTAGAGAGCATAGCCGACCGCCAACCAGCAAGGCACGTTTCCACACGCTCAGAAATCAACCGCCAATCCCGGATTCTGGCCCGACCCACCGACAAGGGTAAGCCAAGATGGTCAATAGGAAGCTCACCAGGTGAAGAACCAAGCAACCGACCACACTCCTCAGCCTCTTCAAGCGAAAGCCCAAAGGGAACCACCTTAGATTTGGAGGCATTAATCGACAATCCCGACAATTCACTGAAAAGGGCAAGAGTAGTTGCCATACCGGAGACCTCCGCACTATCATCCTCAATAAAACAGATAGTATCGTCAGCAAATTGGATCAAGGGCACACAGACATCCCCCTTACGGAAGCCGTTGGAAAGCCCAGTGGCAATAACACGATCCACCATGCACGCAAGAACATCCGTAGCCAACACGAAAAGGAGGGGCGCGAGGGGACAACCCTGACGCACCCCTTTATAGGTTGGAAAGAACCACCACACGGCCAGCCATTGATCATCACAGAGAGAGAAGCAGTGGTGACGCACCTGCGCAGCAACGAGATCCACAAATCAGGGAAGCCACGCCTACGCAAAACCGACCAAAGAAAACGCCAATCCAGGCAATCGTATGCCTTAGCAAAATCGATCTTCCATACTACCCCCCTTCTTATTTTCTTTTTTCCACTCAACGACCAATTTAGAGGCAACAACAATGCAATCAGCGATCTGTCTACCCTTAATAAAAGCTGCCTGAGCCGGAGCTATGAGGGTGTCCAAAACTCGAGCCAAACGAGTGGATAGGACTTTAGCCACGATAAGGTAGATGCCATTAGAAACACAGATGGGCCGATAATCCTCAATGCGCTGCGCCGCCGCTTTTTTTGGAATCAAGACAATGTTAGCCCGATTAAGACGATCAAAACCAAGGTTGCCCGCACAAAAATCCGATATAACGCCCATAACGTCGTCGGCCACAAGATCCCAGAAATCACAATATAAAGCAACGGAGAAGCCATCAGGACCCGGGGAGGAGTCAGCATTCAAGGCCCACACAGCATCCTTTGTCTCCTCCACAGAAATGGAACGAGTTAGAATCGCAGAGTCGTAGTCCGAAAGAGAAGATGCGCCAAGCCCCATCCAACGCCATCTACGCGGCGCGCAAGACGAAGAGAAGCGCCTGAAGTGGTCCACAATGGCACTATCCATCTCCCTTTCCCCAGAAATGTGGACGTCGTTGATAGAGAGACCCTGCATCATATTGAAACGTTTTCTATTGCTCGCCACACGGTGAAAGAATGTCGTATTTGCGTCGCCCTCTTTTAGCCATTTTAACCGTGATCGTTGCCGCCATTCAACGATTCTCTTCTTGTCCTCAGCCTGCACCCGTGACTGAGCAGAAAGGTGCTCACGAAGTTCATCGGGCAAAAGGTCACGGACGTTCTCCATCGAATCTAGGCGTAGGATAATTTCCTCCGCCTCCGCGTGCAAAGCAATACGTGCCAGCCTAGAGTCCCTCTTAAACCTCGCAAGCACCTTGCGGAGTGAAGCGAGCTTTTGAACAAGTTTGTGAGCCGCAGAGCCCGAGACCTGAACATGAGCCCAGTGGTCCTGCACAACCTCCTTGAAATTTGGCTCCAGCAACCAACATTTCTCGTAGCGAAATAGGGCCCGAGGGCGAAGACCCTCGCCAGAATCCCAGATAATGGGAGAATGATCCGAAAAAGAGCGGGGACGGGAAGAGACCGAGCAAAGGGGGAAGGCCTCCAACAGCTTCCCCGAAGCCAAGAATCTATCAATTCTGGAACGCGAGGAATTGTTCCGCCAGGTGTAACTGATATCGTTTGGGACCAAACTTTCCACCGCATGCTCATCCATCGATTCAATAAAATCAAGCAAACTCGGATCCTGGCCCCCCCCTGCCACGAGGACGATCGGAGGAATGAATCGTGACATTCTAAAACTTTCTTTTAATTTTTAAAACTTTCTTTTAATTTTTAAAGGAATTTTCTTATCACATAGAACAACAGAGACTCCTCTCCACTTTAGCGACCCTGCATTTATTCTATTAGTAACATCTCCATCAATTTCCCCATCATGTTGCAAAATAGATCCCAGATATCAAAAAGAATCTCTCTTACGAATGTTATCATCACCAATCTTTACCTCGATTCCTTCACCATTGCTTCCATCAAAGGAGCACTACATATATTCTGTCTTAGCCCTACTTATACGAAATCCTTTACTCTCCAACTCATGTCTCCAAACCTCAAGCTTCTCATTTACTCCATCTCTAATCTCGTCAATCAACACAATATCATCAGCAAATAACATACACCAAGGTAACTCATCTTGAATGTGACTTGTCAACTCTTCCATAATCAAAGTAAAAAGAAATGGACTCAAAGTTGAACCTTGATGTAGACCAATGTTGATGTCAAAATAGCCAGTCTTCCCAGACGGGATCTTTACACAAGATAAAGCCCTATCATACATGTCCTTTATGAGGTTAATGTATAGGACAGGTACTTGTCTCTTCTCCAAAACTCTCCACAATATCTCTCATGGGACAGAATCATAAGCCTTCTCCAAATCAATAAAGATCATATGGAGGTTCTTCCTTTTAGCTCTATAAATCTCCATTGTTCTCCTCAGCAAATGGATGGCTTCAATAGTTGAGCGACCTGGCATGAATCAGAATTGGTTTTCTTTTACGTTAGAAACTTGCCTCAACCTTCTTTCGATCACACGTTCCCAAATTTTCATAGTGTGACTCATCAGCTTGATACCTCTGTAATTAGAACAATTTTGAATGTCTCCTTTATTCTTATAAAGAGGCACCACGATACTCCTCCAATCTTCAGGCATTTTCTTGCTTCGCCAAATAACATTTAATAGATTTGTAAGCCAAGTCAAACCACGCTCACCTAAAACACTCCATACTTCTAGAGGGATGTCATCCGGTCCTACACCTTTCCCAGGTCTCATAACCTTCAAAGCCTCCTCTACTTCCTTTCTTTGAATCCGTCTATAGCTTGCACGATTCAAGTAACTTTCACTACTAGCCAGATCACCCAAAGTGATCTCTCTATTTCCTTCCCCAATGAAAAGTTTATGAAAGTACTGCTCCCATCTAGTCTCTATATTCTTCTGAGTAACAAGCACGCGACCTTCCTCGTTCTTAATGCATCTCACTTGAGAAAGGTCTTTGGTCTTTCGTTCTCTTGCTTTGGCTAACCTGAATATATCCTTCTAGCCCTCCTTAGAGTCGAGATTTTTATACAAAACTTCATAAGCTTTTGACTTAGCTTCGCTTACAGCCTTCTTTGCTTCCTTCTTCGCTATTTTGTAGTTTGTGACAGTTTCCTCTGTTCTATCCATAGACATGGCCTTAAAGCAAGCTCTTTTAATTTTTAGCCTCTCTTGTACCCCTTCACTCCACCACCAAGCCTCCTTTTGACCTGGAGCTCCTCCCTTTGACTCGCCTAGCAACTCTTTGGCTACCTTTCGGATACAAGATGCTACTGTCTCCCACATCTCGTTTGCACTTCCGCTACAATCCCAGGATGAGTCTTCTAAAACCTTCTCCCTGTAGCTCGATTGCTTCAGTGGAAGATTCCACCATCTAGTTCTAGTGATCTTAGGAACCCTCCTTTTCTTTACCAACCCTTTCATTTGTACATCCAAGACAAACATGATGGGGAAATGAGGAGGGTTGCGTTAGGCAGCCGACAGCCAGCGTAAAACAGTCCGAGACAACTTCTTAAATAATATTTTTAAAAAAAAATATTATTTAGAAAGTTGCCTCATGACAGTCAGATCTTTTCAACATGGATCATCAGAGACCTGTACATGTAGATGAAAATACATTATTAAAATGTTGACCCCATTCTACTACGCAAAATTAACTAGTGCTAATATTTGAAATCTGTAAGTTCGAACGAGACGCTTGTGTTCTTTACCAAGATGTGAGGAATGTGATCTAAAAAATTACGTGAAAATGCATGATTAATCAAGCTTATCCAAATCTAAGCATCTGCAACACCGACGATCTATACAATATAATATAATAAAGATTTTAAGAAGAATCAGATTTAAATCGATTTAGTGATTTCTTAGTATCTCGCTACTAACGCTAATGGGTTAAGGGAAAATATCTACATCATTAGACGGGTTTCTTTTATATGTACTTCCTCGATTTTCAAAAAGCAACAAAAATCTCACTGATATTTATGGTTGATATGTTAACTAGATGGGCGGACGATAAAAAATGCTAATTAAAATGGCCAAAATTTTGGTCAAAATCCAACCGAAATTTCATTTCAGTCAGGCTCTGATATTGTGATTGAAATCAATAATTTGGGCCATGTAATATGCCAATTAGAACGGGCTTTAATTGAGCCCACCAGTAGTGCAATGAGTATTTATTTATCAAGTATCGATCATTTAGGATTCGGAGATAAACATATTACATTTTCTTTGAAAAAGCAAAAGCATAGATCGAAGTCGATTTTCTTTTTTTCTTTTCATTTTGTGTTCATCGTGATCTTTTCAACCAAAAGTTAGTGCGAATATGTAAGCAATGTTTGTGTGCACATCACAAATTTATGAGCGTTGATTTGGGCTTAAAAATTCCTAAGTTAGAAACTTTCACAACTCAAGCATATCATGGATTGATGTGTTTTAGTGATCCGCGGGTACCCACAGGTAACCGAGACCCGCTCATATCATTCGGGTATCCACTACTACGGTTACCCGTTGGAATGGGTCGGGTCGAACCGTCAACCCGATAATGATGAGTCGGTTAGGTCATGGTTGAACGGATCGGATACCCGCCCCATGCACACACCTCCCTCCATGGAGAGACTATCAAGATCCACAGAAATCGTACAAGACCGTCTCTCTTTAATGAGAGAAGGAGCTCGAGATGAGACAAGAACCCGGAGAATGATGATTGTACAAGAGTAGAACATCATGGTTGTTGATCGGCATTGTAGGTTGTTTGGTATTTTCAAAAGAGAGTCCAGTGGATTAGTTGTTAATGAGGCAGTACCATCCGCAGGTCCATAAGTCATTCATCCATAAATATTACTATCGGGAAAAGCCTTCAATGGAGTGTAGAAGAAGTCAACAGGAAAAGTTAGTAATGAACAAAATGTTGCTTAGAGTTAATACGAAAAGTCGTTTAGGGGTCTTGTTTTACTTTATTTATTAGATTCAAGTTAAAAATTTATTGTTTATATATCCAAGATTGGTGTTGCAAACCTTAGTAGCAGTTAATTGCCCCAAGTGGCATCTTGGTCGGCGTTGCCTCTCCACCAAGTAGCAAAGCTCAAGGTGATAGCTATTACTTTCCGCTCATCCTTCTCTATTTCCTAGATCATCCCACTCCCTTAGGCAAACCATCACAAGTCTCCTCTCTCGACAGCCTACCCTACCGCTATCTCCACAACCTCTAATGTTGTGGTAGCCCCTACTGCTAACATGCCTTCCTTCTCGGAGTATGTAATAGATGGGTAATTGGATCTCGCCAAGATCCAATTATCTCCCCACTCATGTTTAGTTCCACATCTACTATTATGGGAACTCGGTTTGTTTGTGGGGCTATATAAGTAGCCATACACCCCTTGTACCCATTGAGAGATTTCAATAAAAGATTCAACTCTTTCATTGGAGTATGTAGATCTACTATTCTGGGAATCCAGTCTGTCTGTGGGACTATATAAGCAGCCCACACCCCCAGTTTTCATTGAGAGATTTCAATAAAAGATCTGGCCCTTTGAGGCCTTCTCCTGTGGTTTCATCCTGCTCCTTGGGGAGTAGGGTTCCACGTAAAATCAAGAGTATCCAATGTCTCATATTTCTTTATCCTTTTTCTGGTTCTAATTATCAATTTTGCTTCCGCTTTCTGTATTTTCAACATGGTATCAGAGCAGTTTGATTTCGCGGTTCGATTGTTTTTCGAATATCGACTGTAACTTTGTTTTAGAAGATTATTCATGGTTGAGATTATGTTCATATATGATGATCTGTTCAAGATCGAGAGTTTTATGGTTTCCTAATAGAACCCTAATTCTACAAAGGGTCGGCCGTTAAAGCACAATGTTACATCTCCTCCAATATGAGGCGGTAATGGTTTCCCCACTGGAACCCTAATTCGGATAATATGTCAAGCTTTCTACACACATTTTATCCAGGTCATGCCGACATCGCAAGAACAACAGCCATTGCAAGATCTGATATCCAACAAGATCTCCAGGCAACGTCAAGTCATGTTCCGATCAGCATCCTTCACATGTATCGTCTGATGAAGCCTTGATGTTCTGAAGCAAGATGTGAATCGCACCTTCTGACTCCAGGTGATCGCCGCAGCCCAATAGCTATTTCAGCCAAGCATGGTCGCATTCTCCTTGCGCGATGTCAAAAAAAATCGATCAAGAAAAGCGGCAAGGCTCTTGCATCTCTAGTTGTCATCACCTCCTTCTCGCAGCCCTAAATTTTTAAAGAAGGAAAGAAGAACCTCTGGATTTAAAAGCCACCTCCATCCTCTCTCCCTACCTTTAGGCAGTAGGCAAGCCACCCAACGACGCAACCTTCCATCCTCTCTCAACTCCTTACAATGGTGGCGGCAGGATCTTGCAACTCCACTCGCGCTACAACCTTCAAGCGGAGCCCCTTTCCGAGCCGCATAGCCTCCATCTCCATCTCCAAAGTTTAACAGCCCCCATGCGACATCCCTCTCCGAATCGTGACACCCCTCTGTGAACCGCATCGCCCCTCCAGACTCGTGCAATAGTGACGGTGTCGAGCTCCTCTACAAGTTGGCTTCCCAAACGACGGCGTATCACGAGATGGGTTCATTCAAAGGGAACCCTAAATAGGGAGGCTTCCCTATTTTTTTCCCTTATAACCTTTCAGAACTCTATTAGGCCCAACGAACCTTGTATTCAGCAAAAAAGGGGAGAACAAGAAGGGTTGGCTTGCCGCTTTGGATTCTGAAAATAAAATAGGCCGCAATTGAGCCATGTAGCTGTATAAGAAAAAAGGGGTAATGCTTTCTGTGTTTGGGACCAATGGGTCACAGTTATCAAAAAAATGAGAGAGAGAGAGAGGTCACTTTGAAAAGAAAGATAAAAGAGGTTTTGAAAAGGTGTGAGTACAAAAAAAGGAAGGAGGGCCAAGAAAAAAAATGTTTTCAAAAACAGAAGGCCGAAGAAAAAACGTATGTAAAAACAAATAATTTGTGCAAAAAAAAGGAACACAAAAAATACATGTTTTGATTTCTCCCAAGTTGATGATCCATGTTCCTATTCTAACAAGTATGGGAGAAAGTGGGAGTAAGAGCAGGGGCATGTACTTTTTGATGTATCTACAAGACTTTTGTCCGTCCACGATTAACAGACTGACACTCCAGACCTGTACTGCTATCAGTCGTCTCACTGAGAATCGACTACTTCGTCGGGGTGTCTCTTTATCCCTGACTACTAGTCGATGTTGGACTTTCTTCTTCTATTGCAACTCCTCCAGGCACAGCATGGTATTGCAACGACTACTACATGCACGACAAAAGTACATCGCGGTGACCTGAGCATCGTAAACCTGTCATGGAGCGAGGTCTTCTACTAACAGCGGGTATATATTCTTCTTGAGATTTATCGTGTGAAGATGTGTCGTATATTTTTCCTTTTGTTGCAAGCTGAAGCTTTCTCACCTACAGCTTGAGGGGAAGAGTTGGAGTATGTAATAGATGGGTCCAAGATCCAATTACCTCTCCACTCATGTTTGGTCACACATCTATTATTGTGGGAATTCGGTTTGTCTGTGGTTATATATAAGTAGCCCCACTTCCCATGTACTCATTGAGTGATTTCAATAGAAGATCCAGCCCTTTGAGGTCTTCTCCTGTGGTTTCATCCCGCTCCTTAGGGAGTGGAGTTCCATGTAAAATTTTGAGTGTTCAATATTTCATATTTCTTTGATTTTTTTTCTTGTTTTGATTATCAATTGGGCATCCCCTTTTCTATATTTCAACATTTCCCGTTGCAAGAAGCACGCCCTTAAGGTGTCATCAAAGGCAGGGTTTGGACTGACGATAGAAGCACCACTACACCTCGATCTCCGCATACCACACCCCCCATCTCCATATGTCAACCTCAAACTCCAAATACAACCCCATCTTGAAGCCTTAATGATGAAAGATTGAAGCATGGCCAACATTGATGCAGGCAAGTCCTAGCGGCAACAGATGTGGGCGTGATGCTTAAACAACAACACCACTCCTCCATGTGGTACAATAAGAGCCCCAACAATACAAGAGTTGAGCGGCGACAATGGGTTCCCCCATTAGAACCCTATTCTCAATCGAAAAAGAGGAAAGGAAGGGGCATGATGCCCATCTCCACATGGAGACTATAAAGGCGGTTCATTTATTATTTTTTGCCCAATGGTTCATAATTTTGTACTAAAAGAGTGTTGTAGGGGGGTATGGGTGTGTGTTGTGGCACACGAAAAAGTGTGGTGTTGATGCTAAAGGCCCAAAATTGTGTCCCAAAAATGAATAGCTTAAAAAAGAACAAAAAATGAATAGCTTAAAGAAAGAACAAAAATGAACCATAAAAGAGAAGAGGAGAGAGGATGAAGATAAATAAAAAAAGAGGAAGAAGTTTATTTTGCCCTACTCGTTCTCCTGACTTGGTTTTTCATCTTCATGTTTCCAACAAGTTTGCTAGAAAGGAAAAGTGAGAGTAAGGCACAGCTTTTTGATGGAAATTTCCTAACAAAATTTATCTCAAATTCATCATCCTATGCTCATGGTAATGCAGCTTGGAAAGGACAATTAAGGCAAAATTAGGACTTATGTCTATTCAATTTTGTATAATTAGGGTTTTCTGTCCATTTTTCTTGGAGTCAAAACTTAATTATGGTTTGGTTAATTTTATTTCTGTCTAATCAAGTTTGTGCATTTGTTATTCTTTTTAAATAAGGAGATCGCATGTGATCTCCCTCCAATTAAGTTAGCCGATTAGAGATATTTAGAGTTCAATTAGGGTATGTTAGTATTTGATTTTTATTCTCTTTCTATTTTCATAATCCCACTCCTCCTATATAAAGGGAATGGTAGTCCATGATTTGAAGGAGTTGAAGTTAAAATTAAAATTGGAGTGTATCTAACAATCTCCCCTATTTCACCCTCTCCCTCTAGGCGATCTCCAAATTTTTCCTCCCAAATCTCGTACAGCCAGCGTGTCTTCTCTTCCTCCTCCCACCAAAATTTCCATGTCATAATTTTCCATTTGCATCAATTGCTATGAGAGGACAACCCTACTTAATGTGGGAAAAGACTGTCATTTCAATTAGTAGTAGAGTATGGCCTGCAGATCTTCCTCATGGATTGAAGATCCATCCAGATGCTTGTGCAAACCCATAGCCGAAGAATCTCTTTCAATGGAACGTAATGACATGCTGAGATTGAAGAAACCTTTAACAAAGAGTTGTTGTCCATATTGCTTCAGTTTCAGTTGAATCTATAGAAGTTCAACGCATATCTATAGAACATGAGAGTCATTAGATCTTTTAGACAATTACCGGAGGAAAATGTCCCTACATCTAGTGTCCAAAAGGTTCCCGAATCTCCACCAACTCCAACGACGTTACAGTCGCCTTCACAGACCCCTCCTCCCCTACCACTATGGTTGTTGTCCACAATACCACCATCAACCACACCAAGTCACCTTCCTTGCAGCCCCCAACCTCGTTACCAAGACCCTAAATGTCGGTTTCGGTCACCATTTCGGTATCGACCAAAACAGAATTTCGATGGAATTTCGTGGAATTTCAGCCAGAATTTCGGTCATTTCGGTCATTTTTGTACTAGAACTATCATATTTCGGTCATTTCGGTCGAATTTCAATTTCGACAGGATATCGATATTCGACAGAAATTCGACCGAATTTCGCTGAAATTTGAGGCCATGCTCGCTACAACCCCCTCCCCTCACCACCACATCACTGTACCCATCCCCGATGTCGGCCCAGATACATCTCCTACAACCAATGCACAACTCTCCGTCAACAACCTCACGACCACCGTCCTCCGGCCATTCATCTCAACCACCACCTCTATCATCGGCAACTCCGACACTAATCACCTCACGTCGCACACGTGACCCCCACCTTCGATCACCCTTCCAGGGCTACAACCCTACAAGTCATTGATGCATGTGCACCCACTGAGCTGAGTAATGCGTATGCATGCCTTGAGGTTGACAAAAAAAATGCAAGCTCCATTACACTCTCGTGTTCTTCCCAGTTCCAAGTTCCAACCCTTAGCTGCCAGCTCCTCTAGAGCATCCGTTGCCACTTACTCTCGAGCTTTCGCTGTCGTGGCTGATGGTTTGGGAGAGAGCAAACACTAGCCAAGGATTTCTCTGGGGAGGTAGATACTTTCCAATCGAGAACTAGATGCAACCATATCAAGGATTGGGGATTGATTTAGGAATTGTATAAGAGGCTCCTCCCACAAAAGCTCTTTATCTAAAGGGTTATAGAATTGGAATGCCCATGTGTGGGGTCTATTAGATTGAAGAGGAAGCAAAACTGCAGGAACACCTACCATGGAAAACAATTGCAAAAAGAATGTTGAAACAGGAAAGAGACAGCCCAATCCTAATCCTATTAGACTTTCTATTGGAATTAAGACTATCAAACTTCTTGATATAAGGGCATATAGATCAACACATTAGTCACACCTTCCCTCTCCACAATTTTGTGGTTTCCAACATTTACGGCATATCCAAACCCCATAATTCCTACAATGAAGATGCCACATCAATTTTTTCACCACAAATTTTGTTCAGAATATTTATTGAAAGAAAAAGGCATTATAAGTGTATGCCCAAAAACTTCGCATTTTTTTCAAAATATGCCGACCCCATGGGAAGCTCTACCACAACAGGATTTTATCATGTGTGTCACATCAATTTTTCAATCACATTCATCACATGGCACATCAATTTTTCAATCACAATCATCAAAAACAGGATGCCAACTCGACGAAGGTCACCACAACTTGGATTCTGCCTTATGTGCAGGACATGTTATTTCCTCACGAGTGTGGAAACCTCCTTATCAAACATCAAAGCACCGCAATTGAAGATAAAGCCACTCATCATTAGATGAGTTTTTCAAAGAAGCTAACAGCCCATGCAATGTAGAACAGAGACCCACTCCCTCAGAAATTAAATATTTTGCATAAAAATTCACCATATTCTCAAAATGCCTCCCATTTAATTTCCTAGTCAAGGGTCCATCGTTTCAATTCATCCCTCGAAATCTCATATTGGAAAAGCATGTATTTTCAAGAGATTATTAATCCACTTATTCTTCTTTCGTATACTTCCCCACTAATATATAGAAACAAATGGGAATATCCGAACCACATCTAGAAAATGCTGGCACGATGCAGTTGTTCAAACACAACGTGATGCTCCTTGGTCCTATGACCAAGATATTGGTGAATACCACATATAATCAAGAAAAGAGTACCTATAATCACATGAAAATCATGAAACCTTGTTGCTAAGAAAAAGGTTGAATCATAAACACTATTTGAAATCGTGGAGGGTGCTTGAACTTCTGTCTTTCAAGTTTGTCTAATTAGGATTTTCCTTCTATTTTACTTGGAGTCTAGGTTAGATTATTCCTTCTAAATGCGATCGAACCATTTTCATTTTCTATTCAAATAAGTTAGTCGATTGGAGGTTTTTAGAGTCCAATCAAGGTATGTTTGGAATTGATTTATATTCTCTTTCTATTTTCTATAATCTCACACCAACTACATAAAGGGATGGTATTCCATCATTTTAAGGAGTTGAACTAGAACTTAAAATTGGAGTTTATCCAATTATCCCCCCTCCTTCTCCCTCTAGGTGATCTCCTTGTTTCTCCTCCCAAATCCTGCACAGTCGGTCTTATATTCCTCCTCCCTCCAAATTTTGTTCATCAAAAATTTGTCCAAATTATAATTTTATGTTTGCATCACATGGATACCAAAAAGATATCTCTTCGAGGTTCCTATGTCAAAGAACCCACTTCTTGAAGTCCCTATACAAGAGAAACTCACTCTTTGAGGCCACCATATGTATAGGAAAGGCCTTTCTTCGAGTCTCAAGTATAGGCGAGGTCCCCTCTTGAAATTTATGCATGGGATAGGACGATAACTTTTGTTGTTTAGCATCAACAACTTCAGATGGGTTTATACTAATTCGTGAGATCATCTCAGATGATTGTAAGTCAATTGATTCCATGAAGATCAACATTCCAACTCATATATTGTCTATCATCCATCTTCACCAAACATCCAGTCCAAGCACGGATTTCCTCATAGTGTTATCTTTTGTGCGCAAGTCTCTTCTCAACAACGACAACTTCAAGCTGGTCTCCTCCCAGTTCTTATGGAGATGTATCAAATAAAGAAGAGTTGAGCATTATTTTTGTAATATGATGCAGCTTTTTTAGCTCCAACATGATGGGAAATGTTAGAGAATTTAGTAGAAGGGTAATTAGACCTCACCAGAATCCAATGGCACTACTTTTCATTTAGACTCATAGTTTAATGGTGGGACTATGTAATGTTGATGCGGCTACATAAATAGCCCCGCAGCCCCTTGTATCCATTGATAATTTTCATAGAATACACAGACTCTAGTTACTTTCTCTTATGATTTCATCTTGCTCCTTCCAGAGTAGAATTCCATGAATTTTCAAGTTTTCATTTTAGATTTTAATTATGATTCTATATTTTATACTCTCATCTTTTTTTGGTTTCAATCTGGTAGTAACATTCAAAATGCTTGAGACACCCTTAAGTTGAGGATCCGACTCTTGGCATTCTCACATTCTCAAATTCAAAGATAAAACTTAAATAAAGAAAAATGAAGATCATATTCTCCAGCTCTTCATCCTAGTAAAGTTATTGATCATCTTTACAATTCCAGGAGTCCTCTGAGTGACAGTCGAAATCTTCCCACTATTTAATGAGGGAGGCATAATAGGATGGAACGGATAACTTGTCACTTCAACCTCACAGCACCGTTAAAATGTAGGTTGAATTAATCGCTGAACCAGAAAGTACCACTCCGAATACCAGATAAGACAACCTCGCATTGCCTGGTTAGACTGTCCCTGTTAATTGGACCTGACTGCATCAGTCTAGTTTTTAAACACTAGTTTGTTACGTTGAACTTAGTCTCTTTTAGCATAAAAGCTGAACGGGGCATGAATTGAAACAGTTATTAATCAGAAAGAAACCACTACATAGTTCTATAAAAGCTTACAAGATGACGCATGGAATTCACCTACTCCACCCACATCTATGTGTCTCAAGAAAATAAACCATATGTGATGACTGTAATACAAACAAGATAATGGTGGGGAACAAAGAAAATTGTAAGTTGTTGTAATATATCAAAAATGAATAGCACCTCTTTGCATGGCAAGAAGATACTGCTGCACAACCTTAATTCTGCTGTTTAGCATTTTAATGGCACTGTGAATTCCTGTAAGATGTGCAGCCACTGACAACAACACCAAGTAAATTTCAATCCTTCCCAAAAAGATGCAGCAATAGAAAAGCACATATTCATTTAGGGAAAAAGAAACTTATGTTTATAAAAACTAACACTGAGTAGCGGCAGATCCTCCATCTGAAGGTTTTAAGTGTGCAACATGATCAATCGAGATCCTTTCTGCCTCTACAGTCTATGAAAATGATGCCCGAGAGTAACTAAAATGATATGATGGATAAATTGATCGAATGTATAACAATGTGGATAGATAGCAAACCTCAATTGTGTAGCTTGATCTGACAAATATTAGCTGGGGAAATCCATCAATGACATGCAACTCTGGAAAAATTAGCAAAATCCAGTTTCCGTAGTGGAAAGACATTTGATAGTTGATTGATAATAAAATGGGGAAAGTCACTGTATACAACATTCTCAATTGCCAGAGCAAGAACTAAGCCCCATTAACTGCTATAACGAACAAACATCAAGCATGAAATTTCTTAGGAACAGGTTATAGCAACAATTTTCAAGCAAGCCAAGGACTGAGTGAACCATCATTTCAAAAAGTGTCATGGTGTGGTACTAAACTTATGCCTCAACACTCACGGTGAGGTGAGAACTGTAGGCACTCCTCAAGGCAGAACGGGAAGAGACATAAGCTCGCACGAGCCTCAATGCATCAATGCTTGAGCCTCCTTTTCTCGTTACAAGATAAACTTATAAACAGCAATAAGAATAACCTCCAAGTGTCTAAACTACATAAAAAGTCATATTTAATATAGTATAATGACTACTGGTGGCTTTGATCGATTTCAGAGAGTTATCCCTCGTTATCAATGTAGTCTTCATTTACAAGGATAAGCAGGTTAGTTAATAACTAAAAAGTGACGATCAACTATCATCAACATGATTACTTATAGACCATGTGATTGTTCATCATTTCTATATATGCTAATATGTTGATAGAAAATATACATACACCTCTTTTTTCAGTGTCTCAAGCATCTACATGCGTGAGTGGTAATCGAGACCCTGGCCTCAAATTTCAACGAAATTCCGCCAAATTTCTCCGAAATTTCCATTTCTCTAGTCCACCGAAATCGAAACGTTGTCTTATTTCTTTTTTCGGGATTTCGACGAAATATCATCGAAATGTCAACGAAATTGCATGTCGTTTCGGAGAAACAAGAAAAATAAGGGAATCTACCCTTCTCTTTCGTCGTACTTTGTATATATTAATGAAGTTTCACTTATTTATTCATCAATATGTTGTGTTTTAAGAGCGCTTTATGTTATGTGAAGAAGTTACTTTAGTTAGTTTCTAAATTTTAAATCTAAATCAAAACCAAATCAGTTAGCCACAAGATTTAAGAGTTCAGTTCAGGTTTTTAACTGAAGAAGTTTTATTTTTTTTGTTCTTCCTTTATTTTAATATATATGTTTTGATTAGTAATTATTATGTGTCAACTAATTCTTATTGACAAGGTGACATGGCTTTTGCTTCTAGTTTAGCATACGGTTCTGACTCTAGGCAATACGTTGCATTACATATCAACATGAGTGATGATTATGACAATAATATTACCTCAAAACTTATATTGACAATTCTATTTTACAAATAAGTGTGTATTTCTATTTTATTTACTGATTTAGGAAAACTAGAAACCTTAGTTTTTGGGAAAAATCTGATTTAGTGACATTTCCAAGATTTTCGACGGTTTCACCAAAATTCTTTGAAAAATCTCTTTTCGGACATGGCAAAATGGAATCGAAATCTGAAATTTAAGGCTTTGTTTTATTGTCGCTTCTCTCTACTACAAGGAGTGCACACGATTGTGTGAAGGCTATGTTAGCAACCTTCAAAATCTTGAGATTGTAAGCATTTTCCTACTATCTGGTTGGATATAGATTGTGCTTGCGAATGATATACAATTTATAGGAATTAATTGATTTGTATGTGTCTTGTATAGCATATATTTTATGATCACAAGCTATACAATGCATCTATTAGATGTCTGTGTTACAAAAATTTGTGATTGTGAATGTATGTGCGTGCCTTATTTTATTCCTAAAAGTAAATTTTTTTCTATGTTGAAAGTATTTTGGTTAGATACAAGTTCTAACCTACCATTTCAATCTTTAATTTCTTATATAAGATATCCTTTTGCTAAGACTCTTTGTTTGCCTATGTTTTTCTCTGTTATTATTGCACGTGTCACCAATCTCTTCATATTCAAGAGCTGAAACTAATGACTTCTACTTTTGGTTCCAAATCTTATTTTGATTTTGAGCAGTATACTCCTTTTTTACTGTTTAAGCGATTGGATGGAAATTTAATGTAATAAACCATGTTAATACCTTACTATTAGCAAAAAACAATACATTTACATCTCATTTATTGAGTTAAAGAAAATTAGAAAACTTAATTTTAGAAAAAAATGAGTTTTCAAGTAATTTCTCACATTTCCAACCATTTCACCGAAATTCCACTGCGTTTCTCTTTCCAGACATACCGAAACGAAACTAAAATCCGACATTTAAGGCCTTAATCAAGACCACATCCTTGGTAATTAATGTGTCTTTGACATAAAGAAGCAGCAGCAATCGCCTGGCTCTAAGTGCCTTGAGTCGGATTGTGACTTGTGAGAAACCACAAAATTGCCCAACTTGTCATATGACTCCTCAAGTGTAGGTAGTGTGTAGCGATTGTAGAGTTCGTGATGATCTAGGCTTTAGCAATAGCGTGGATGGGGTCAAACCCAGCAAGAAGCATCATTACCGTTGTGTGTTTACGATATTTTATCTTTGTTGCCATTTGCGTCACAGAATACATGCATTGCATTTTTTGCAACAAAGACCCCAGTTGTGAGAAATGTTCGACCTAGGGACGACTGTGTTGCTTTATATTCATCATATCGTAATATGTTTAAAATACCATACTCGGATTCTAATCTTTTACATAAACTTCCTTCAGATAGTTCTACGTATTATATGCATTTTCATAGTGTTGACGTTATTTAATTAAAAAAACAAAAACCCAACTTCCAGGAGAGAGAAACTCTAGAGAAAAAGTGATCTTGGAGTTTCTCTCATTCCAGGCCATTTTCATTCGATTTTATCGAGTTTATTTCCAGTTGTGATGGGTTAGATCTTTGATATACTCTGTTCTATGCATTTTGGTCCTACTGCAACTGGATTTCAATCGATTTGGGGGCAATTTTGGTCCTGTTCTTGACATCTGGGGGCTGCTCTTGAGCGTGGAGTCCTTTTTTATATGCACAGCAAGTATATAGCGCATCATTCTGCACCAATATACCTTATTTGTGTGCTGATTTTCTTCTTGGAGATGATGGTGTGCTGATTCAGTGGAGGTCGGGAGCCTTCGCTACTTCAGAAATGAAAGAAGAGGGTCTTTTGATCAAAAAGTTTGCTATATTTTTTTCTCTTGTGAGGTTTGTGGTCTAAGGTAGTTATCTGGGGGCTATCGTGGGTTGCCACATGGAAAATCTTCTAAAATTTTCAGAGGCTGGAGACAGACCATACCTCCATAAACTGGTGACGCTATTAGAAAAGGACACGTGCCCGGGGCAACTTATCTATCGCCATCAAATCTCGTCATCAACAAGCTGCCCATGTAAGAATTGGATACAAAACCCAAAAAAGAAGACATGATTACTTTACTTGGCATTTATGAGGTGACACATGCATGACAACAATCTACAACAATAAAGCTTTTTTCCCACAATTAAGTATGACCGGGTACAGGGATTCTTTGCCTCCATTAGCATCTATCTTGGGTCAATCTCGAGCTTATATCCAAAAACCTAACATCCCATCGTATAGTCTCGTTCCAAACACTTCTGAGGCCATGCTCACCCTCTCTTAGCCGGCTCAACATTCCAAAACTCGCATCTCCTAACTAGTGCAACAGCTAACCTCCTTTGCAATGACCAATGTTGTAAAAGTCTTCCGACTGACCCGACTAGTAGGTCCGACTAGTCTAGTCATGGGGTGGTCGACCGAGTACTGACTAATTCCGACTAGGCACACTAGTCGACTACTTTTTACTTGATTTTTTATATTTTTTGCTTTTTTTAAAGCAAACTTTTTTTTTGAAACCAAAGCACTTCGGGGGATACACGCCATGGTGTTCGCCCCAAATATTATTTAAAAACGATGAAGGAGAAAAGGAGGAAGAAAAGTTTTACAAACACTAAGGATCGAGTGGATCCCGCCTGAGGGCCCAAAATAGAAAAACACACACCAAACGCATTACAGGAGCAGCCAGTCATTCACAAGCAAGGAGACGTGTGCTATAATATTCTCCTTGTAAAACCTTTGACCCCTGAAAATCTTCGCGTTCCTACCAAGCCACAGCGCCCAAATGCACGCGAAGGGGCGGAGCAGCTCCCTCCTTGGCCGATCAATACTTGAGCGCATAGAGTCCCAAAACGAGTGAGCCGAAGATGCGTTAACCCATGTAACATTGACGTCCTCCCAAATTGCGGCAGAGCTCGGGCAGAGAAAAAAGAGGTGCTCCAAAGTCTCCACAGTGCCACCACACAGCACACAGTCCAAGGAGTCAATCCCCGCAACAAACCTCGCACATCTATCTCGGGTCAAGACCCTCCCTCGCCTCAAAAGCCACAGGAAGAAAATCACCCTCTTCGGTAGCTTCATGCGCCATAGCCACCCAAGATCCTTACACAAGAGGCTTAGCTGAGAGTTCTGCTGTTGCGAGATGGCCCTGAACGCCCGCCTCGTGGAGAAGATGCCATCGCGCCACACCCAGTGGTCCCTGGCACTCGAGAGCGTTGGCGCACCCCTAAGCAAGTGCAGGAGGGCTAAGAGTTCATCAAACCGCTCGTCCGAGAGGTTGCTAGCAAAAGTAGGGGACCACTCGCCCCCGCTCCATGAGGAGGCTACCGTCACACGAGAGTCAAAAGCCAGCACGCAGAGGCGAGGGAAAGAGTCACCGAGAGAGGTCTCCCCCGCCCAAGCGTCGCGCCAGAAAAGAAAGGAATTGCCATCCCCCAGCACAGGCTTGAAGAGATGGGAAAAACGCCTAACCGCCGAAGCGATCCCCCGCCAGAATGGGGTTCCAGATCGCCGAGAGTCGACGTCGCGCAGCATGTCCACCCCGAGCGATAAAACATCCTGCAACATAGAGGGAAAGAAACCGTTGGCGCTGCCCCAAAGTCTGTTGACCCACTTTAGCATCAACGCATCATTAACCAAATCCAGCCTTCGTATGCCAAGACCACCATCGCACTTTCTCTTCGCCACCTCCTTCCAGGCCACCAGATGTAGGCCCCGCGACGAGGGAACCCTTCTTCCCCATAGAAAACTCAGCATTAGGCCCTCGAGACGCCTCCTAATCCCCACCGGGATAACCCAATTCGACAGAAAGTAAACGGGGATAGAGGTAAGGACCGACCTAATAAGCACGAGTCGGCCTCCCCGAGAGAGCATCGCCGCACTCCACCCAGCTAGCCTTCTTTCCGCCTTGGCCATCACCTTGTGCCAATCATTCAATCTTGGCCTCCTCGCTCCCAGCGACAATCCCAGATAATCGATTGGGAGAGAGGAGGGAACACTTCCCAAAAGCTCTCCACACGTCGCTGCCGACCTCTCATCCCAAGCGAAAGGAATCACTTTGGACTTGGATTGGTTGATGAGGAGCCCCGAGAGCTCGCTAAAAATGGTCAACGTCACCGCCATCCCTCTGACCTCCTCCATGTCTCCCTCGATGAAAACAATAGTGTCATCCGCATATTGGAGAGTAGGAATGTTCCGGTAGGCGCACGAGAAGCCCGAGGAGAGGCCTCGCGCCACCACCCTAGCCGCCATCCTGGGAAGGACATCCGCCGCAATAACGAAAAGCATGGGTGCCAAAGGGCACCCCTGCCGCACACCCCTCCTTGGCTGAAACGAGTTGCCAACGATACGACCATTCAACATAATAGAGAAAGAAGCAGTAGTAACACATCGGCGCATCCACGAGATCCACATATTTGGAAAACCACGAGCCCGCAGCACCGCCCAAAGAAAGTTCCAGTCCAAGGAGTCATACACCTTTGCGAAGTCCACCTTCCAAAGGATCCCCTGCTTCCCCCTCCTCACCCAACTGTCCACCATCTCAGAGGCACGAGCCGTAACATCGGAGATTAGGCGGCCAGGAATGAAAGCCACTTGCGAAGGATCGATTAAATCGTCAAGCAGCGACGCAAGCCTCCGCGCCATCACCTTCGCAACGATCAAGTAGATAGCATTTGAAATCGCGATTGGCTGATAGTCTTCAATAGCATGCGGAGATGGAGACTTAGGTATTAGCACAATGAGAGCCCTATTGATCCTATCAAAGCCCATGTTTTCATCACAAAATTCCGATACCACCTCCCAAACCTCCAGCCCCACCACCTCCCAAAAGTCTTTGTAGAAGGCAATAGGGAAACCATCCGGACCTGGCGAGGCATCACCGTTGAGATCCCAGACAGCAGCCTTCACCTCGTCGAAGGAGATCTCCTTTATCAACTCCGCACAACGCGCAGACGAGAGCTTCGAGGCATCCTCCCCCAACCAGGACCAGCGACGAGGCTCACGAACCGAGGAGAACTCCCTGAAGTAAGCGGCCACCGCAATCCCCACCGCCTCGTCGCCCACCACCTCTCTTCCCCCGAAAGAAATGGATCGAATCAAATTTGACCGCCTTCTGTTAGAGGCCACCCTGTGAAAGTAAGAAGAATTTGCGTCCCCTTCCCTGATCCATTTCACCTTAGCTCTCTGGCGCCATTCCGACACCCTAATTCTTTCCTCCCTCTCCACCGCGGCCACAGCCGCAGCCCTGGAGACCACCTCCTCAGCGCAGAGCTCCCTCACCCCCTCCAAAGCATCCAACTCCGCAACGACGCCCTCCGCAGCCTTCCTTGCAGATGCCCTAGCCTCCCGTGACCTTTTTTTGAACCTAGACAGAACGCCTCTCAGACGCGTTAGCTTCTTCCCAAACCTCACCACCACCGACCGACCCTCGCAAACACCTCTCATATCTAAAGAACCCCGCCGCCGGAGAAGACACCTTGGAGTCCCAAATGATAGGAGTGTGATCCGAGAAGGCACGCGGCCTAGAGAGGACCTCCGCCAGGGGGAACAACGCCTTGAAAGCCATCGACGCGAGGAACCTGTCAATGCACGACTTTGAGGAAGAATTCCTCCAAGTGAAGTTCACGTCCGATGCCGTAATATCTTGCAGAGCCAGGTCGTTGACGAAGTCCGCAAAGTCCGCCGAGCCCGGGTCGGAGCCCCCCCTGGACCGGGGCCTATCAGAGGAATGTAAGGTAACATTGAAATCTCCCCCAATCAGCCAAGGCAAGCCCGGGTTATCCAGCGAGATCTGCTGAAGCTCGTCCCACATCTCCTTTCTTCGAGCCGCAGTACAAGGGCCGTACGCGCATGAGAAAACAAACGATTGAGAGTCCTCCTTCCTGGTGAGCAGAACGGAGACAGAATGGTTCCCCTTCACGGCAGAGACAAGGGAGAATCTCGATGACTTCCAAGCAATAAGCAAACCGCCTGCATTCCCAGTTGCAGACAAAGCGGAAAACTCATCAAGATCCCCCGCCGAGAGAGAGCGCCAAACATCTTCATCCAGTGAGGCCAACTTGGTTTCTTGTAGAAGAATGACGTCGCACCCCCATTCCTTGAATCTGGAACCCAGTATCTTTCTCTTAGTCGCATCCCCCATGCCCCTTACATTCCAGGATAGGATCATCATTTAGTAACCTTCTTGTAGACCCATGAAGGTACCACCCCCGCTGCCTCCGCCACCGCTTCTTCGAAGGAGGGGCACGAGTGATGCTCCCTTGACAACGAACGAGCGCTTCGCCTTCTTCTATAGCGTTTGCAAGATCTCCTCGATGATTCGCCATCTGCACCCGTATCATCTAAGCCCTCCTCTGCAGCTGGCCCTGCCCCGCCTGAGAAACCCTCCTGCGACGACGCTCCGGCCAGAGGAGAAGAAGGTTCCGCCCGCTGATTAAGAAGCAAACTTTCCGAACATGGGGCAGAGATCTGGGCAGATGAAGAGATCGAGGTGCCCGGGTCCTCCGATAGAAGAGGGCCCGCTTGAGCCCCCGAACCCGGATCATCCCCCGCCCGACCCGCAAAAAGAAGAGGATCCGCATGAGAAAGGTCGGTCGGGTCAAGCTCGACAACCCGACTTACAGAATGACGTGCAGATCCGAATGATGGAGAAGCGTCGTGCCCAAGGAAACCAAACCCGGGTGAAAAAATCCGGAAGGCAGAGCATGGCGACCCCACCAAGAATGTCAAATCCCCTCCGAAGTTCGTGCACCTACCCTCCACGTCACTCCAACCGCCCGCCACGTCCCCCCGCATACCCCCAAGGGCGGCTAGCATGCACCGATTCCATGCGAGGGGATGGGCATCACGTACGAGGATGGGAGAAGGCATTAAGTAAATATCATAGCAAGGCGCAACCTCTAAAGATGAACCCAACTGCGGCAAGATCCTCGAGGCGAAATCCCACAGTGGAAGCTTCTCCTCGGAAAACGAAACGACCCTCTTGCTGGCCTCCCTCCCAAGAGCCAACCGGTCCGGCAAAGAGGGAGGCGGTGGAGGCACCACCACCGAAAGCTCGATTCTACAAAAGAACCTTCCCAAGTTTAATTCTTCAAAGAACACCTGGCCAGCCGCCCGATCGAGGAAGGCCTTGTTGCACTCCATTAGAATCTTCGTGGACGCTGGATCATCCTCCGGCGATAATCCGTCGTTAGTGACGGCCAACACCTCACCCCACCGCCTCAGAGGTCGCCGAAGGCAATGGACGGATCTTGACAGGAAAGGGACCCCCCTGACCTCAGCCACGCAGACCTCCAACTCCGAGCACGCACCATCTGCAAAACGCAAATCCCTCCAGACGATGCCTCCATGAGGCCCTGCTTGAATCAAACAGAAACGTTGATCCATCGAAAGACCTCTAATGCAGCATCTTTTCGTACCCAACAGGAACAGGTCCCCCGAGAAGCTGGTCCCCAGAAGCCCCACGAGAACGTTGTTCACCTCCTCGACCGACATGCACTGATTCAGGAAAACCCCTACCACCACCCTACCTTCTCGTGGGCCACGTGCATGGCCAACTCTCCCCTCCGAGGAATTTGCACCCCCCGCCACCGGGGCCTCCTCCATCGTTGAGCCCCCACCATCACGCAACCCCCTCGACGTCAAAGCAGCCTCGAGACCCGCACCGAGCTTGTCGCCCACCATCGCGCCCGCATGGAAGCTATACTCCTTCCTCCCGCAGCTCCAGTCCACCTCAGCCGAAGAGCGCACCCCCCTGCGACCACCTGCGCGAAAGTCCTGTTTGCAACGGCTGAAGCAACCCCTTTTGCACGTGGAACCCCTGAATGCACCGGAGGTCTTCCGAGAGAGAAGCGACCGACATCCCCCCTGGACCTTGCACCACAACCCGCTTGCTTGTGACCCAACCCTCCGCAAGCAAAGCAACGAGGTTTTGCAATACAGACCGAAGCCAGATGGCCCCTCACCCCGCACCGCCAGCAAACGCGCCCTTGCTTCTTGCGAGAGACCGTCACACAACCTCCATCTTGAGGGAGCTTCTCCTCCCCTTCAGCAGCAACGAACTGGGGGCTTACGTTTTGCGAGGTCGATGCGCAACCCTTCCCCTGAGCTCGCTCACTAGGAGCGAATCTCCGCTCAGACGCCTTCTCGATCGCCTTCCCGGTCGCCTTCTGTGTCGCCCTCAGTGTCGCCTTCTTTGTCGCCATCTTCCCCCAAGTTAAATCTCGGGGTGTGGGTTCTTGCCTTTCACAGTTGCACGAGAGAAGCAACACAGTTGCACGAGAGACCACACAAAAAGGGTCACTTCACTTCTCCCTCATATATAGAGAGATAGAGAAACACCAAAAATTTGGACCATTTCTCGTTTTTTTGCGTGTCATCCTTGCGCAGGGGCCATGCTAATCTTCTCTGTATCGTTCCAATTTTATCAGATGTCACCATAAAATGTGGGTTTAGGATTGTTTTGTTATTTTATTTATGTATTTTGGTGCAGTGAAATTTAAGTTTTCACACCATATTGGTGCATAAAGATTGGGACAAGATGATTAATCTCGATAATCTTTTAACTACCTTGTTGAGTTGGCCTTCTCTTCTGTCCTATCAGATGGACTTCCAGAACTCGCCCTACATATGTTGGGCTTTTTGTTCGGCTCATCCGTGAATTTTCGATATTATATAACTCATTTTATACATACTGGATTAAAATTCAAAATATTTTATTCGTAAATTTTTTATAAAATGAAGTTAAATGATTGCGTTCATTTTTTATTAGTCATGTGTTCACCTCCAAACACTGAGATACATTATATGTATGTGTCTAACGAAATAATTTTGAAATGTGTCTCATTATATTGTAACCTCTCAAAAACTTTAATTCGTGTTATTTAGAACTCATAATTGTACAGAAGTTTGAACACAACTCGACGAATACGGTTGTGGTGGTTAGTCGGTTATTTGTACTAAATCAATGTAAAACTAATGGCAAAGGCTGCTAGGTAACTAGACTAGAATATACTTCTATCACTCTTTAGTAGACATGCATAATATACAAGTAGGAACATGTCATAAATATGGATTTTTTTTATTTTCAACAATGTCTCCCTAGCAACATTTACAACATGATTCTCTTACTTTGAGGTAGACATGCACACTCTACAAAATCAATATGGATGAGGCTGCATACTCTCATGTTAAGACACACATCTGGAAGTACTATATTAACACACCCACTGGAGTTTATATTTACTTCGGATATTCCTCCGATGATGGAACGATTCAAAAAAACAAACTGATTATGATAGGCTTAATGTTTTATTTAAATTCTATTACTTCTTTTATTTCATTCTGACAGTATAAAAATGTACAAAATCTATGTAAATATATGTATAAAAATCAGTTATATATTTAAAATGATAAAAAAATCAAAGCCGACTAAAGTCGGACTAAATTTGATTAATCGCTCGACTACCGATTAATCCATAGTCGGTGAACGACCAACCGAGTACCGACTACAAACTTTTGCAACCTTGGCAATGACCAAGCCACCTTAAGAGGTTTTCTCGCATCATATCCTCGATCGAAGCTACACCAACTTTCCTTCTAACTGCACCATTCCGAATCCGATCTTTAAGTGTTTGTCCACACATCCACCTTAACATTTTCATTTCTGTTACTTTCATTCTCTGCACAAGTCTAAGGTCCACATGCGAACATTCAGATCCATTGAGCATAGCATATCTCACGGCTGCTTTGTAATTTTCCTTTGATTTTTAAATAAATTTTATTATCACGGATAACGACAGAGCCCCCCCTCCATTTTAGCTAGACTGCATTTATTCTATTAGTAACATCACCATCAATTTCCCCATCATATTGCAAAATAGATCCCAAATATCTAAAAGAATCTCTCTTTCAAATGTTATCGTCACCAATTTTCACCTCAATTCCTCCATTATTACTTCCATCAAAAGTGCACTCTATATATTCAGTCTTTTACCTATTATATGACATCCTTTAGTCTCCAATGCATATTTCCAGACCTCAATCTTCTCATTTAATTTATCTCTAGTCTCATCAATCAACAACACAATATCATAACCAAATAACATACGCCAAGGTATCTCATCCTGAATGTAACTTGTCAACTCGTCCATAATCAAAGTAAAAAGAAATGGACTCAAATTTGGACCTTAAAGTAAACCAAAGTTGATGTCAAAATAGTCAGTCTTTTCAGATTGGATCCTTACACAAGATAAAGCCCTATCATACATATCATTTATGAGCTAAATGTATAGAACATGCAAAGTTTTAAATTTCGATATCGGGTATCGTATCGATACCATGTCGAAACGAAATTTCACCATAATTTCATCAAAATTTCGGTAAATTTCGATGACATTTCGCCCAAATTGAGCAACTTTTGTGAAGGAAGGCTCTTATATCGGCATTTCGCTCGAAATTTTGATTCCATGTCGAAACTGAAATTTTGGCGAAATTTCTCCGATATTTTGCGAAATCTAAAACCATGAGGACACGTACTTGTGTCTTCTCCAAAACTCTCCATAATATCAAAACTTTCTACAATATCAATATAATACCCATATATGTACACTGCTCCAAATTATAAATAATTATATTATTTAAAACAAGTCCAATAAAAATCATGTAGCATAGCTTAGAGATCTAACTAATATCACACAAATAAACCCTTTCTAATAAAATTTGAATCCACCTTTAACCTAAAAAAGGATTAGGCATGGAGAGCTTCATTTTAACATAAATAATGGTAGATATTTGCATATATATATTTACATTCTATGCAAAAGATGACTTTAGACATCATATATAACACCAACAATAGAGATGAAGTAACGAGATTCTGATTCTGCGATCTTTTTTTCCTATGAAAATCGAAGGGGAAGATGAAAAACCAAAAACTATCAATATCGGCGAGCCCAAGTTTCCAGGCACTAAGAGTTCCTCCAAAACTCCAACATGCTCACTTGCCTATATGTAAAGACCGAATAAGATAAATGCAAAAGATATTTCGCCTATCGGTAGAAACCCCAAACAACCCTGAAGGAATCTTTACTGTTACTTATTTTGGAGATAAATAGTCAATATCTCGATGAGATCTTGGAATAAAAGATAAGAAACATAGCATCAATGTCACTAGTCAGGTGAAACCAATATTTCAGCAAATGTGGCAATATTCTAGGACATGGGAGTAAAAAAGGGATTGGATCCATAAAAAAACATATCAGACAAAAGGGTGATATGGCACAGATAGAGAATAAAATGGGAGAAACATAGTTAAGGTTGTTTAGACTTGTGCAAAGAACATCATCAAGTGTTCCAGTTCGAAAGTGTAAGAAGTTAGAAAAGATCCTCCAAAGAGGGCTCAAAAACCAAAGAAATCTCGGAAGGAGTGTTTAGGATAATGTGACTATTTCAGATTTAAACATGGGGATGATCCAAATTAGATATCTGGAGTAGAAAAGAACCTGTGTTGCCGACCCCACTTAACGTGTAAAAAGGCTTGTTAATTGTTGATGTGGGTCTACCACTTGATAGCAATTAAGATAACAGATTTTTTATTAGAAAATAAGTATCCTGTGTGTATTAATAACTTAATGGAAATAAACCATATAACTTTGACATTTAGACTTTGCCTTTTCCACGTGCTGTTATCTGGTGATTTCTAACACATTATCAACCTCGTATTTCAAGTGTCATGTCCAAGATATAGGGGTTGACTACGATATAGAATTTTAAGACTAGCATGATCATTTTGGTCACAACTTTTCCAATATAAGACTTGTGAAAGGAAAAAACAACCAGAAAATAAATGAGTACTAAAAGACCCAAATTTTCTAATTGGAAGTGGACTGGCTACTTGATGTTGGTAGTCATCCACTAAAAACTCAACTAATCTAAAGAAAACAAGTCTTTGTCAAATGGAGTGGCCTAATGTATAGAATTGCAGCTACACAGAGCATTGAGTATCAAAACATTTTGTCTTTCGAATCTAATTAATGGCCAATTGAGTAAAAAATAAAAAATTTGATAAATGAGCAAATAAACTTACCACTCTCAAAGATGGTCACAGGAAGATCTTTTTGTGAGTGGTTGATAGTAGGGTTCAAGAGAACATAGATTGGACTTTCATTGATGTCCATCAACTACAAAAAATAGCATATCTATCATCAGCTTGAAAATCAAAATTCATACAATATTAATAGCGCAAAGAAACTCCCAGAGCATTATAAAAATTGTATTCTGTTTTATAATAAAAGGACTAGTCAGTTAGTGACTTAGTGTATTTGCATTTCAAACAAATTAATAAAACTAAACAATGACCAACAAGTAGAAAATAGCTACGAGAAGTGAAGACCTGCTTTGCAGACTGGTTAAAGGCATTTATAGCACCCTGCGCAACTTTCACTTCCCCCTAGGGCAAATGATGTCTCCGCCTCCTTCTAGAAGGACATTTATTCTATTCTCCCCTGATACGCAGACCAAGATGAAGCGTGTGCTTGGCAACGGTTGTTCCTTTAGATTCTGGATTGATGATGATGTTGGTTCTTTGCAACACATTACCCATGGTCATTTGCATTGGCTTGGACCGTGACACGCTTGTTTCTGAAGCCTAGTGTGATGAGACTTGGGCTCCACCACTCAGCTCGTATTTTTCGGAGCAAATATTGATGGAGCGTGTGACGATGCTGGAGGATCTAGATCACGCTGATGGCACATCATCTTCCAGGGAATCAATGGATCTGGCTTGATGGTGGGTTCTCTGAGATGAAAGCCTATAAATCTCTCTCTGGCCCATCTGTCTTTTATCCTAGATATTTGCATTTGGATCGTTTAATTCTGAGAGTGAAGTTACTCACGAGGTTGTTGAGAAGTGCATTGATGACCAAAATGCAGAGTTCTTTCAAGATGCTAGGGAGGATTGCCCCTTTGTGGCAATATCTCTACACTTCCCCTCAAGATGGAGCATAGATATCTATCATGATCAGCTTTGATGAACACTTCTGGAACGGCTCTCTAAGTAGGGCCTTAGCGAGAATGTCTGCAGTTTGGTCCCCTGAGCTGACATGAGATGTAGCAATGAAGCCCTTCTAGATCATGTCACGTATATAATGGCAATCAACCTCAATGTGCTTTGTCCTCTCGTGGAATGCAGGATTATTAGCAATAAACAAGGCAGCCTGATTGTCGCATTCCAACTACATGGGAAGAGGTACATCTATATGTAAATCAGATAGGATTGCTCGAACCCACATCATCTCTGTACATGCTTGTGCCATGGCTCTATACTCAGATTCTGCACTAGATCTAGCTACAACAGTTTGCTTCTTACTTTTCCATGAGACTAGTGAGTCTCCAACAAATATAGCAAATCCAAACGTGGACTTTCTGTCCTTGACGCACCCAGCATAATTTGCATCTGCACATGCTGAAATAGTAATAGAGCTACCCCTTTTGAATAGCAGTCTTGCACCTGGAGATGATTTAAGTTACCTTAGTATCATTTGTATTGCATCCATATGAACCTGACGAGGTTGTTACATGAATTGGCTCACCCGACTGACTGCAAACGAGATGTCGGGTCTTGTAATAGTGACATAAAGAAGCTTTCCAACCAGTTCCCGATATCTTCTCCTGTCAAACTCATCAGTATCATCATCATAGAGCCTCATGCTTGGATCCATAGGTGTAGTTGCAAGTCTACATCCAAGCATATATGTGTCACTTAGCAAATCAGTGACATATTTTCTCTGAGTCATTACAAACCCTTCTGGCAAACTCCAATCCCAGAAAATATCTAAGAGCTCCTAGATCCTTGGTAACAAATTCACAACCCAAAAATTATTTTACCCTCTTTACTCCATGCATATCATCTCTCGTAATAAGAATATCATCCACATACACCATAATAGTTGTCATACCTCCGGATGCTTTCTGTATAAAGAGGGAATGATCTGCATTCGAACGTTTGTACCCATGTTTCTCAAACAAATCTGAGAGCATTTGAAACCAAGCTCTAGGGCTTTGCTTAAGGCCATAGATCGCCTTATGAAGTCTACACACCTGGGAACACTCCCCCTCAACAACAAACCCCGACGGCTGTACGTAGACTTCCTCTTGAAGATCACCATATAAAAAGGCATTCTTGACATCCAACAGAAACAACGGCCAATCTCGAGTTACAGGAACACAGAGAAGAACTCTTATGGTGGAATGGCGAGCAATTAGTGAGAAAATGTCTAGGTAATCAACCTCGTATGTCTGAGTAAACCCTCGTGCAACCAACCGCGCCCTGTATCTATCGATGTTACCGTCTGCATTTTGCTTTACTGTAAAAACCCATTTACAGCTCACTATTGACACTCCAGTAGGAGCTCGAACAAGGCTCCAAGTACCTCTTGATTGAAGAGCAGTTGTTTCTTCCTTCGTAGCCAAACGCCACCGACCATCCTTCAGAGCCTCCTCATAATTCCGTGGAATAGCCATAGCTGATAATGCAGTAACAAAGTCCCTGAAATTGCCAGTCAAGCGATCAAAAGAGACCGTCGATGATATAGGATATGACGCATATCTACGCTTTTATTTCCGAAACGCAATAGGTAAGTCCAAATCAGCAGCCTCCACATATGTCCCATGTAAAGAATCCAGCTCAGGTAGACCATTAGACCCATCATTAGAAACATTATTTTCAGAACATACCTCAGACGTGCTAGATGATGAGCGATGGCCATTAGCAGGAGCAGACCGATGAGTATAGTGATTTGGCAATGGTGGAACTGGGACCGTAATTGGCAGTGGAGGTGGCGTAGGTAATGTTGATGGTGGTGGTGGTGGTGGTGGAGGTGGTGGTGGTGGTGGAGGAGATGGTGGTGGTGGTGGTGGTGGTGGTGGAAAAGATGATGGTAGTGGTGGCTTGTATATGTCATTATTAATGTTTGAAGATGTCAAACGATCACCTATAGGAGAAAAGTACATCATGGACTCAAAAAAGGTGACATCAACACAAATGTAATACTTCATGCGCATTGGATCATAACACAAGTATCCTTTCTGTATCCTGAAATACCCAATAAAGATACACTTAAGTGACTTAACAGCTATAGGAGAGCGCTTGTCAATACCTGGAGATAACTGGTGGACAAAGGCAATTGAGCCAAACAAACGTAGAGTAAGTGAGAATAACTCTTGGTCAGGAAAGGCACGAGAGAATGGAATTTTCTCACCTAAGATCGATGAGGGCATGCGATTAATAAGATAGCATTCCCTTAGAACTGCATCACCCTAAAAAGAATGAGGAGCACGACTCTGAATAAGAAGTGCCCGAGTAACATCAAGCAAGTGACGATACTTTCGTTCTGTAATACCATTTTGTTGGGAAGTATAGCACATGATGTTTGATGAATGATACCTTAAGTTGAAAAATAATTAGAAAGAATATTCGTACAAAACTCCAAGGCATTGTCAGTTCTCGTAATTTTCATAGAAGTAGAAAACACATATTGTACTTCGGTTAGGAAATTTTTTATAACATCTCCAGCTTTAGATTAATTCTTTAATAGAAAGACCCAAGACATACGAGATAAATCATCAACAGCAACTAGATAGAACATGTGTCCCCGGTGATCAGGAACACGACTAGGACTCCAAATCTCTATATGAAATAACTCAAAAATAGAGCTACTGCTCTGACTCTGAGGACCAGGGAAAGCAGAACGATGATGCTTTCCCAACTAACATACCTCACATTGAAAGGACGTGTGAGGCGAGACATGAGGCAGAAAACGACACAATTTCTGGAGAGGGAGATGACAAAAGCGCAGGTGCCACGTAAATGGTTAAATAGATCCAGCAGATAGAGAGAAGGTTCCGGCATAGGGAGTTCGAACCAAGCGATAGAGACAGCCCAGCTCACGGCCATACCCAATCACCTTGTCGTAAGAATATCTTGAAAAACAAAAGAAGATGGGTCAAAAATAGCTTGACAATGTATATCCTTCATAATTTGACTAATAGACACCAAATTCATAGAGAAATCTAGTGCATGCAACACATTCTATAGATGCATAAAGGGCGTCAAGTTAATCTCTCCCTATCCAGTGATTGGGGAACGAGTCTCATCTGCAATAACCACCAATTCGTCATGGAGGAACATGTCTGTAGGCTATAAGTTGACTCTTGTCTCTACACAAGTGTTGTGTGGCATCGGAGTCCATAATCCATTCTATACCATCAGAACCACTACTACTATTGAGTCCATAAGTACTACCTGAGATACTGGAGGAGGTTGAAGCACCTATATCCGAATGGCTCTCGAGGGCCAACGAAGACGTCACAGGACTGGAAGAAGGTACAATGCCCTTAATCGTGCTACAAGATCCTCAAAACAATGATCTAAAGAAGAAGCCGGAGGCTCAATCTGCTCAGCTACTCGAGCAGAAGCAGGAAATCCATGATTGGAGTAGCATGTATCCTATGTATGTCCAGGACGATGGCAGAAAGTACATGGCTGATGAACTCGACCTCCTCTTCCATGAGGTCCTCATCCACGAAACTGAGAAGAGCATCATCGACCTTGGGAGGCTGCCATCGCTGAAAAAGTTTGGGTTGCAGTAGAAGATGGAACAGTGATCCAACTAAGCTTGTAAAATGTTTCCTCCATAGGAGGAATAGTGGAGTCAGCCAAAATCTGGAAACGGACCGCCTCATATTTAGGATCTAGTGCAGCCACGAACACACCGACCATGGTGACATTCCTATAGGTATTCTGCTGCTCAGGGGTAGATGTGAGAGGCATGAAGCTGTAGAGCTTCTCGAACATCCCACGCAAAGATATATATAGCGAGTGGAAAGGCCGTCCATTCTGCATGATCATGAAGATATCATACTGAAGTTGTAGAATCTTTGTCTCATTCTTTGCCTGTGAATAAGTAGCAGCAAGAATATCCCACATTTCTTTGGCAGTGGGTTGATAGAGTATATCATTAGTGATCTCCATTGCCAATGTGCCCGAAAGCCAAACCTCGTCATATACATCATCCGCTTCCCATGAAGCGTTAACCCTAGTCTTCTCAGCAGGCCCTTCCTCGATAAGAATACGTTTCTTACATGTAAACTTCATCATACTCATGAACTACATAGTCCACAGTTCATAGTTTGACCCATCCATCTTCACAATAGGCACAGGACCTCTGAAGGCCAGTGGAGGGAATATCGACCTTGCTTTCTGACATGATGACAAGAAAAGACTAGGGTTGTAGACTAGATAGACTTTTGTCAACATTGACATACACGAGTTCGATTGCATGTGTAGACTCAAGCAACCAAACCTGTCAAGAAGAAGACTCGGCAAGGACCTAGGCGACGGTAGGGCCTAGACGGCGAGGGAAGAGGAGCCTAGGCGGCAGGCTGCGAGAGCCAAGGCAGCAAGGGCCTAGGCGGCGGCCGAGAGACGCAGCAGGGAGGAGGCTCTCGGCGGTGGCCCTCGGTGGGAGGAGGGGCCCTCAGCGATGGTGGAGAGGCCCGATGCAGCGCGTGCAAGAGGGGCTTGAGGTAGGTGTTAGGGTCAGGGTTTCCGTATAGGAGCTCCAATCTAGGACCGCCACTCTGATACCATGTTGGAAAAATAGAAAGAGTCGTTTATTCCTTGGGCCCTAGGCTCTCTTATATAGGGAAAGACATGTGAGAAAATTACATAAAGAAGACAGATGAATAAAAATATATATATAAAGTATAGAAGTATGAAATATGTCTCTACAGAAGCAAATAGCTTGTTTATGGCTTATTTAGTCGGCTTGTAATGAAATTATTTTTCGTAATGATCTGATTCATTTATAGGGATTTAAAAGAGGCTTGATTTTATTTTTCGTAATGGTCTGATTCATTTGTGGGAATTTAAAAGAGGCTTGAATCCATCATGAGGAGGTTCTTATAGTCTTCGACAGGGCAGTCGCATATGCTGCCTCCAGTGGATTTGAGGACGGTGTCTTGCTTAACGGAGGATGGTGGTCTTGGCGTGCTTGGAAAAAATGAATAAGGTTTTGATAGGCAAGTGGGTCGCTCGCATCTAGGGTGACTATGGTAGCATGGTGTGCGATATGATTCGGAGGATACATGGGTCCGGGCTTTCTTCCCTTGGTCCTGAGGAGTTTGGATCATCACCTTCCTACTTTTGGAGAGATGGGTGTACTGTTCAGTAGACTGGTTTTGGGGAACGGCATTGGCTTCCGATTCTGGGTGGATGATTGGAGTGACGGTGGGGTATTGCAGGAGAGATTCCCACGGCTAAAGGCTTTAGCGACAGATCCAGAAGGTTCGAGAGCGAAGACTAGGGATGGGGTATCCTTTTTTCTGAGGTTTAAAGTGGATCTTTCTTATGTTCGCAGGGAGGAATTGTTGGTCCGGCTTAAGAAGTTGGAGCGTGGCTAGGCCTATTGACAGCCGTGATTTTTAGTCATGGGGCGACGGTTCGTTCTCAATGGGGAAGGCGTACAAGGCCCTGAAGGGGCTTATGATCTTTGACCCTGGGGATGTGTGGCGAATTGCAGACAAAATTGGAAGTGGAGGATTCCTGCTCGTGTGAATTCATGTGGTTGTTCAAGAGGGGAAGGCTTCTGACAAAAGATAGGCTCTCGAGGCTCTTTTAGACGACGGACCCAATGTGCCATATTGTAAGGGGAGTACTGAGGATGTTGATCACCTCTTCTTCGGTTGTGGGAGTTCTGCAGTAGCTTGGGACCTCTTAGGCGGTGAGGGTTTCAAGCCAGTGGACGTAGCGGATTTCTAGAGCTCCATTGGGACGACTTGGTATGGCATAGAGAGCGAGAGGGTAGGGCATCTGGCTTTGATTTGGGCTCTATGGTTGGCCACAAATGGGGTGATTTTCCATCACGAACGCGGCTACGTTGAGAATGTGATAGCGCATGCGAATATTTTGAGTGGCTTATTTTTGTAAAAATAAATTATATCGTACATGTTTAACCATGTAATACGGTTTTATGGTAAATGGTGAAGTTTTTTAGGCACACACCTAAAAGGTGGACGCTCTTTTTCCTTTCAAAAATTATTTTTCGTGATGAAAGATTGTATGATGCGAATGTGGTGCACAATGCCATGCATACAAAAACACTCTACTCTGAAAGATTATATGATGCGGATGTGGTGCACAATGAAATCTATATGTTTATACTAAAGTCGGGGTTTTCACCAGACTCTTGACACGTGGATTGCATATCATCCTGCACTTTCATCTTTCTTTCTCCTCAATACGTGATGGATGTTTGGAATTCGATACCTCTCTTCCTCACTAACATCTGACACTCTTTCCTCTCTCTCTCTCCTCTCTACAGTAATATAATAATATCTCTCTCTCTTCCCTCCATAATAAATTTAATATGCATTTTACGCATACTAATTATGACGAGTCCCTCTGTAATAAATTTAATGTGCATTTTATTCATACCTGTTATGACAGTCATCATCATTCAATCGTTTTCAACGGCTAAAATCTTATTTTATTAATAATAAAGGGTACATAAATCATACTCTTATTATGTAAAATTAATTGATATAATTGAGACTGGACGAACTTACGAACTTTAGGATATGGTAAGGATAGGTTTTTTAGTATCTTTTTAAATTTCAAATTTAGGTAATAACTTTACCTTTTATCCTTATATATGTGTATGTATGTATATGTATATTTTGATTTTGTCTTATATTATCATCATTTTGATTTTGCTTTTTTAGTTATTATATTTATATAATATTAATTTATTTACTTCAAAGATTAGTATACAAAGAGTATCAAATGAGTGATGTCAACAGAAACATACATAAGTGACTAGATAAATTGATGTTGTGTGCATATGATAGACATTTAGGTATGAGTATATGTGTGTTTGAATTTAGGATGCGATCGGATATGGATATATATGTATCTGTCCATCATTGCAATAGTTTTCTTGAACGGATATAAATATGAATTTTTGATTTGGACAAATACAGACACGGATATGAATATGAGTTTTTTTTTTGCAAATTCAGATAAGGAAATGAATATTGATTTTAAATTTTTATAGACACTGATATAGTTAATTATTTTTTGACGAATACGGATACATATATCTGTAGTACTAAATCTATGTGTTTGTATTGTATACACATACATCGACATGTGTGTATCTCCAAATATGTTACGAGATTATTTACAATATATGCAGGATCTGGAGTCATTTTTAAATGTAGAAGAAAAATATGGATCTTTATATTATCTGATCATTTATTATACAAGTTACTAAAATTAGTATAATGCTATATTTTCTTTTTTTATTGTATTTGTAGTTTATTAATTTTAATTTTATCAAATAATAATATCAACTTTACAAAAATAATCCTACTTAATGCAAGCATTAGAAGATCTTTCTTATTCGTAAGGTAACTTGTTCCCATTTTTAAATATCCTTATCAGTATCATGATTGATTGTTTCCATATCCGTGTCTGTATTTAAGGATATGGCTTTGCACTTTTCAATATTCGTAATGTATCTGTTTCCATATCCAGATTTTAAAGTTGGTAAGGATATGGTAACACCTATATCCGTATTTGTATCCGCTTGTTTGCATCCCAAATCCGAATATATAAATACGCGTAACCCGTGTGCATGTGCATGTATGTGTGGATGTGCCTATTACTATATGTGCACGAGTACATCGATATTAATGCGAGCAAGATTGTGCATGAATTATGTGAAACACATATTGAAATGTGCACATCTATAACTTATATTAAAGCTAGGTTTCATGTAGCTTCTTCTCTCCGCCTGCAACATGGTACTCGCTGGGCTTTAAGAATATCGTTTATAATTTTCAAAATCCACAATGTATCTGTTTCTGTATCCGTATCCAAATTTTAAAGCAGATAAAGATATGGTAATACCTATATCCGTATATGTATCCATTCGTTTGCATACCTAACCCGAATACATAAATGCATGTACAGTGCTCATGTGCATGTCTGTGTAAGTGTGCATATTAGTATACGTGGTGCAGGAGTACATCTATATGAATGCGAGCGAGATTGTGCACGGATTATGTGAAATACATATTGAAAGATGCACATCTACACCATATATTAAAGCTGGGTTTCACCCAGTTTCTTCTCTCGATCTGACACGTGGTACCCGTTGGACCTCTCTTCACCCCATTCTCATGAGTGGTCTCTCAAGATCATATCACCCTATTTTATCCACCACTCTCTCTATCTCTCCACGTCCTCCAATACATACACATGTGCAACTCCGACGCCTAAGCACCTCCCTCTCTCATTCAATGTGACATATGTCATCCCCTTACTCTTTGCATGCTCTCTCTAGCAATTTTGCTTAAGAAAACATATTTTAATATTATAATAGTTCTATTATAATAGTAGAATATACACTTAATCGTACTTTGTTGTAATAATTTATGACGGCATGCGAATATCTAAAATATAATGCATAGAAGAATTGAATGGTGATATCCCTTGATTTTCAAAGGTCAAGTATATATTTTAAAATTGAAAAATATTAAAATAATTGCAACTTTAAGTGACATGATATTAAGCATGACAAGTTTTTTATTTACATGATATCTCCCTTGCTGCTTACCTCATCCTTGGTCATCGGTCGTAACCTATCTTGAATGACGAATCGAGAGATTCTTAGGCGGCTCCCTTCTTTTCAGTTGGTCAAAATAGGTATAATTCTTGCAGGCGAAAGGCGCTCTTTCGAGAGTAGTACTAGATTGAGGGAAAGATCTTGTAATTTGAATAAAAGAATTAAGTGTAAATAAAAATTTCATTTCATATCACGAATCAAGAGAACATTTGTATATTATAACAAATAGTTGATATGAAAATTGTCAAAGAATTATTAAGAAATTATAGTGTATAAATGTAATTTCCACTAAAAAAGCATAAAATACTATTAACCTAAGCATCCCTACATTGAACCCCCTCCAAACAAAAAGAGGATACGTTGTTTGTTTTGAGTGGGTATATCTTTGTTTTATAAAGGATAGTTTAGTAAGATAAATGGAAAAAGTAACATCTTTGAAGATCTTAAGGTTTGAAATATCATATACCAATTAATGTATATAGTTTTTGATGATCCAGTTTGATATGCGCTCTATATTGTGAGACCTATTTTGCAATTTACTTGAGAATTTATAAAAGTCATCAGATTTTGTGTTACTAAATTTTTTATTATTAATTCCTATAAAATGAAAGAATACATATTCATAGTCTAATGTAAATTGCAAAATTGAAAGGAAAGACGTATGCATTAGCGATGTATTAGGAAAGTAATTGATCCCAATCTTCAAACAAGGAAATTTTATCCTAAATAAATAAGTCACGATGTCATTATGCATTATGTCTATGTCTATAGTATTTATCACTTTCGTATTTTTCAAATAATCTCGACAGGAGTGCTATTTTGACTTATGTTTTATCCTTTCCTAAAGAACCTGAGAAAACATAGAAAAAAACTAGAGAAATAAAAAATCATTCCATATTTTCAGCCCATTTCCCAGAATTGATAATTCAGAAATTAGATCAAGCTATTCGAGGCCAACATCGGAAAATGAAGGCAGGCATAGAAAAAACACCAAGACCATAATTGTATTGCTTATACGATAACACATTATTGCATGTAAAAAAATTGAATTTCTATAATTTTTTGACCATAGCTTCAAGTAATTGTCAAGGTAGTTTTATCTTAGAAATTGCCTGCTTATAGTTTTTCTCACTAATATATTCTCAGCATTCGTACTTTCCTGTTAAATTTGTGGGTGCATTTCAATCTATTTTAAAAATATTCAATATATTTAATGTTATTTATATAACATACTTTCTTTCCCTAATTGGGCTGACTGAAATACTTTATAGCATTTTCTTGATCGATATACAAGTTATGTTTGCAAAAGATAGTCCACATAGTTATTCAATTGAACTAGCTAAAACTTTGTTCATCTCATAAATGTTTCAGTGTTCTATATATGTTTGATATTTCAACTCTTCTGCCGATACAATAATATTTGCTAATCACTTTTACTACTCTTTAATATTGTGTGCTTACAACATTTATCTCCATTCATTATTTTACACAGTTCAAAATTCCTCCTAATAATACAACTCCATACAATATATGTGGGATATTACAATATCCATAATATCTGATGGAAATTGTTTCGTGCATTTGTTATTAGCTCAAATATACAACATTATGTATTACACCATGTTCTGACAGATCAATACATGATCTCCAATTAATATTTCATACATCATAGAACTGATGCTTTATTTCTAATCTCTGGCTTGCTAAAATATGTTTTTGTTGGTACGATTATACTTCCTAGGAAATTTTAACGCTAAAATTCTGTAAGATTATCTATTGTTGTTTAATATTTTATGTTTAATGTTTAACCCATTGGCCTCCATTTAATATTTCATATGTAGACCATCGATTTCCTTCCTTGGTAGTTTGAAGCTTCCTATAGATTTCTACTGGTACAATAATGCTTCCCTAACGTTTCCTTACTATTGTTACAGATTCCATGTTTTGTTGTAGTTATCATCGCCTTCTATATTAAACTGTTTACCTAGCTATTATTGTTAGTGATCGCCTTGGGTAGTGGACATTCATTTATATTTTAGTTAATGTACTAATTGTAATTCTTCATTTGAAGCACATGCTATTCTACTTTAGTGTGTATGCTCGTGGGCAATGGAATTTCCATTGAGTAAGTTCACAACTTACTGGCAATTATTTTCTTAGATTTTTGCAATTGAGTTGTAATTTAAGAAGCATGTAGTTTTAAACTGCCTACCTTTATTTTGTTTTTTCCCAATTCTACTCCACGCAAATTTAAGTTGCTTATAATTTTTTATCTTTGCGTACCTATTATTTATAAGAGGCAATGATTACACTTCCAAACAACTGAGCACTTTAAAATGATAAGAAAATGAAATGCTTGAGATGTTGTAGCAATTTAGAATGCCTTGAAAGGAATCAAATTAAAGATTTGTTGTGTATTTATATACTAGCAACTTAAGAATTCTTCTGGGGAATCAATTTGCAGAATTCCAAGCATATCACCACGAGTTGATATTCTAATTTTGTGTATATGAGCCTCTACTAAATTTATATTTTCCGAATTTCATTTACCCATATTAGCATACCCACCTATCTCTGCTTGTAGATTCATGGATTCATATTTTCTTAGTAATTTTAGGTACACTTTGTTTCAATAGTCATCCCTGACTAATTTTATAGCTTTTTCTTTATCTACCTATTATTGTTTGTAGCCATTCTATGTATTATACATTCGTTTAGATTTTAATTAATATATTTGTTGTAATTCCTAACTTTCAATCCGATTACTACAATTTTTTTGTGTATGCTCATATACAATGGATGTCTTCCTTTGTAGTCTGAAGATTCCTATATATTTTTACTGGTACAATAATGCTTCACTAACTTCTTACTGTTAGTATTCCATTTTTTTTAGTTATTGTTATGAAAAATGAGTTCACTATTATTCAAGGGAACCCTAGGGTCTCTTATATAGGGAGAGACCCCAAGGGTAAAATACATAGAAGTCCAGAGAAAAATAAAAAATGACGAACAGGTACATAGCATATGAAAATATCTATCTCTACACTCCCCCTCAAGGTGGAGCATAGATGTCTATCATGCTCAGCTTGGAAGAACATCTCTGGAAAGGTCCCCTGAGCAACGGCTTGGTAAGTATGTCAGCAGTATGATCCCCTGAGCTCACATGAGCTGTAGATATCAATCCTCTCTGGATCAAGTCTCTAGAGTAGTGGCAGTCAACTTCAATATGCTTTGTTCTTTCATAAAATGCTGGATTATTAGCAATAAACAGGGCTGCCTGATTGTCACACTGAAGCTGCATGGGTAGAGGTACGGCTACATGTAGATCCTCTAGAACCGATCGAACCCACATCATCTCCGTGCTTGCTTGCGCCATGGCCCTATATTCGGATTCAGCACTAGACCTCACCACAACAGCTTGTTTCTTGCTTTTCCAAGAAACTAGAGAGCTCCCGATAAAAACTGCAAATCCTGAGGTCGATTTTCGATCCTTAGGACATCCCGCATAATCAGCATCAGCACATGCTGAAATACATGAATCTGTGCCCTTTCGAAATAACCCTGAACCTGGAGAAAAGTTCAGATACATCAGTATCATATATATGGCATCCGTCCTGGCTGCTCCATAAATTGGCTCACCCGGCTCACTGCAAAGGCAATATCGGGTCTAGTTATGTTAATATAAAGGAGCTAACCCACCATTTCTCTATATCTCCTCTTGTCCACTTCAGCAGTGTCGTCATCATACAGCTTCATGCTTGGATCCATGGGAATACTTGATGGTTTGCATCCAGCCATGCATGTTTCAGTCAAGAGATCTGTAATGTACTTCCTTTGGGTCATCACCAGACCCTGTGCATTCCTGGCAAATTCCAACCCCATAAAGTATCTTAGGGTTCCAAGATCCTTCGTGACGAACTGACGGCCTAGGAATGCCTTCACCCTTTCTGTGCCCTGAATATCATCTCCTGTAACCAGAATATCATCAACATAGACCATGATAACAACCATACCCGTTGATGATTTCTGAACAAACAACGAGTGGTCTGCATTCGATCTCTTGAATCCCTGTCTTTCAATCAGGTTGGAAAGCTTCTGGAACCACACTCTTGGACTCTGTTTGAGGCCATAAATTGCCTTGTGAAGTCTACACACCATAAGCTTCTCCCCTTCAGCAGTAAACCCTGGTGGCTGCTGCATGCAGACTTCCTCCTGCAGATCTCCATACAAGAAGGCATTCTTGACATCCAATTGAGAAATACTCCAATCACGTACCACAGCAACGGATAAGAGAATGCGAAGAGTAGAATGACGAGCCACTGGAGAAAAACTAGAGTTTGTAGACAGAGTGACAAATGTCTACAGAGACTGCATAGGATTTGAGTGTGTATGTAGACATTACGCACCCAAATCCATAGATCCGGAGGACGAGCGGGTTACGATCAAGCCGACGGGAGACGCAGCGGCAACGGCTAGGGCGGGGGGCGGTAGCCGACTAGGACACAGCCGAAGCTGAAGGCGAAGGCGAGATCCCGGAGCGGGACTGGGGGCCGGGCTAGGGCACGGCGGTGGAGGGGTCCCAGTGCGGCGTGGCTGGCGGAGACGGGATCCCGACGCGGGGGCGGGGAGCCGGAGAGAGGAGGAGACCGGGTTGGGGACCGGCGAGAGGCGTGAGGAGGGGGCCGGCGAGAGGATAGGCCGGCGAGAGGAGTGAGGGGGGGCGGCAGGTGGGGAGAGGAAGCCCTAGGGCTTTGATACCATGTTATGAAAAATGAGTTCACTATTATTCAAGGGAACCCTAGGGTCTCTTAGATAGGGAGAGACCTCAAGGGTAAAATATATAGAAGCCCAGAGAAAAATAAAAAATGACGAACAGGTACATAGCATATGAAAATATCTATCGCTACAGTTATTCTCGCCTTTATATTAAACTTTTTACCTAGCTATTATTATTAGTGATCACCCTGGGTGGTGGACATTAATTTAAATTTTAGTTAATGTATTAATTGTAATTCCTCATTTTGAAGTCCGTGTTATTCTAATTTAACATGTATGTTCATCGGCAATCAATGGTATTTCCATTGATTAAGTTCACAACTTACTTGCAATTACTTTCTTCCATTTCTGCAACTAGGTTGTAGTTGTACATAAGGAAATATGTTGTTTTACGATGCCAACTTTTACTAATGTTTTTTCCCATTCCGCTCCCCACAAATTTAAGCTGCTTATAAATTTTTAACTCGTTGTACCTATTGTTTATAAAAGACAATGATTACTCTTGCAAACAACTAAGCACTTTAAAACGATAAGAACATAAAATGCTTGAGATGTTGTGGCAATTTAGGATACTTAAAAAAGAATGAAATTACATATTTGTTGGGTATTTAAATAATAGCAACTTAAGAATCCTTATGAGGAATCAATTTGCAGAATTTCAAGCATATCATCATGAGTTGACATTCGGATTATGTGTATACGAGCCTCTACTAAATTTATATTTTCGGAATTTCATTTAGCCATTTCGGCATACCCGCCTATCTTTGTAGGTAGATTCATGGATTCCTAAGATTTTCTTACTATAATTTTACATACACTCTGTTTGATAGCCATCCCTGGCTAATTTTATAGCTATTTTTTTATTTATCTATTACTGTTTGCAATCATTCTAGGTATTATACATTCGTTTAGAATTTAATTACTATATTAGCATTCATGATTCTCTGAAGGTTTGTTTGCTCTCTTAAATATTTCAGAAATTTTGATTTTATTATCTTCGATATTGGAACGATGATACATCTCATTCCTCCAATTCAGAGCCTACATGATTGAATGAAAAAAAAAGCGCATCTCGGTTAGATTATGATATATTCCATTATAATCTAGACATTTTACCCTTTACTGCATACACATTGGCCCTTCGTTTAGGATTCCTTGAAGGGTTGTTACTCTTTCAAATTTTCAAAATGTTTTATTTTATTATTGTCGGCATTTATTGCCTTTGGTATTGAACTATTAATGCACGAGAAATTCTATTTTTTGCTTTTCATTAGATTCTTATATAGGTCAGTTGTAAACTAATCGAAACATTTGATTGTCTACATTTTACCCAGAATACTTATAAATTGCAAGTGGCAAATACGATACTTCATACCTACTGTGATAAATATTGATAATAAAATTAGGAATAGCAAAAATAACAGACAAAGAAATTAGATTATTATACGAGATCCATTCTTCTTTATATCAAGTTTCAAAGCAATAACAAAGCGACCAATTAGTAGTCAACTTGCAGAGTTTTACGTATATTATTACAACTGAACTCTTTTTTTAAAACATTAACATACTAACATGCGGTACAAAATGTTTATGTCTCTAAAGGATTATGTATGTGATGCCTTTAAATTTTTCATAATTTATTACCCATGTTTTCCTTGAGATTTGAGTGTTATACACCACTCTAATGTTATTAGTAAATTTGTTGTATGTCTAGAAGACAAATATTATGAGGAATGGTGAGACTTTTTTTCCTTACTTTTTCAGATATATGACAGGTTCCATAAATCAAAACGTCATATCATGTTAAATATTTACATTGTAGTATTTGCTTTGCATTTGGAAATTGGAATTTTGCTTATCTATTTCAAAAATTGACTGAGATTTAATTTCTGCCTTAAGTTTTTTCCCTAATTTATTTCAAACCATTACGCGTCTATTATTCATTCCAATATCCATCATTGGTGTTTCATCTTTATGTATACATGCATATAATTCTACAATAAAATGTTGTTTGCGAATGTAACATCCAGCAATTTTCTTCCATATTCTTGATTTCATCTCCAGCATAACCATAACATAGCATAACCGTGATATATATCGTTGAATATAATTTCAATATTTGTTGTATGATTAGAAGGCAAATTCTATGTGGATCTGAATGGGATTAAATATGGTGACAACTTTTTTCCTTAATTTTTTCAGATATGTGGCAAGTTCAACAGATAAAATCATCATACTATGTTAAATATATTACATCGTAGACTTTGATTTGCATTTAGAAATTCAAATTCTTCTTATCTACTTCAAATGTTATCTGCATAATTGCTTTATACTTGGGATTTTTCCTAATTTATTTCTGACCATTATGCGTCCATTATTCACTTTGGTTCTTATCTATTTCAAAAGTTATCTGCGTATTACTTTTGACTTGGTATTATTCCTACTTTATTTCTGACCATTATGTGTCTACTATTCACTTTGATATCCATCGTTATCATATTCTCTTTATGTGCACATGCCTGCAGTTCTGCAATAAAATGATGTGTGTGAATGTAACATGCAACAATTTCTTTCCATATTCCTGACTTCTTCTCCAGCAAAACCGTAATCAATATCATTGATATTTTTGTGTTATTTGATGCTTCTTCCTTTGCCTTACATATTCTTCTTTTAAATGTTTTTCCCAGCACATTGATTTCCCATAATTGATTTGGATTTCTGTTATTGTTGTCCGCATACATTTAGTGAAGCATATTTTTTATTACTAAATAATATAATGTATGCCAATCAAGAATGTTGAAGTATGTTATTGATGCTCTTGTTCTACTCTCCAGTATAAACTGTATCACTTTTACTGTTTTTCCCCATTGAAAGAAACCTGCTTAATTTCTTCAAACATGCTATTTATATAATTTAATGTTTCAAATTCTACTGATTTTTTTGCCTACTCTATGGAAAATAAAATCTTAGAACTGTATGATTAACTGTTGGGAAAAATGAATAACCAGTTTATTCCATGAACCCTAGACTCTCTTATATAGGAGAGTAGCCTATGGGTAAATTACATAAAGCATACTATGAAGAAAATAAAATAGAGAAAGGTACAGATACTACTACTACTGTATACGTTAACACTCCCCCTCAAGACGGAGCATATATATCAATCATGCTCAGCTTGGAAGCACACTTCTGAAATGGGCCTCATAGCAATGCTTTGGTGAATATGTCCGCAGTCTGATTCTCTGAGGTAACATGAGATGTAGCAATGAATCCTTTCTGTATCATATCACGTATGAAGTGACAGTCCACCTCAATGTGCTTGGTCCGCTCATGGAATGCTAGGTTGTTTGCAATGAACAAGGCAGCCTGATTATCACATTCCAAGTTCATAGGAAGTGGTACATCTAAACATAGGTCTGTAAGCACAGCTTTCACCCACATCATCTCTGTAGTAGCCTGGGCCATAACCCTATATTCGGATTCAGCACTAGATCTAGCTACCACCGTTTGTTTCTTACTTCTCCATGAGACTAGGGCATCTCCAACATAGACGGCATACCCTGAGGTGGACTTCCTATCCTTGGGACATCCTGCATAGTCTGCATCTGCACATGCTGAGATAGAGATCCCCTTTCCTTTCTTGAATAGCAGACCTGCACCTGGAGAAGATTTGAGATATCTAAGAATCATATGTATCGCATCCATATGCACCTGGCGTGGTTGCTCCATGAACTGGCTCACACGACTCACTGCAAATAATATATCTGGTCTAGTGATCGTGACATACAACAGTTTGCCTACCAGTTCTCTGTATCTTCTCCTGTCCACCTCCTCTGTGTTATCTTCATAAAGCTTCATGCTGGGATCCAATGGTGTCGTAGCAGGTCGACACCCAAGCATACATGTTTTACTCAACGGATCTGTAACATATTTCCTTTGTGACATTACTAGCCCATATGAATTTCTAGCAAATTCAAGCCCCAGAAAGTATCTAAGGACACCAAGATCCTTAGTGACAAATTCACTACCCAGCATTTCTTTCGCCTGCCTTATGCCCTGCTCATCATCCACAAATACTATATAACACTCTAGAGAAATCATCCACAAATACTATATAAAATCTGTGTCCCTGATGATCGGGCACACGACTCGGACCCCAGACATCAATATGAAATAACTCAAACTTGGAGGTACTACTCCGACCTGGACGACTGGGAAAGGACGACCTGTGATGCTTTCCCAACTGACATGCCTCACACTGAATAGGTGTGTGAGAGAGACCATAGGGTAAAACTTGACGCAACTTCTGAAGCGGTAAATGACCAAAACGCAGATGCCATAATAAGGTTGATACTTGTCCAGAAGAGGATGAGGATCCAGCAAAAGGACTCCGATTCAGGCGGTATAGGCCTCCTTGCTCATAGCCACGACCAATCACGTTGCCCGTATGGATGTCCTGAAAAATCAAAGAAGATGGATCAAAAATTGCCCGACAATGTAGATCCTTCGTAATCTGACTAATTAACAATAAATTCATTGAAAAATCAGGTGCATGTAGCACATTCTTGAGCTGCATAGAGGATGTCAATCGAACCTCCCCCTGACCAGTGATGGGGGAATGAGTGCCATTGGCAATCACGACTGTCCGACCTGGAGGGATCTGAGTGTATCCTGAAAGCAGACTCTGGTCGCCACATAGATGATGTGTAGCGCCCGAGTCCATAATCCATGTTAAAGTATCTGATCTACTACTGTGGAATGCAAGTATACTACCTGAAGCACTAGTAGACGCAGAGGCAAAAGCGGCAGCATCAGAATGACTCTCTTTAGTCGGTGCTGGACTAGATGGTGGAATAATGCCCCTCAAACGGGCAACTAGATCATCGAACCGTTGATCCAGAGTAGCAGCAGACGGGGGCTCTATCAGCTCAGCAGCTCGTGCGGATGCAGGAAATCCGTGCTTTGAATAGCATGTATCTTCATTGTGTCCGACACGGTGACAATGGGTGCATGTCGGCCTAGTGCGGCCGCCCCTTCCACGGGGTCCACGTCCATGGCCCGGGTGATGAAATCCGCGACCTCTGTTTGCTGCCATGGCTGAAGAATTCTGACTCGCAGCTGTTGACGGAACTGTAATCCGACTCAGTCTATGGAAGGCTTCCTTCATGGGAGGGATAGTAGTGTCGGCCAAAATCTGTGATCGCGTCGCCTCATACTCAGGATCAAGTGCAGCCAGAAACACGCCCACCATAGTCGCGTTCCTATATGTCTTCAGTTGTTCTGGCGTGGCTGTCAGGGGCATGAAGCTATAGAGCTTCTCGAACATCCCTCTTAGTGATGTATAGAGGGAACGTAGGGGGCGACCATTCTGCTTGATGGTGAAGATATCATGCTGGAGTTGCAGAATCTTTGTCTCGTTCTTCGCCTGGGAATATGTAGCCGCCAGAATGTCCCACATATCCTTCGCTGTGGGTTGATGGAGGATGTCATTGGCAATCTCAATTGCCAACGTGCCAGATAGCCAAACCTTGGCGTATGCGTCATCAGCCTCCCAGGAGGCATTGGTTCCAGTCTTCTCAGCATGCTCTGGTTCGGTAAGAATATGCTTCTTACCCGTAGACTTCATCATGCTCATGAACTGCATTGCCCACAGTTCATAGTTGGTACCATCCACCTTTACAATAGGCACTGGACCACGGAATGCACCAATAGATGGGATATCTGTCTTGCTTTCTGACATACTGGATACTGAAGACTGGAACGCCTGACAAACCAATCTGTGATTTGTCTACAATGACATAGACGGGTTTAGTTGCACGTGTAAACCTCAAGCAACTAAACCCATGTAGACGAAGGTGGTCGCTTTAGGGCCTAACGCGTGCCCCCGTGCAATCTACTGGTGCGCTGGATGAGTAGGCGCACTTGTACGCGATACACGCACTGGTTGGCGCGCTGAGATGCACGCTACTGTGCCACGGGACCTTGCACAGCTGTGCACAGAGCCTCTGGGATATGCGCTGGTGCGCAAGATGCGCACGGGAGAACCGAGTAGGGCGCGCGTTACTGTGCCACGCAAATCAGGCGCACAGGGGCGCTACTGCTGCACGCTACTAGCGTGCAAGAGGAGAACCAAAGAGCAGGGGCGTTGGCGATGCAAGGCACCACACGCTAGCGTGTCGCCGCACCGCGATGCGCTGGAGAACGCGCTGGCGATGCGCCACTGCGCACTACCGCACGCAGGCGAGGAGAGAAGCCAACGCGCGAAGGGAGGCGGCGCCATGCGTGCAGCTTGAGAGAGAGAGAGGGCGGCGTCGATCGGAGAGGAAGGGCGGCGCCGATCGATGAGGAAGAGGCTGGCGGGTGGGGGTAGGGTTAGGGTTAGGGTTTCGAGAACTCTGGTCTAGGACCGTCGCTCTGATACCATGTTGGGAAAAATGAATAACCAGTTTATTCCATGAACCCTATTCTCTCTTATATATGAGAGTAGTCTATGGGTAAATTACATAAAGCATACTATGAAGAAAATAAAATAGAGAAAGGTACAGATACTACTACTACTGTATACGTTAACATTAACAATTCCTATTTTAAACTGCATAATTTACCATTCAAAATATCAAATAACAATATAGATTCGCCTGAACGTATTGTCCCACAAAATTAAAAATGTTCGTACATAGCAGAACCGTAATCAACATCATTGACATTTTTGTGCTATTTGATGCTTCTTCCTTTACAGTAGGTATTCCTCTTCTTTTAAATGATTTTCCCCAAACATTGATTTCCTACAATGGATCTGGATTCCCGTTACTGTTGTCTACATATAGCTAGTGAAGCATATTTTTATTACTAAATAATATAATGTATGCCAACCAAGAATGTTGAAGTGTGGTATTGATGCTTTTACCCTATTCTCCAATATAAGTGGCATCACTTTTATTGTTTTTTTCCCATTGAAAAAAATCCTACTTAATTTCGTCAAACATGCTATTTATATAATTTAATGTTTCAAATTTTACTAATATTTTTGCCTACTATTCACAAGATCAAATAACAATACAGATTCGCCTCAACGTATTCTTCCGCAAAATAAAAATGTACATACTTTATGTACTTGAATTTTACCTTATTTCAACTATGTATTACTAGGAAAAAACTATTCTCAATAATTTGACCTCTCAAAATTAATTACAACCTACCATTTCTCTTAACATATAATCAACAAATTAAACTTCCGCCATGAAGCGTGGGTATCTTCCTAATACTTGTAGAATCCATGTTTCGAGAAAAGATCTAGCCAAATAGATTACATTAACACAAAAACACTTTGCTCTGAAAATAACCTCCTTGCGAGAAAGCCAAATAGCTAAAAGTATTGTCACCGATTTCCAAACCTCAATAGCTCGCATGAGATGATGTGCCCATCCATGCAACATCAGTCGCATCTCAAATCTGATGCTTGCATGGGCAGATGTAGAATAGGTGATACAAATCCTCAAGGGCCTCCCCACATAAGGTGCAATAGCAGCCATCGACAAAAGTAAATAAGGCCATGTGCACCTTAGTTATTGTTCTCTTATGATGTTGTACCCAAAGGAACGTCTTAATCTTCTATGGGATGCGCAACGACCAAATCATATTTCAGTCACGCACCTTTATCCCAAGTTGTGGAACCAGGCAGGAAGTGAGAGCATGGTAGGCTTTATTAACAAAAGAAAAGAACATATCGCCAAGTCCAGTGGTCACGTCTCTCTGTAGAGCCCGCAACTGTCAAAATGAAATCAGAAAACTAAAAGAACTCCTCCAGAAGATGCTCAAAGAACCCAGCCACTAAAGTCCGCATCCATTGATCATCCAGCAATGCCTCACGAATAGAAAGATCTTGTTAGCAGCCAAATCAAACGGATGCAAAAACTCGGTGCTCAAGGTACCAGTTCTCGCCTATCATTCATTCAGAACCTAAAAGATGTACCATATCCCAACATTGGGCGCATGTGGGTGAGGAACTAGTGAATCACAATGCAAATCCACTCTAAAAAGCGGTCAGAGTACGGTGCAAAGGAAGAATTGAAGGATAGGCTTGAATTTTATGAGTCTCTCTAATCAGGAGACATAACAAATCCTCACCCTTGCCCCATAGAGTAGTCAATCATTCATGTAACATAACTTTATTCATATCCTCCAGTCTAAAAATCTCAAGGGCACCATGGTCAAGGGGGAGAGTGACAAGTCCCAACTCACCATATGCATCTCCTTAGTATTATCCATGGTGGATGCCCACAAAAATCTCGGTATGCAAGACTCGAGTTGCCCACAAATTCCCACTGATGAGTCATGTCAAAAAAGAAGGGATCGCCACCAAAAATGCCGTCAATGAACAAGCCCTCCACCTCTGGAAAGACACGCAGCCTTCTATCCAGCCAACTTTCCCTCCATACGTTTAATAACTGGTAATCAGTCCGACTTCCAAAATCGTCCAATAGATAATTGCAACCAAGTGTAGTTGATGGACTAATTTCCACGGGGAGCCGAGATGATCATGTGCACTCATCAATCTCTGGGTCCAAGAGATAGAAAGAAACAAAGACTGATTTAGACATGTTAACTGCAAGGCCAGAAAACTCCCCAAATATAAAGAGTAGCGATTATCCCTTGGAGCTCGAAGTCGAAGGTACATCCAATCATAAAGAAAATTGTATCATCGGTGTACTGAAGTAAAAAAATGGAAATATCCCCAAAGAAAAACCAAAAGTCCCATCTCTCGGAATCACTTGTCTTACCATGATCGCAAGAACATCTCCCGCCAGAACAAAAAGTAGAAGAGTCAAAGGACAACCCTGACAAAGCCCGCTCTAAGGTTGGAAAAAACCACAATCATGCTTCCCATTAATCGAAGCCAGCATAAAGGTTGTAGTGGCAAATCTTGTCATCTAAGAAATCCAAAGATCCAGAAAACCCATCTTCACCGACGAGGAGCAAAGGAAATGCCAATCAACACATCATAGTCCTTTCCAAAACTAACAGCAAACGGTTAGCTAACACCATGTCCACCACTAGGTAAATTGCATTTGATATCATTACTGGACGAAAATCCCTCACCCTCTCCGAAATCTCCATCTTTCATAGCAAGAAAATAAAGTCTCGATTGATTCAATCAAAACCATAGTTGCCATGGGCGAATTCCCCGATCGTCTCCATAAAATCACCATTCCCCGTCTCCCATAACTCCACAAAGAAGAGCACCAAAAAGCCATGGGTCTGGTGACCCATCTGCAATCATTCAGTTCCAACAAAGCAAAGCGAACCAATGACTAAGAGAACTCTCTCACATGCTCCATACATTGTGATGGTCCCAGGACGAAGACTCCCGCCCCAACACCTCTAGCTAGTGCAAGGGAGATGATGGCTCGAACTATGAAAAAATCCATTATCGCAATTCCCACCTTATTATCACCATCAAACTGCGAGTTATTTACCATAACAGACTGAATGAAGTTGCGACGATGTCTCTGTTGTCCACAGAACTGAAACATCTAGTTTTTGCATTCCCTTCTTTTACCCAATGTTGCATTGACCGCAGGCGACATTCAACCACCCGTTTCTTGTCCTCATTTATGACTATGCACTGAAACCCGGCCGCTTTTCCAACCCAATTCGAAGAAGCTCCTTATACCCTCTAATTGATCTAATTAATCCAAACCATGTTGCGCCTTCCTATGGCATATGCCCCAATTTCTTTCTTATAAGCACATAACTTCTTCCTTCTAGCCTCTAGCTTGTGGAAAAAAGCTTCACGGTAGCATAAGTATTACCATATTAAAAGGAGTCCCAGAACTCCACCATTAATTCTTTCAAACCCTCCTCAAGCTACTACATCTTCTCAAACTGAACGAAAGATCGGTGGCTCAGCCTCCCTGAAGATTTAGACCAAGGGTATGTAATCCGATCTGGAATGGGGTGATGCGAAAACTCCCGCCAAGGGAAGTCCCGGCAATAAGCTCAAAGATCTAAGAAAGTGATACAGATTGGATCAGGATTCACAATTGCATCGGGTAAATCAGCTAATCATATGCATCAAGAACCTCAAGCTCAAGATCGATCGCCATCTCTTTAAATTCAACAAAGCTCGGATCATAAACCCCAAGTAACCGAGACAATTAGAGGTGAACATCGTGACATCGAAATCACCTCCAATCAAGCAATTAGAGTAAAATCGAGAATGGATCTTTCGAAGGTTTTCTCAAAGCATCCGATGTATGGCGACATCATCGGGGTCATACACACAAGAGAAGGTCATACACATCCCACTTAGTCCATCCCCCACCAAACTAGCTATCATATGCCTACAAAACAACTCCAAAGTGAGATCAAACAAAATCACCATTCCACGTCGCAAGCACGCTCCCAACAAACCCAATCGCACTCAGCTCTGAAATCATAGAAGTGGGATCCTCCTATCGAACTCCACAAAGAGTCTGAACAAAAATGGATCTTGGTCTCCTAAAGACAAATCACACCACAACGTCATTCGAATAAGAGCCTTCTCATTGCTCCCATCTTCTATAGGCCACAGTCACCCAGACCCCCTCACATTGCATATACTAACATCCATTGGTAACCATGTGGAGATGTGTGTCATCCCTGCATTTTTGGGTTGATGTGCAAGCAAAATGGATTTTTCCTCTGTTCATCAAGTCCGCAACCTAAATAATATTCTTGGACAGCAAAAGGAGCGGTCTACTGGGCACTCGGTTTACTTCCCCAATCAGATTCTCTTACGAACGTGGACCCTCAATACCATAGATTCGTTCATTTCCACAGGAGGCTTGGGGTGCATGGGCCGTTTGATTTCCGTTTCTTAAGCTTGCACGCCTCCTTCCATAAAGTGTATAAAGGCTCGGTGAGACTGCAGTTCAACCCCATCAATGTGGATCCACAAGAGCGATGACCAAGAGCAACTCTATGCATCCCCTCCCAACTCAAAACTACATGTGGCATCTACTTAACAATCCTAGTCGTAGAGTCTCTCCAACAAGACTCAAGCATCGGTGCTTCCAGCTTAAGAGAGCTTGGCAGAAGGAAAAGGGAGCTCGGTACCAACGAACAAATGCACAACTTCTAGATATCCACAGGAACCCCATCTATCACGATGAACGGTTGGGTAGCTTCAATTTGAAAGTCATCACATACGGCATCCTTGTGTTTCTTCACGAGATCTCAAAAGCCTGAGCATAAGAGAGAAACATACTAAACCTGATCGGATCTGCTAATCACATCAAGGGTAGGTTGCACCTCGACCTCCATCTTTTAAACCACCACAGATGACGGCAACCGAGGGACTCAAGACCTTCACAAAGACGAAACTACTGGTGACCCACAAACATTAGAAATTTTATAGCATACCGCAATGACGAATAGCCCAAAATCTCTGCCATTGTGGCGCTAACATCGTCTCCCAACGAGCGACCATTTGAAAGGACATGCACGACCTCCCACAAGTCCTTCAACGTGATACCTAAAGAAATCGAGTTTTGAGAAAGAAAGGTACTCCGATTACCTTTGCCACAAACCTTCAGTTCATTCTTCTGCCCCCGTCGAAAAGCTTCGACATTCTCCAAGCAACTCCAGCTGCTCCAAAATGAGAACCCCCCCAAACCACTTTTGGAAGCTTGAGTAACTTAAAGGGAGTCACCCCAACATTCATATTTTCACCATTGAATTCTCCAATGAAAATCTCCTCAAACGGTTCACCACTTGGGCTTAAGGACAAGCCCGAAACAACTTCCATGAAGGATTGCCATGCCTTGCAAGCAGATGACTTAGCAATCTTGATTGTTCCTTAGCCACCGGTACATTGATCAGACTCTTCTCAAGCCTGGTAGCATGACTGACCAACAAGCACAGGCACCCAAACAATGATCGTCATTGCAGTAGTTGAAACATTGCGGAACATCGAGGCAATTGAAGCAGTCAAGCAGAGCAACATTCAAGACCCTTCTTCTGATGGTCGACGATCTACCATCCCCTCTCCAACTCCTCCCCACCCTTATGTTGGGTGGCCCTTATCTCTCTCCACGAGCCCACACTCATCATGCACCCCCTTCCAAAGCCCCTACGATGAAACCTCGATGAGCAAAAAAAGGACCCACAAGCCCTCACCTCCACGTCCTCTTCGTGAAAGGTGGCCCTCTAAGACCTCACAGCTTCCACCCAAGACCATCTTCCCATCCATTTAGGGCTCGCTTGAAGATATGAGCACTAGCTCTCCGCTTCCAGCACTCTCAATCAACCAGGATTGCATCTCAGTGCAATCAAAATATTGGCTCAAGCGCCACCCCAAAGCCCCGCCGAATGGCCTCGCCTTCATTAGATGCATTTATCTCTCATGATGCACGAGAGCAATTGATTCGCCTCTTCATTGTTAAAAGCATGCATCCGCACAAATGTGTTAGTAATGACAAATAAGCTTTCTGCTATAATTTCTGAATCCACATCTGACTTAAGAGAGGAAATTTTGACTTAAGATTCAACTAAAGCTCAAAAAGATATGCAAGGAGAGAAACGAGAGAATGCAATAAGTAATCTATTCAAGAGGCCCTAGGATTCTCTTATATCGAGGAGAAACTTGTAGGGCAAAATACATAGTGTAGACAGAAAGAAAAGGGAATACATTTTTTACATGAAAAAGAGGGTGTGCTCCCAAGTCGGGAGTCACCATAGATTGCATTAAAATTTGGAAACAAGGGTTACATTACGAATAGGCCCAAAAATTATATAAGGCCTTGAAGTGAGAAACAACATTCTCAGAAAGAAAAGATAATACATAAAAAGGATAGAAGATAACTAATATCTCAACATTTCCCCTCAAGATGGAGCATAGATATCAATCAAGCTCAACTAGGAACAACATCTTTGGAATAGCCCTCTCGTTAGAGCCTTGGTGAACATGTCTGTTGTATGTTCGCATGAGCTGAAATGAGAGGTAGAAATGAAACATTTCCGGACCATGTCTCGAGGGTAGTGACAGTCTATGTCGATATGCTTGATCCTCTCATGGAAGGCTAGATTGTTGGCAATGAAAGTGTAGCCTAGCTTCCGCATTGGAGGTGCATGGGAAGAGGAACCTTAACAAATAGGCCAATCAAAATGGATATGACCCACATCATCTCTGTACTCCATGTGCCATAGCTATGTACTTTGATTCTACATTAGATATGGCAACCATCGTCTACTTCTTGATATTCCATGATACCAAGGAGCTCACTATGAACACTACAAAGCCAAAGGTACACTTCCAGTCCTTGGGACATCGCACATAATCTGCATCTAAGAAAACAGTAACGGCAAGTAACGGCATGTGAGGTCTTCAGATACCTCAGAATTATATGGAGTGTATCCATATGTGCATGTCAAAGCTGCTCCATGAACACACTTACTTGGATCGTTGGAAAGGATATATCTGACCTAGTAATGGTCACGTATAGGAGCTTCCTAACAAGCTCTAAGTACCAACTCTTGTTTACAGCCTCAGCATCCTCATCATATAGTTTCATGCTCGGGTTCATGGGAGTAATGGCAGGCCTGCAGTCTGCCATGCCGTCTCAAAGAGAAGACCCGAAACATACTTCCTCTAGGTCATCACAAGACCTCACTGGTTCCTGGCAAACTCCAGTTCAAGGAAGTAACGTGGACTGCCAAGGTCCTTGGTTACACACTGCTGATTAAGGAAAAGCTTAGTTGTTTGAATACCTAGCACACCATCCCCTTATAATAATGATATCATCAACATAAATCAGTATAGCAATAGTACCTCTCTGAAACCTTTGAACAAACAGTGAATGCTAAGTAGTCGATCTCACGAACCCCTGCCGCTTTATCAAGTCCGAGAGCATCTGAAACAATGCTCTTGGACTCTGCTTAAAGCCATAGATAGCCTTATGAAATATAAACATCCTCCGACATTCCTACTCATCAGCGAACCCAGGCGGTTGTCGCAGGTAGACTTCCTCGTGTAGGTCACCATAGCGAAATGCATTCATCACATTGAGCCGATATAAGGGACAGTCCCGTGTCACTGTAACAGAGAGAAGGATCCTCTGTATAGAATGTTAAGCCACTGGAGAGAAAGTATCATGATTCATGATAGTCCACCCCATACGTCTTGGCGAACCACGAACCATAAGTCTTACCTCGTAGGGATCTATATTGCCATGCCATTTGCTCGGTACTTCACTGTGAGCGCCCACTTGCATCCCAAACAGACACTCCCGTATGAATTGTAATAATGCTCCACGTGTCACGTGACTGTAAGGCGGTCATCGCCTCATATGGCAAGCCATCATTTTCTCTCCTTGAGAGCTTCCTGATATGTGTGTGGGATTACAATGACAGATAATCCAACAACAAACTTCCTTAAATTCGTCAAAAGTCGTGTCAGAGACACATGTCCAACGAGGGGCATCTTGCACAACTATGTTTGCCTTTACACAAGGCAATAGGTCACCCCAAATCATTTTCTTGTAGTGGTCCCTGCACTTCATGTATATCTTCCTACTCATCCTATAAATGTTTATGTTCACCATTTACACCACCAATGCCGTCAGTTGAAATCAAATTTCAGAATTTACCTCAGGTGTGCTAGATGTTGGGGAAGGCATTGGAGCATGGAGAATAGGCTGAGGTATATGTGTAGGAGGTGGAAGAACAACATCATCCCCAAACTCAAAGGGACTTAACCTCTCACCTGAAAGAGTATAATACATGATGGACTCAAAGAAAGTAACATCAGCACCGATGTAGTATTTTCCCTGAACAGGATCAAAACACCTATATCCCATTTGGGTACGAGAGTACCTAACAAACATACATCTGACAACTCTATGAGGGAGCTTGTCAAGTTGCCATGTCCTGCATGCATAAGATGAATAAATATCACACAGCCAAAGACCTATGGCATAAGAGAGAAGATTCTTCTCAGGAAATGCAAGAGAGAAGGGTCTCTTCACTTAGAATGATCGAGGGCATCTGATTGATAAGGCAACATGTTATCATCACAGCATCACCCCAGACGGAATGAGGAGCCTGACTATGTATAAGAAGAGTCATGGCGATTGTGTGTCCCTCTCTCGACATGTGCACTCGAAAACCCGTGTTGCAGACGTGGACAGAGGTCATGGCAGAATAGATTTTCTCAAAAAAAATAGTCATGGTGATGTCGGTGTTTGCATTCAGCAACATTGCCTTGCTGAGAAGTATAAGGGCACAACGTCTAATAGATAATGTCGCGTGAGCTAAAGAATTGGGATAGTTAAATAGTACAGAATTCCATAGCATTATCAAAGTGAATGTATATAATAGAAGCTGAGAAAACATTTTTCATTTCTATCGTAAATTTTTAAATCATAGAACTAGCACAGACTTATTCTTTAACAAGAAGACGCGTAGTCTGGAAAAGTCATCCAAAGCAACCAAATAATACATGCGCCCATGATTATAAGGGACATGATTCGAACCCCACATATCAAAATGAAAAGACTCAAAAGAACTCTGACTACTACAACCTTGATAACTTATAAAGCTAGACCAGTGATGCTTTCCATGAAGACATGGTTCACACTGAGATGTGAACTTAAATGAAATGTCAGGGATGAGAGGACAAATCTTTTATAATAGAAGATGATCAAAACAGAGATGCCAAGTGTATGGAGAAATCGATCCAACAAAAAGAGAACTAGCACCAGCATAAGGAGACTGACTGAAGCTGTAAAACCCTCCATGCTTACGGCCACAACTAATCACCCGACTCGTGAGTATATCATGAAAAATAAGGGAAGCAGGGTCAAATATGGCATGGTAATAAAAATCTTTTGTAATCTAACTGATAAATAATAAATTCATTGAGAATTATAATGCATGAAGAACATTATGTAAGCACGCGGAGGGACTCAAATGGACCTACCCATGTTTGGTAATGGAGAATGTGTCTCATCAGCAATGACCACTGATCTACCATACAGTGCAAGGCTCTAGGAACCGAACTGTGAATGATCTCCACATAAATGATGAGAAGCTCCAGAATCCATGATCCATTCTGAAGGATTCAGTCGAGTGCGACTAGTAGATGCATGAGTAATACCTGAAATACTGGTGGAAGCAGAAGCAACAACAATCGATGGGCCAGTAGAAACACTAGACGGTCCAACAACTGGGGACACGATCTTTCTCGGTCAAGCAACGAAGTCATCAAAATGACGATCGGTACAATCAGGGGCAGTCTAAACCTGCTCAGTAGCACAGGCTGATGGTGGAAAGCCGTGCTTGGAATAGCGTGTGTCCTCTGAATGGTTGGACCAATGTCAATATAAATCAGGTAGGTGCGGGCACAAGCCAAGGCCTTAAATGTCGGTTTCGGTCACCATTTCGGTATCGACCAAAACAGAAATTCGATGGAATTTCGGTGGAATTTCGACCAAAATTTCAGTCATTTCGGTCATTTTTTGTACAAGCACCCCCATGGTCATTTCGGTCGAATTTCGATTTGGACTGGATATCGATATTCGACAGAAATTCGACCGAATTTCGCTGAAATTTGAGGCCATGGCACAAGCCTCCTCTGTCGTGTGTGACGTGTCTTTTGAATTGAGGAAAACCGCCTCTACCACGGGAAGCTGCCATAGTCGATGACGTTTGAGAAGATGTGGTAGAGGGAACGCTCGATCTGCTCAGCCTACAGTACGCCTCCTTCACAGGCGATATAGTAGTATATGTAAGTAACTAAGAGCAGTTTGAGTCATACACAGGGTTAACAGTTGTCAAAAAGATCACAACCATAACAAAATCACAATAAGGCAGCCGGTATGTAGCTATGGACTCTCTCAAACATACCCCTAAGAGATGTGTACAAGGTATGAAGAGGATGATCACCTTGTTTGATTATAAAAATATCATGGTGGAGTTGCAATATCTTCAACTCATTCCTCGCTTGAGAGTACGTCGCTGCGAGGATGTCCTACATTACCTTCGTTATGGATGGACTCAGGATATCATTGGTTATTTCCGCAAACATAAAATGATACCATGTAGCCAAATTTTTGCATAAGCATCATCGGCCTCCCATGAGACATTAGTCCCAGTCTTGTTGATTGGCTCATCCTCTGTCAGAATATGCTTCTTACCATGGCTCTGCAAAAGATTCATGAGTTGCATCGTCCACAACTCATAGTTTGTGCCATCCATCTTGACGATAGGTGACGGAACTTTAAAGGCACTTATGGATGGAATATCAATTTTGTTTTCTGACATAGTGCCTGATTATTACATGGTTGGTTGGGACTATAGACAGGTGATAGGGTGTCTACTGTCTACATGGACATCAAGGGGGTGGTTGTGAATGTATGCTTATACCACAACCAACCCTAAGTAAACTCGTCAGTGGTATGGGTAGCGCATGGGTCGCGCATGGGTGGCATTAGGTTAGCATTGGGTAATGTTAGGGTAGGCATGGGGAACCCATCGAAGTCTCGCATGGGATCCTTAGACGAGAGAGAAGGGTTCGCGCAAGGCTCGAGGACGGAAGTTGGTGGTTGTGATGGGTTTTAGGTATAAACCATGGTATAAGATCGTTGCTCTGATACCATGTGGAGAGAGAGAGATAAGAGGATGCAATAAGTTATCTATTCACGAGGCCCTATGGCTCTCTTATATAGACAAGAAACCTGTTGAGAAAATTACATAGTATAGAAAGAAAAGAGATTATATAAAAAGGATAGAAGATTACTAATATCTCAACAAGATAAAGGAAAGAACTTGCATCAAAACCCACACTCCGACATAGTAAAAACTACAAACAATGTAAGAAGAAGAGGCTCAAGCAAACAAAGGGAGAGATGGAAAAAAGGCATCGCAACTTGATACCGAGAAGAAAGAAAAGTTGTAATACATTAGGTTTTCTTGGTACTATTGAAAAGAACACCGAATGCATTATAGCCATGTCACGACGTTTAGGGCTCATCATATTCCTAATTTCATGCGTGTTTTGTAGTAAGAAGTCCATCTAATAAATCGACCAACCCATAGTGGTCGATTGTCCTTGCTTCTTGTTTTTCCATACCTATTTCCAAATTGCACATGCGATCGATTAAACACCTCTATATAATCAATCACATGTGACTTTTGATTAATCAACATTGTTCATTGGTTCAATCAAACGTGTTAAATGTTCAGGATGCATTTGCACTATAAATACTTGTGATCAATCAACTCCCAAGTGATTGATCACCCTTGATTTATGATTGATCAACTCTTATCTACCAGATGTGATGGTTGTTTTGGTCCAACTCTGGAGAGGACCCTCAACAGGTTCCTTTGGTGGGATTGGGCCACAGTAATGCGACACATGGAGGATGATGGCCTTAAGATGATGAGGCTAAGGAGATGAGTAATCTTTTGATACGAAGTGGGTGCTGAAGATCTGGGGGAGGGTGAAGATTATTTTTGTCAGATGGTACAAGGTATCTATGAAGTTTCCCCTAGTTTATTTGTCTTGGTAGGTCTTGTTCACTCGCCATAGACTTTTTGTGTGGGCATTTTTCTTTGTGCCATGTGACGATTCTTTATTAAGGAATGTATCAAGTGATAGAAGATCCTTTAAGTTTGGAATGACGATTTATCTGGATGCTAAGCTCTATGGGACCTTTTCTAAAGGTTTACGCTTTGGTTATGGATCGGGACATGGACGTCAATGAAGCTCAGTCTGATGATCCGTGTTCATGGCCTTGACTTTGATTTCTCTATCATAGGATGCAGGATTTTGTGATTATGGCCGATTATGGGGCCTTTGATGGTCATAATTTTTAAACTTGGAATAATGAGGATGCCTCCATCAAGAAGGCTTACAGGGCCTTGGTTACCCCTTTGGTTTTCAACCATGGTGACTTGTCTAGAGATCGCATATTAATTTGGGAGTCCATCATGGCACTTAGGCTGAAGATTTTCGTGTTACTAATAAGGGAGAGAATCGTGATCGTATAAATATAGGGAAGATTTTGTGTGTGATGGACGTGGCATGCCATCTGCATTCCATTGTTCATGTGGATGTGGATCACTCGTTCATTTCATATGTAGTGCTAAGGAGGTTTGGACTATGGTGGTGATGGATTGGGTGGACTCCAAAGTAGTGGATGGACCTCCTTTGATGTTGCTTGCAATAAATCTCATTGTGATAAAGGGAAGTCATTAATGCTCGTTTGGGTGCTCCGCTTAGCATGAAATAGTGTGGTGTTCTGCCAAGATTTTTTTGGAGAATGCAACTGAGCACGCAGAAGTGTTGAGCCGGCTAAGAGAGGGTAAGGACGGCCCAAGAAGTGCTGGAAAGAGACCATACGAAGAGATCTTAGTTTTGTGGATATAAGCCCATGATTGATCCAAGATAGATCTGAATGGAGGCGAAGAATGCATGTAGCACCCTATTTAATTGTGGGAAAAGGCTTTGTTGTTGTTGTTGTTGCGATTGAGCACGCAAAAGCTTTTTTGTGTCCTAGCCATTGTGATGTCCTCCAAGGGTAAAGAGTGTTGTGGTCATAAAGGGATGATGGAGGGTTGTAACAGTCTACATTTTTCTTATATCCTTGCATGTTTTTATTGCATTACATGAACGGGATGGCTAATAACATCTAGCAGTCATCCTTTGGCTTTAAATATAACAATAACAAACCATATTGAGGGACAGATTGATGATGAGCCCAAACAGAGAAAGAAGCATATGGTGGAACATCCGCTCAAATAGATATAACAAATTTAATTAAGAAAAAAGTTGATTTCATAAGGACACGTTAAAAATTAATAGCTGCAACCATGTGTCAAAGCTATAGGAATATCATCTGCTTTAAAAAGGCAATGCCACGATTAATAGTGCAAACTATGACAAAGACGTGATGAATTTTATACAAAAAATCATTGCCCAAAAACAGAAGTAAATGAGAAATCAGCTTAGACACCATCGGTAAGTTCAAACTTCAAATGTGAGCCTGAGAATAAAATAAAACTCACTGATCTGTGTATCTGCATGTCAGACTCCTCTGCATCACTTCCTGTTGAATACCACCCCAGAATGTAATAGTCTGGGAAAACCTTCTTATCTGCCAGTACATAACCACGTCATTGCAATAGAAAGAAATCTGGAAAATTAAGCATGGAGCAGTAGCGAAGAAAATACCATGTCTGCACAAAACATGGTTTACTTGTACCTGGGCAACTCAAAGGTACAAAAATATTCGTTAACACTTGCATTGCAGACAATCTTATTCTAAGGACACAAACCATAAATGTAACTTTGTACATCTAATGGATCGTCCATGACAGGTTCCATTGATAAATAAGTTCCAACTTACCATACTAGAAAGTGCTTATATTTTCCTTTATAGAAAAAATCAGGTATAAATTCATTCGTGATCTCCTACAAATACAGGATATCGGGACTATCAAAAATGTGTTAAAAATGTTAAGATTTGTGATGAAACCATGGAAACTTGAGCGTGTATGACAAAATAAGGATGTGCAAAGAAGACATGATTGCCAGAACTAAACAAGCCGTTCTGTCAGCCTTCTCCTTGACAGAGTCATCCACTAAGCCAATGCTGAAAAGTGCACATGCAGTCAACCATTAAGCAACCAGTTGCACGGGGTAAGAACCCTGTACACGAATTAAATGCGGTTAAGCTGCAATACAGTCCAAACACGGTTTCAACTCGTGCATGTCCGCAAAATGCTGATGTTCTTTCCTATAAATAAATTGGTGTTATATGTTTTCCTATGTGTATTCTTTTGGTTCTGTGACAGATATAAGGTAGTGAAGAAGTTGGTGTAGATTGCCGATTAACGCAAAACGATCACAGCGAAATTGCACGAGACCCACAATGACTTACATGGAAAGACTCCTCTAGAAAGAATAAAAAAAACCATGGGCAATGAGAGACCCAATCCGAGAGAAAAAGGAGAGCAGGGAAACAGGATACTGAAAATGATTCGGAGACGGTACTAACTCCAATTCCACACCTTAGCCAAGCACGCATATAGTGTATCCAACTAAAATCCTTAACCCGCTAATAAAAAATCCATGAATTAAGTCAGATATGATCCATCAGAAGTATTCGTCGTATATAAATCAATGGTTGGAAATGGCAACTTCAGCCAACTCGAGGATAAATCATCGTCAGCTCCCTAACAACAGTACTAAATTATAACAAATTAAGATTGAAACTTTGATAGGATATACATATTTCCATGACAAGTACATCTCTGCAGTATGCATTTTGATGGGGACCCGCACCAGTTAACCAACTGTAAACCGACGAAGCAGTTGCACTTCTCAATACTGTAAAAATTGATTACTGTCATTGACTACTTGGATGATAATTCTTTTCTTTTTATTTCTAAGAGGGTGGTTCTTTATTATTGATGTTGCTGCTGCTGCTATTGTTATTTCAAGTTTTTTCTTCTTTGAATGTAGTGTGATGCCGGCAGAGAGCAACAATATGCCTCTGTTAGGTTGGATGGATTGAAAAACGGAGACAAGTGAAGGGAGAAGGAAATCGATGATACTGAGGCCAGAAATAGACATTCGACTTTAATGCATATCTTAGCAATCACAATCAACGGACAAACAGGAGAAAATATAATAGACAATGCGGGACAAAACCCTAAACCCTGGAACGAGGGGTGCTTACAGAGCTCCTGCTTCTTCTCGAGGTAGGCGCGGTCGAGGGAGTGAGTCTCGGAGTCGAAGACGAGCTCGAAGCTGTTGAAGATCTCGACGGTGCGGCCGCGCTGGACGCCGATGACGCAGCCGTAGACGCGATGCGGCGCGGGGAGGAGGGCGCCATTAGGAGCGGGGGAATGAGCGTGGTCCGAGGAGGAGGATGAGACGAGGTGGCAGTGGAGGGCTTGGGATTTGATCCGAGTGTGATGGTCGGAGATGTTGACGATAACCAGAGGGTGGAGCTTGAAGGTCAGGCCGCTGCTCGACGAGGAGGAGGCCATCAATGGCCGAGGAGTGTTTGCTTATGTGGGAAGGGAATTAGAGGGGAGAGGAAGGGGCTTTCTTGTTGTTTCGGAGAGGAGAATCATTTTTCGATCGAACACTTACCTAGAGGTTAATATCTTTCCCTAGCTTTGCTTTTTCCATGTGCACTTGGTTTCTAAAAATGAAAACAAATAAGAAAAATTCAAATTTATTTTTTTTATATTGATTTCAACATCCATATTTGTGTTTATTTTAAATAAATACGGATATAGATATCATGCTGACATTCTTAAGTACTTGTATTCGTATATTCATTTTAAAATATATAGTTGTAAAAAATAATGCGCAGCGAAAATTTATTGCTTTATTAATGATTGTCGGTATGATTTGTTACGATATGAATATATTTAGTGCGATTTTTTTGTGAACCATCCTAAACAAATATATTAAAAGTAAGCAATTAAGTATTTCAAGAACTATTCGTATCAGATCCACATTCGTTTTACATCCATATTCGTTCTTGAGAGTATGGCAATGGATTTTACATCTTCGTCGATATCCATATTCGCATTTGCATTCGTATTTTAAAATAGATAAAGAATATGATTATACCTATATTCGTGCATGCATCCGACCGTTCTCATCCTTACTTATTTCTTACTCTTGAACCCTGGTAGATAAATGCATATTGGCTTTTAAAATATTACATATATTTCATATTCTTTGTAAGACATGATGTGGATTTTTTCTTCCAGCAAAAAACATAATGATGTAGTCAAGACAAATGTCTTAAAGTATAGACGACTCATATGTGTTTGGATAAATTATTTCCATAAAAAGTTATATTTTGCAACTTTCAATGTGTTCATGTACAAAATTTCAATACCCACAAAGATAGTGTGGCTCCACCATGCAAGCTCTTAGCCATGTATGAATACACGAGAATTCACGCAAGGTTCTCATTTATATGTCAATGATAATATTCCAATAAAGACATTAATATCTAAATGAAAATACTTTGTTCTAAGCATGAGTTACCCATGAAGAGTGCATGATTTTTACCAGTTTATTTTAATATGTTTCCACAAATCCTTCACTTTACTTGTTCCGTGACTTCCACTTTCTCATCTCCTTTTGATTGTGGGTTAAGGAGCGGATATAAGGTAGATTAGTGAATATATAAGGTGTAAATTTTTATATGCAACATACCATTGTATCGTTGTGGATGTTGGCGTAGTCATTAACATGAATATTGCGAAAAACTATCTGCATAGAGCATTGGCATTATATATTCATCAGTGCTCATATACAACACAACAAGATGCTTAAAGATCATGAGTCATTGCATCCCTACAATCGTTTATATTTTTAATGAAGGATAATTAGTATTAGTATTGATGAGTTGTCATTAACCATACCAATATGCATTAATCATAATCAATTAACTAACCATGGTTGATTCTTCTTAACAATTATTGCACATTCTAATCATGTTTAATTAAACATAATAATAGTTTGGTGCAAATTTAGAGTTATTGGCATTATAGATGAATTTTATGTTATGATATTTTTCATTGGAAGTAATAAAGAAGTTGATCATTCATATACGGTTTCATCCTTCACCATTTTCAAGAGGGTTACTCCATCTCATCATATATTAATTATATAGAAAATTGCAAATGAGTACCGAGCGCATCAAGATTGTAAAGACCGCGCTCATTTTTACTAATGGTTTCTATCGTTTTGGGCATAACATATATCGATTTACAACTATTATATCATATTCTTATCTCAGTAATATTTTCATTAAAAGCATACCTTAAATTATATATATATGAAACGGTCACCAATAAGAACAGAACATATATCAATGATACAAATAACATTTCGTATTAATCTTTTTTTTTGCGAAGATGATTATTAGCAAGTAGTAAGAGCATACATAACATCTTCAAACCAGCAAGCAATGTACTCAAAATGATAGAGAAATATTAGTAAGAACGGGTGTTCTCATTACAATCCTAATGGGCTCAGTGGGGGGGATGGAGCCGCTCCCACCCCCATTTTCGGTGTGTTTTTTATTTTTTGGAGAAAATGCCATCATTTATTTTTATCACCATATCCTTTTAATATGATATTTTAATTTCATCACAAACAGAGACTCCAATGCCTTCCACCTAGAACACGTAATATTATAGACTTTGATGTCATCGACCTATCCCGGATGGAAGGCATATGAGTCTTTTTTTATGAAATTGGAATGGTATGTTGGAGGGATGTAATGATGAAAATATATGACAACATTATCAAAAAAACAAAAAAAATAGAACAATGGGACAAGAGCAGACTCATTTTCAACGATTCCTAGTTATTTTAGAAAATATCGTCATGTATTTAAATCACTATATCTCTCTACTATATCATTCTATATCCATAGAAGCAGAAACTCACATGTCTTCCATCTACAACATGTAAATTTAACAAACTTAAATTTTTTGTAATCGATTTGTTCTGGATGGACTGATAGGAGTATCTATTTCCGATTAAATTAGAATGCCATATTAAAGGGATGTGATTCTTAAAATAGATTGTGGAATTTTTAAAAAACAAATAATAAATCACCATAAACATAGGTGGGATAACACCGGGAGAATATCGATAACTCTATGATAATATTTTATAATTTTAAATTTCATATAAAACATACACTCTTTAAACTGTCCATCCGGATGGGGCCGATTTCAGCAATTATGAAACTGTTAAAATTTGATGGCTTTGTTGGAGCGTATAGGAATCTCCAATTAAGTTGAAATTAGATGACAATCATCGTATGATGACAATCAGACGATGTAAATATGGTTCTCATCATAAATCTAACGGACACAAAGCTCGTTCAATAAATACCGCAGACACACATATAAACATTCCTTAAAATCATTTTGTGATAGTTATGTTATTATTGGAGTTCTCATTGTCATACCTTGATCCTCATTCTCATTATAGTTGGAATGTATAGCGATGAGATGAACGCGCATTATTGCATGATGTGTAATCAAAAGGCAATAACAAATTATGAATGGACAATAAAACATACAACACATATTTTTTAAGCATGAGAATTCACCATTTAATCAAAATCATAGTTTTAAAATGTATCATTCAATTCAGTGTGACTACTTATTTTTTACATGGGCAAACCTAAGTCGGTCATAGGGAGCCGACAAATACTTAGGATTAATCTTAGATCATGGTGTGCATATAGTTTTTGATAACATTTTTTTGAATTTTTCCAATGCATTGTATATGAAGATGCAAATGCAGGCCAAGTTCAACGTAATTTCTGCAAATTTTCAATCAATCCAACATTACAAAGTTTGGATAAATATGAAATAATGCAAAATTAAGCTATTGTGAATTTTCGAGATTTTCTTGATGATAAATGAAATTTTCACGATTTTTTAAGTACAAAGAATGTGATTCATGGTAATTTAATTCTAATAAGTATCAAACATCAATATCTTCAAGAAACAAAATTATATTAATACATCTTAATGAGGGGAATTTAGGGTAAGTTTTATTTCTTAAAAATACCCAATGGTTGATCAATTGAAAATTAAATACTAAGGTCACTTGAAATTTTCTCGAGAGCAAAGTATGCATAGAAATGTAAAGACGTTTGGAAATATCAGAGAACACGATGATATCTACACAATCTGATTTTTCGGGAATTTTTAGAACAGAGTGTGATGATGATGTGGATGTTACGCGAGGCTATAGATAACAAGAAGACCATGCGAAAGAGGTGTGGGTTTTTGGTCTGAATCAGAGCGAGGTTTCTTGGAAGAGGAACTATTGCAGAAGATTGTAGAAAGATAAAAGAACGAAGGAAAAGAAGATAGGTGTTTACCTAGATTGTGTCAACGGGGTTGCCCAAGGAGAAGTTGGAGCTCGTGCTTCTGTTAAGTCTTCGCCTCGAGGGGGTCGACATGAACCCCGCAAAGCTTAGCAGCTTGAGAAGATGCAGCAACAAAGTGGTTGTAGATTACCATCTTGGATCATGCTGGTGATAGGATCATTGGCAAGAGAGATCATAAGCTGTCACAAGTCGACACTATAAAAATCAGATAACATAAACAGAGATATACAGAAATAAAATAACAAACGACCTCAACAAAAAAAGTTTCCTTCATGAAAGTTACTCGTCTCGACAAGATCTGCAGTTTTTATGAAGAGATCAAGATAAAATATCATCATATGTACAAAATGGAATTTTTTATGGTATTTTATGCATATAAAATGCATGGATTTTTAGTTTTTGCCTTTTTACGTTTTTTAATAAATGAAGGGTGCATTTACACGTTATCAAGATTTTTACTAAACAATAAAAGAAATAAAAGAGACCTGTATAGATTTGACAAGCTAAAGACAGTAAATACGTACAATACACACTGATGTCCTAAAATCCAAACTTCACATATGAACTCCGCTTCTTTTGAATCTGGTCTTGAATTATAGGTATTTGAATGCACATTAATTCAAAAGTAAGTATGGATACATACGAGGTTGTATGTAAGAGATATTTAAATTTACAACTTTCTATATCTGAATCGGGGTTTAGTTTTATTTCGCAAATATATACACACGTTAGCATTTTTATTTTGTTTTTCTATTGTTAGGCATATGTACGAAATGGAGTTTATATTTTTTAACTTTGAATTCATATAAAAAATGAATTAGGGGAAGTCAGGTCAATATGCAAGTGAATATATACAAAAAAAACTATATAGGACTTTTATTATGAATTTAATATACAATAATTAGCCCTTATTGTATATAACATATCAATATCTTATTTATGTATATTGAGCGGTTTATTGATGGATTTATCTTGAAAATGAGCTAATCTTAATGGACGAGGTAGATGAATTGTGGATTCATCAATATTCAATTCAAGCGTTCTTGGATACACAAAAATTTAAGATGATAGTTAATATTGCATAAGTGAAACGCCCCGTCTCAACGGGAGCGCATCTCAACATCCATTCTCAATATTACCCAACAACAATCATAAATAACATGCATAATATACCATTTATACAGAAAAATAAGGTAGGGAAGAAAAAAACTAAGTTTCTACTGATAACAAAAGTCCACATACGGATAACAATAAGTCCTCAGAGTCTCTTTATTACGTCATAATAGATGAAGCATAGGGAAATAAAACAACTGCTGCACTAAGCCTCAACCTCAACAATGTCCTACGGATGCACCACCAAAAATGCGAGCCTCCGTCTCCTGTTCTGCACTTCCTGTTGGATTTCCAAAGAATGTAACTTATGAGTCAATTGACCCAGTAAGGATAAGATAAATTATAAATCAAGATATTATAGGTAGGTAATGCAAATGCAGTAATTGAACAAGTTTAGGAGAGAACATTTTCAAGCATAAAACATCATACAATCACTTATATTTTAGGCCTTTAACACATATGCAAACAAGACCAATTCTTGACCTATCTTAATCCATATTTTTATTTACTTACTCGGACTCGATTGTCAAAGGAGAAAGCCTACACTAGGAATGAAGTCTGCAACACTCCATTCATAGTGCAATCTAAAACCTGTGCGCAACCGCGATCCTTCGGCTAGTCTAGATGGTAGTACTCCAACACCCGTGACAAGGAGCATATAGCCCGAAGTGTCATAACTCCGTCAACCGAGTCTGTCGGAGGAGTCTCGCTCACTCCAAAACAAATAACCACAAAACGGATCCATACGGTGCGACGCACGCATGCATCCACCCCAATTCTACCAGAGTACCTACCATCTCCCCACTCTGTGATGCCTTTCAAGTGGGGATGACTCACTGTCGGTTCAGCCGGACCACAAGGGTGTGCACCCACCTTGTGGTATATTTTTTTCTAATGATTTACGTAATCCATGCATGCAATAGTACGTAGTTTTTCAATAATTAAAACTTGGGTATGATAATGATTTCTATAATTAGTTGGCCACACCATTTATATTGAGAACCCTCGGGTCTCTAACATGTTTTACTAACACTACATAAGCATAATCACGTGGGTCCCCTGAATAACACTCCATGCTTCAGATATCTCATTATACCAAGATTAGCACAAGGGAGACATGCATTCTAAACCCAAGCTCTTGCAAATGAAACCTGTCAGAATAATCAGAATAAGGTTTTTCACATAAGTCCTATTAAGGGATAATTCTACTCATTAAGAAATCATGGCCTCAATCTTGAAGTTGTTCCCGATAAGGGCAATATGACAATATATAATCAGACTAAGTAACATCTCAATAATATTCCAAGGGTAATTATTAACAGAACTAAAATCTAAATTGTAGAACTTTTGATGATGACCTCAATAATGACAAGATAATTAACCTTAATGGATAATAACAAAACAACGAAGGACGTTGACCACTGGTATCCTTGACGTGAGAAAGTCCATAACTAATAATAGTCACAACCTAAAATAGTAAAAGGAACAGAGTTTTAGTTTTTCACGTTCTTCCGAATTTATATTATCATAAATATCGAATGAGATTTGAATATAACGAGTATTAATAACGTAATCGATGCAATCGTCAACAAATTTAGATTTGACAGAATATGTTGTCAAAAGTTTTAGTTGGACGTGATATGCTATCAAAATTTTAAATGGACTTTATCTATTGTTTAATCCTTCCAATTAGCCACGGTTTAAGAAGATGCCTTGATGTTGTTTTGACCTTTCTCGAATGACCATAATCTCGTTAACTTAGAAACACAGTATTACTACCATAAGTCATCTCTGTATTAAAAAAAATCAGCCTTCTGGGATACGTCTATGCCAGGCATAAGGAAACTCGATGGTCCACTTTCCTTCGACTCAACCATACATAATTTGGCCCACAGCACCACAGACATTTAAGATCACTTTTTAAAATCATAAGCCCACATTCTTTAAGGCCGTATATAACAGTGCATATCATGAGGAGTATTCATAAATTTGAAGCTCTAGGCGATAGATCAACCAAAAATATCCATATTATTCGATTCGAGATAAACCAACTGCAACGGAGTAATCTTGAGGGAATCGATTCCATAGGAAAAAAACACGATATACCAACAGCAAGAGGAGATCACGGGGTCGGATCAAAAACGAGCAAGCATCCCCGAAAATACATTCTCCATAATCGCGAGAAATGATGATTTGGAAAGAGATGGTTGAGATCCGTTACCTATGCTTGTGCACGCCTTTGATCCGCGTGTCTGACGCTTGACCAAGGATCCGATCAGAGATGTGCTTCTCCCTCGCGCTCCTTTTCTTGTTGTCGTAAAACTTCAGAGCTTGCACCGATCTCCCTTTGGTTCTCTAGAGAAGAGAGGGAAAAAGGGATAAGAGAATGACTTGGGGAGGAGGAAAAGAATGGGTTAAGGTTTGGAAAGGAGTAGGAATGAGGGGAGATGAAGGGTATGGGTCTTTATATAGTTGAGGATTAAAACCTTAGTTTTAGAAACTCTAAAATAGCCCTAATCCGTAATTAATTAACCAAAACTCGTAACCATTAAATCCCCTCATATCCCTGAGCCATCTTCACCAAAACAAGCATATCACCCACATCCGAACTCGGAATTACACGTTTTCGTGCTCGTTGGAAAGCTTGCAACGAGACGCTTCTTTTGAGTACAATATTGAATATGTTTTAAAACTTCAGAAAAAAATCCGAAAATTACGGGGTGTTACATCATAACAACCTTAAAAGCAGTCTCGTCCCCGAGACTTAGGATGCAAAAGGTGTAATCATAACAACCTTAAAAGGTTGGATCCTATCGAGTAAAAGATAAAAAATCTTAAAAAGATGAAAGTAGCTTATAGATTACCTTCAAAAGGGTATGGGTAGTCACGTCGCATATCCGTCTCGGGTTCTCAGGTGGCCTCCTTAGAGTTATGTCGTTGCCAAAGGATCTTCACCAAAGGTATCTCCTTATGCCTCAACTTCTTCACTGAACGATCGATGATCCGAACTGGTTCCTCCGGATAACTCAGGTCAGTGTCCACATGAAGGTCATCATAATCAATCACATGCGATGGATCATGCACATATTTTCTCAAGTTGGATATATGAAAGACATCATGTACACCAGCAAGGTGAGGAGGAAGAGCAATCCTATATGCCACTTTACCAATCTTGTCGAGAATCTCGAACGGTCCGACAAATCGGGGTGCTAACTTTCCCTTCACTCCAAATCGTTGAACTCCCTTTGTGGGAGAAACTCTCAAGAAGAAAAAATCTCCAACTTCAAAGCTAAGATCAGTGCGTCGCCTATCGCTATAGCTCTTTTGCCTACTCTGTGCAGTAAGCAATTTCTTCCGAGCTATCTTGATTGCCTTAGCGGTCTCCTCCTAGTACTCTACCTTATGTAAAAGGTTATGTCCAATCTCCTGCCAACTCAGAGGTGTAGAGCATCGTCTTCCATACAATGCTTCAAAAGGGGCCACGCCTATGCTGGCATGGTAACTGTTATTATAAGTAAACTCTGCTAACGGCAAATGGTCCTTCGACGACCCCTTCCACTCCAGCACACATGCTCGAAGAAGATCCTCCAATGTCTGAATCGTCCTTCGAATTGTCTGTCGGTCTGTGGATGGTAAGCAGAACTGAGGCATAGTTGTACTTCTAAAGAACTCATGAATTCCCTCCAGTAGTGAGAGGTGAACCTTGGATCACGATCAGATACAATCTGCTTCGGCAGCCCATGAAGTCTGACAATCTCCTTAATAAAGACCATTGCAAGCTGTAAGGGAGTGCATGCCATACTTACAGGTATGAAATGTGCTGACTTAGTAAGCCTATCAACCATGACCCAGATGGCATCATGACTACTAGTGGTCTTAGGAAGACCCGTCACGAAATCCATAGATATACCCTCCCACTTCCACTCAGGAATAGGAAGGGATTGCAAAAGTCCAGGTGGCCTCTTATGCTCAGCCTTAATTTGCTGACACGTCAGACATTTTGCCACAAACTTGGCCACATCCCTTCTCATTTGCTTCCACCAAAAATTCTTTTTCAAATCCTTATACATCTTGGTGCCACCAGGATGTATCGACAGACGTGAACTATGTGCCTTACGCGTGATTTCTTCCCTCAATTGTACATCAGCTGGAACACACAATCGATTCCCATTTCGTAGTACACTATCTTGATAAGAGAATCCAACTAAGGTTCCTGCAATAGCCTTCTCCTTGAGTCTCTGCATACTCAAGTCTTCATGATGTCCCTGGATAATTCGCTCAACTAACTCTGGACGTGAAGGGGATGGAACTATGACTGTTTCTCTACTACTCTGAAATGGATGCCAATAACTGAAAGTTGCAAGAAGATCCCATGCTTTAAGCTGAGGATGGGGTTCACTTGAATGAGGCCTACGACTAAGGGCATCAACGACCACATTCGCCTTACCAGGATGGTAAGAGATGGTGCACTCGTAATCCTTTAGAAGCTCCAACCATCTCCTTTGCCTCATACAATCACCATTCCAAGAAGATTGAGAAGGACCTTGCAACTACGCACCAATCAAAGATTACGAACAAAATAACATTTGAATCTAATCCCACCAAATATGAGTTTTTACCAACACGATGCCACAATATTATTACTCATCTTTGTGGTACGATGTTTAACAATGTTGCCGATGCTAGCACATTAGATTTCTCGAACATGTCATGAGGTCTATCATCCGGACAACCATCTGATCCTATGATTGCCAACATTCAAACATCCACATCATTGTTGTGAAAGGCATTGATCATCTAGTTTTTCTAATTTAACAGGAAACTATGTTGAATATAATATAGTTTTTAAACTATTAAATCGATACTTCTTATATAAATTAGTTTGTGAAACAGTTGAAAATCTTCAGCTCATCTCAAGATAATCTAATGGACAACTTGCAGTTGAGATAATTTATGAATTAACACAGAACAAAATGATTGTGAGAAATATTGTCTTTATTTATTTTATTGATTTTATTTTTAGTAATATACTATAATGACTAAGTATGTACATAACCCTTCATTTATATATTCACTTGCATGCACATTTTAGATTATGTTGGACCAAAAAATCCATATATAACAGCCCTAACCCGAAAGATCCCCAGACAGAAACTCACAATTGCGAAAAAAACCTATCTAAGATGAGTTTTATATTCATTTTATTAAGTATATCAGAAGGAATAACCATGCATTCACTTGTGAATATTTGCATACCATTTGTTAGAAAATTATGAATTCATTTTGTAGCCAAAATATTTCTCTTGGATTTGACATATTGGTGGTTATATTTTAGATTTATATTCTATTATATTGTGAGATTGCTTATAGTTTTTAAATTCAAACACGTCTTTGAGGACTACACAAAAATAGTTCGTGAGAAGCCTATGATGCACTGAAACTTTTAACATTAGAATTATTGAAATTAGTCAAGTATTATTATATGACTAAATTATTCTTTAAATTCATTACTTGATTTTTAGATGCATATATTGCAATATTTATAATAAAAATAAAGAATATTAAATCAGTCTTTAATTGCTTTTATCATCGGCATTTTTATGAAATTACTTGACATGGTTTTTTATTCTACAGAAGTAAAATAAACCAAGTAAGGGGATTTCACAATTGGAATTTTCATTTACTCATATTAATTCAATAAGAAAAAAACAATGTAGATTTATTTCACAATATATTTGCATTATTTTTAAAAATGAGATTTCAACATTATACGTGAAAAATATTAAAAAAATCCATCCATCATATTTAATCCGTACATCATTGATGAATTGCAAAAAATGTGTTTTGGATTTCTCATTGTATAATGTTCAAGGAAAATATATTTTCTTGTTTTTTTCTTAATTTGGCAATGAAATTCATTTTTCAAAACTCCATTTTTACCTCATACTTATCTTTCCTTCCTTAATCCACTATTTTCTTTTCCATACATATTAACAAAAAATAAAACAAATCAAAATTTAAAATTCAAAAATTTCAAAAAAAAATCCAAAATAGCAATGCATTTCCCTACACATAATAGATATTTATACATCAATTTGGAGAATTTTTTATCAATTGATTTTTTGTCTCCCTAAATTACGACACGATAATTTGACATTCTCAACAAAAGACAGAAACCGGCTCATCAACCTATCTACTATGCATGTAGACAATAATTATGTAATTACATTGTTTAGCAGACCTCATGATTCCCATTTTTACTTTCAAAAATTCTTTTCAAATTTCAAATCTGGTTTAGACAACCATACTGATCGACTAACGTTTCCAATTGATTGAACAATTTATTTTATTGATTAATAGACTATTGATACCATCAAGTGATGTTCGATCAACTTTTCATGTGCATCAACGAACTATTGGTTAATATGTTCTTCCAATGGATCAATGTAGGAATTCTGAGTAATTTAATGATGAAAAGTTCCGGATTTTTCTCTTGGTTATATGTGTGCGTTCCTCTCATCGCTCTCATCTTAATAGTACATCATGCACTAAAAATGTTCACGAAAATGGGGAAAATACGATGCGATAGCATTTGTGCAACATCCAGAAATGTTATAAAAGCGTTTGATTAGGCTCTAAAGTATCGCATGCACATAGGATCGAGTATTGCAAGAATGAATCAATAAGTCAGGGGTGGATTTTTGACCTCCGAGAACGTTCACATGGGACCTCCTCATACAAAAATGACATTTCCAATGTGTTATGCGCGAGGAAAGCATGCAAAGGATGTGATCTCAAGAATCTCTCAAAGATGATTGAAGGCAAGGTTATTAGCCTTGTGATTGAACCGTTGACATGTTCTTTTTAATTTAAGTGTGTGTGTGTGCCATTTTTGCTGTAGTCGAGCAATCAACATTGCTCAAAACTTAACCACATGAATCGATGCGTGAATTAATATGAGGTTTGATGTTTTTTTAACCTGGGCAAGCCTCATGGTCGACTCAAAGAGGATAAGGAACAACTACGGATCAATGTAGGTGAATTAGATTAATATTTTCTGAGAGGGATTTTATTGTAATTTTTATGCGAAAAAATGCCAACACGTGACCATGATTGATCCAGGTTCAAAAAAAACAAACCACTTAGACTAATTAATTTTGATACGAAATTGATTCAAATTCAGCCAAATTTTATTTTCCTCTAAATCTAATCCAATGATGAGTGCAAAACATTTTTTTTGAGATTTTTGGATTGAAAATTCAATAATGAAAAATGCAAACTTTTTGGGATTTTTATGCATTTTTTCATGCAAACAGAATGCAAAAATTATGAATTTTTTACTGATAGTGAAATATGATGAAGTGAAGCTACACTTGTTTTTGGAATTTTGTAATAATTTATGATTTTTAAGATTTTTTTAATGAAAACAGAGTGAATGTGAGTATTTAATTCATAACAAATCCATGAAATAAATTTATTGTGAATAAAAATTATCTCAATAATAAGTTTTAATAGGAAATACAAGAAATTTGAAATTATGTAAAAATGATATTTGTGGATTTAATTAAAAATCAATTACAGAAATGACTCAACTATTTATTTTATGCACAAGTCAACACTAATTTAGATTGAATTTGGACAAGAATTAAACCACTACTAAAGGCATCATCCAGAAAATTTGCATAGTTTTCGAATCACTAATTTATTAAATATGAATTTCGAAACTTAAAATTTGTGAAATATGCAAACTTTCACAAAAATAGTTTTAGTTAATTACGAGAGCTTGGAAAAATTCAAATAAATATCCAAGAGATAAAGATTTAAATGCTATACAAAATACTATTTTTATTAAAAACTGATGTAAAATTGATGTCCAAATCAAAGCTCAAAGTCAGCGGTGTCATTGCAATGTATAAATTGAAAATAAATAAAGAAACTGTGTTTAAAGGCACCTTTACAGTTAAAGAGTCTTAAAAGGATTAAATTGCAATTTTCACAAAAAAACTATACAGATAAATAAAATGGGCTTTGAAAAGTGAACCCACCCCTTCGTCCTAGGGAACACACGATCCGGGGGTCATGCCTGCGCGGGGGCACTTGGAGGCTGCGATGATTGCGGAGCACCGCGGGCAGCGCGGAGTCACGAAAGAGGTGGAGAGCGGGGGTCAGCCGTGGCAAAGGCCAAAGCTGGAGCGGACGACCGCTAGCACGCAGTGTGCAGGGGGGTGAGCGTTGGGGTGCATGTCGCGTGCGAAACACGCGCGATTGTAGGGAGGCGTGGGAAGGTCTACAGGGGTCGTCGTGGGTGCAGCGTCGCTGCGACGTTGGGCGCGCGACACAGGTGCTGGAGGGCGCGGCTGGCAAAGGGCCTAGAGGCACGCGATGGTGGATAGCTGCTAGGACAGAGGGACACACCTGGAAGCGGTGTGGCTGACGGCGGTGTCGTTGTTAGATGTCGCATGGGCGCGCAGTTGGGACGTATGAAGGTGCCGTTGGAGGGTGGTGACTAGTGGACCACGGTCGTGGAGTGAAGTGGCGAAGCACACAACACGACTGCTTGGAGGATGGTGCGACAGGGGCTCGAGTAGAAGAGGAGGTGGTGTATGGGCGCAACTGGGGACGGCCGTCTGCTCGTAGTCGCGACGGTGATGGAGGACGATTGTGCGAGGGACGACGGACAGGAAGGAGCTTCTGTATTTTTTTTGGATTTTTTATTTTTTAAAAACAGTGAATAAAAATGTAGGACTGATATGAAGAGGTGGTGATGGCGATGTATGATGATGATGATATGATTTGTGGTGTAGAATAACAAGAGTAAAAATATTAGATAAAAAATGAAAGGGAAAAGGGGAGGATTACTGACATGTGATTCGTCGAAATTTGGAAGAGCTACGCTGCAACTTCGATCATCACCTCGAGAAGGATGGCAGAGTCCTTCGAAGCTAAGAGAGCTCGCTTGGAAGCTTACGACATGACAGCGGGGTGCCGTGGATCTCATCTTTGAGGTTGTCATCGCTCAACTTGTCTCCTGCAGCTGTCACCTGAATGTTAAAGGGACTCGACCTCTATTCTCTCGAAACAGTGGATGATGAAAAATGATGGAGGGGAAGAGAATAAAAAAGAGGAGGGATTTAGAAAAGAAGTGGATAAAGTGAAGGAAATGGAGACCTGGAGTAGGTAACAAGTAAAGAAGAAGTAAAAGGGAGAAAAAATTAATATAATATAATATAATATAATATAATATAATAAGTAAAGTAAAATACGTAGGATACTGAAAGTAATAAAGGAGAATTAATTAATTAATTAAAAATAAATAATAATAAACAATATAAGTATAAAATAAAATAAAATAAAATATGAAATAAGTAGATAAATAATCGGGTGATACGTGGCGGCTTTAGGAGTGCTACGTCTCGCACCTTGAAAAATCAAAAATTAAGTATAAAAAACAAAAAAGAAATAACAAAAGGGGTCAAATCAAGAAGTGATCAACGTAAAAATTGCTCGTATCGACGAGATCTACGACTTCCGTATAGGACTAAAAATCAAAGGAAGTCATTTATACAAAAAGTATTTTTGGGTGGTATCTTATAGATATAAAACAATGTATTTTTATCTTTTATAAATTTCTTTATCATTTTTAAATAAAAGACAAATCAAAATAAAGTTAGAGAAAATATGAAAGGAATATTTACAACTTAATCTATTTTTTATAGACTTTTAATAATTAAGAACACAAAAAGATAAGAAGAAGGGTATTTTGGGCAATTTGTAGAATACACAATAGGGTCCAGAACCCAAGTTTCACATACGATCTCCGATTTCTATGAATAGTCTTGTTTTGAAGATATTTGAATGCGTATTACTTTAAAAGTTAGCAGATCTAAATCAGAAACTATATGAGAGAGATACATGCATTTTAAGATTCACAATTCAAACTTGAATTTTGGTTTTATTGGACAATTTTACAAGTTAGTATTTTTTGATATTTTTTCTTTATTAATGTTGCTAATATATACACTATAGAGTTGATTGGATTGGATTTAGAGTTAGTATAAAATAGATATAAATAGGTGATTTTATATAATATATTGGTGAATATTTACAAGTGATGCTGGCATGGTAACTGTTATTATAAGTAAACTCTGCTAACGGCAAATGGTCCTTCGACGACCCCTTCCACTCCAGCACACATGCTCGAAGAAGATCCTCCAATGTCTGAATCGTCCTTCGAATTGTCCGTCGGTCTGTGGATGGTAAGCGGAACTGAGGCATAGTTGTACTTCTAAAGAACTCATGAATTCCCTCCAGTAGTGAGAGGTGAACCTTGGATCACGATCAGATACAATCTGCTTCGGCAGCCCGTGAAGTCTGACAATCTCCTTAATAAAGACCACTGCAAGCTGTAAGGGAGTGCATGCCATACTCACAGGTATGAAATGTGCTGACTTAGTAAGCCTATCAACCATGACCCAGATGGCATCATGACTACTAGTGGTCTTAGGAAGACCCGTCACGAAATCCATAGATATACCCTCCCACTTCCACTCAGGAATAGGAAGGGATTGCAAAAGTCCAGGTGGCCTCTTATGCTCAGCCTTAATTTGCTGACACGTCAGACATTTTGCCACAAACTTGGCCACATCCCTTCTCATTTGCTTCCACCAAAAATTCTTTTTCAAATCCTTATACATCTTGGTGCCACCAGGATGTATCGACAGACGTGAACTATGTGCCTTACGCGTGATTTCTTCCCTCAATTGTACATCAGCTGGAACACACAATCGATTCCCATTTCGTAGTACACCATCTTGATAAGAGAATCCAACTAAGGTTCCTGCAATAGCCTTCTCCTTGAGTCTCTGCATACTCAAGTCTTCATGATGTCCCTGGATAATTCGCTCAACTAACTCTGGACGTGAAGGGGATGGAACTATGATTGTTTCTCTACTACTCTGAAATGGATGCCAATAACTGAAAGTTGCAAGAAGATCCCATGCTTTAAGCTGAGGATGGGGTTCACTTGAATGAGGCCTACGACTAAGGGCATCAACGACCACATTCGCCTTACCAGGATGGTAAGAGATGGTGCACTCGTAATCCTTTAGAAGCTCCAACCATCTCCTTTGCCTCATACAATCACCATTCCAAGAAGATTGAGAAGGACCTTGCAACTACGCACCAATCAAAGATTACGAACAAAATAACATTTGAATCTAATCCCACCAAATATGAGTTTTTACCAACACGATGCCACAATATTATTACTCATCTTTGTGGTACGATGTTTAACAATGTTGCCGATGCTAGCGCATTAGATTTCTCGAACATGTCATGAGGCCTATCATCCGGACAACCATTTGATCCTATGATTGCCAACATTCAAACATCCACATCATTGTTGTGAAAGGCATTGATCATCTAGTTTTTCTAATTTAACAGGAAACTATGTTGAATATAATATAGTTTTTAAACTATTAAATCGATACTTCTTATATAAATTAGTTTGTGAAACAGTTGAAAATCTTCAGCTCATCTCAAGATAATCTAATGGACAACTTGCAGTTGAGATAATTTATGAATTAACACAGAACAAAATGATTGTGAGAAATATTGTCTTTATTTATTTTATTGATTTTATTTTTAGTAATATACTATAATGACTAAGTATGTACATAACCCTTCATTTATATATTCACTTGCATGCACATTTTAGATTATGTTGGACCAAAAAATCCAGATATAACAGCCCTAACCCGAAAGATCCCCAGACAGAAACTCACAATTGCAAAAAAAACCTATCTAAGATGAGTTTTATATTCATTTTATTAAGTATATCAGAAGGAATAACCATGCATTCACTTGTGAATATTTGCATACCATTTGTTAGAAAATTATGAATTCATTTTGTAGCCAAAATATTTCTCTTGGATTTGACATATTGGTGGTTATATTTTAGATTTATATTCTATTATATTGTGAGATTGCTTATAGTTTTTAAATTCAAACACGTCTCTGAGGACTACACAAAAATAGTTCGTGAGAAGCCTATGATGCACTGAAACTTTTAACATTAGAATTATTGAAATTAGTCAAGTATTATTATATGACTAAATTATTCTTTAAATTCATTACTTGATTTTTAGATGCATATATTGCAATATTTATAATAAAAATAAAGAATATTAAATCAGTCTTTAATTGCTTTTATCATCGGCATTTTTATGAAATTACTTGACATGGTTTTTTATTCTACAGAAGTAAAATAAACCATGTAAGGGGATTTCACAATTGGAATTTTCATTTACTCATATTAATTCAATAAGAAAAAAACAATGTAGATTTATTTCACAATATATTTGCATTATTTTTAAAAATGAGATTTCAACATTATACGTGAAAAATATTAAAAAAATCCATCCATCATATTTAATCCGTACATCATTGATGAATTGCAAAAAATGTGTTTTGGATTTCTCATTGTATAATGTTCAAGGAAAATATATTTTCTTGTTTTTTTCTTAATTTGGCAATGAAATTCATTTTTCAAAACTCCATTTTTACCTCATACTTATCTTTCCTTCCTTAATCCACTATTTTCTTTTCCATACATATTAACAAAAAATAAAACAAATCAAAATTTAAAATTCAAAAATTTCAAAAAAAAATCCAAAATAGCAATGCATTTCCCTACACATAATAGATATTTATACATCAACTTGGAGAATTTTTTATCAATTGATTTTTTGTCTCCCTACATTACGACACGATAATTTGACATTCTCAACGAAAGACAGAAACCGGCTCATCAACCTATCTACTATGCATGTAGACAATAATTATGTAATTACATTGTTTAGCAGACCTCACGATTCCCATTTTTACTTTCAAAAATTCTTTTCAAATTTCAAATCCGGTTTAGACAACCATACTGATCGACTAACGTTTCCAATTGATTGAACAATTTATTTTATTGGTTAATAGACTATTGATACCATCAAGTGATGTTCGATCAACTTTTCATGTGCATCAACGAACTATTGGTTAATATGTTCTTCCAATGGATCAATGTAGGAATTCTGAGTAATTTAATGATGAAAAGTTCCGGATTTTCTCTTGGTTATATGTGTGCGTTCCTCTCATCGCTCTCATCTTAATAGTACATCATGCACTAAAAATGTTCACGAAAATGGGGAAAATACGATGCGATAGCATTTGTGCAACATCCAGGAATGTTATAAAAGCGTTTGATTAGGCTCTAAAGTATCGCATGCACATAGGATCGAGTATTGCAAGAATGAATCAATAAGTCAGGGGTGGATTTTTGACCTCCGAGAACGTTCACATGGGACCTCCTCATACAAAAATGACATTTCCAATGTGTTATGCGCGAGGAAAGCATGCAAAGGATGTGATCTCAAGAATCTCTCAAAGATGATTGAAGGCAAGGTTATTAGCCTTGTGATTGAACCGTTGACGTGTTCTTTTAATTTAAGTGTGTGTGTGTGTCATTTTTGCTGTAGTCGAGCAATCAACATTGCTCAAAATTTAACCACATGAATCGATGCGTGAATTAATACGAGGTTTGATGTTTTTTTAACCTGGGCAAGCCTCATGGTCGACTCAAAGAGGATAAGGAACAACTACGGATCAATGTAGGTGAATTAGATTAATATTTTCTGAGAGGGATTTTATTGTAATTTTTATGCGAAAAAATGCCAACACGTGGCCATGATTGATCCAGGTTCAAAAAAAACAAACCACTTAGACTAATTAATTTTGATACGAAATTGATTCAAATTCAGCCAAATTTTATTTTTCCTCTAAATCTAATCCAATGACGAGTGCAAAACATTTTTTTTGAGATTTTTGGATTGAAAATTCAATAATGAAAAATGCAAACTTTTTGGGATTTTTATGCATTTTTTCATGCAAACAGAATGCAAAAATTATGAATTTTTTACTGATAGTGAAATATGATGAAGTGAAGCTACACTTGTTTTTGGAATTTTGTAATAATTTATGATTTTTAAGATTTTTTTAATGAAAACAGAGTGAATGTGAGTATTTAATTCATAACAAATCCATGAAATAAATTTATTGTGAATAAAAATTATCTCAATAATAAGTTTTAATAGGAAATACAAGAAATTTGAAATTACGTAAAAATGATATTTGTGGATTTAATTAAAAATCAATTACAGAAATGACTCAACTATTTATTTTATGCACAAGTCAACACTAATTTAGATTGAATTTGGACAAGAATTAAACCACTACTAAAGGCATCATCCAGAAAATTTGCATAGTTTTCGAATCACTAATTTATTAAATATGAATTTCGAAACTTAAAATTTGTGAAATATGCAAACTTTCACAAAAATAGTTTTAGTTAATTACGAGAGCTTGGAAAAATTCAAATAAATATCCAAGAGATAAAGATTTAAATGCTATACAAAATACTATTTTTATTAAAAACTGATGTAAAATTGATGTCCAAATCAAAGCTCAAAGTCAGCGGTGTCATTGCAATGTATAAATTGAAAATAAATAAAGAAACTGTGTTTAAAGGCACCTTTACAGTTAAAGAGTCTTAAAAGGATTAAATTGCAATTTTCACAAAAAAACTATACAGATAAATAAAATGGGCTTTGAAAAGTGAACCCACCCCTTCGTCCTAGGGAACACACGATCCGGGGGTCATGCCTGCGCGGGGGCACTTGGAGGCTGCGGTGATTGCGGAGCACCGCGGGCAGCGCGGAGTCACGAAAGAGGTGGAGAGCGGGGGTCAGCCGTGGCAAAGGCCAAAGCTGGAGCGGACGACCGCTAGCACGCAGTGTGCAGGGGGGTGAGCGTTGGGGTGCATGTCGCATGCGAAACACGCGCGATTGCAGGGAGGCGTGGGAAGGTCTACAGGGGTCGTCGTGGGTGCAGCGTCGCTGCGACGTTGGGCGCGCGACACAGGTGCTGGAGGGCGCGGCTGGCAAAGGGCCTAGAGGCACGCTATGGTGGATAGCTGCTAGGACCGAGGGACACACCTGGAAGCGGTGTGGCTGACGGCGGTGTCGTTGTTAGATGTCGCATGGGCGCGCAGTTGGGACGTATGAAGGTGCCGTTGGAGGGTGGTGACTAGTGGACCACGGTCGTGGAGTGAAGTGGCGAAGCACACAACACGACTGCTTGGAGGATGGTGCGACAGGGGCTCGAGTAGAAGAGGAGGTGGTGTATGGGCGCAACTGGGGACGGCCGTCTGCTCGTAGTCGCGACGGTGATGGAGGACGATTGTGCGAGGGACGACGGACAGGAAGGAGCTTCTGTATTTTTTTTGGATTTTTTATTTTTTAAAAACAGTGAATAAAAATGTAGGACTGATATGAAGAGGTGGTGATGGCGATGTATGATGATGATGATATGATTTGTGGTGTAGAATAACAAGAGTAAAAATATTAGATAAAAAATGAAAGGGAAAAGGGGAGGATTACTGACATGTGATTCGTCGAAATTTGGAAGAGCTACGCTGCAACTTCGATCATCACCTCGAGAAGGATGGCAGAGTCCTTCAAAGCTAAGAGAGCTCGCTTGGAAGCTTACGACATGACAGCGGGGTGCCGTGGATCTCATCTTTGAGGTTGTCATCGCTCAACTTGTCTCCTGCAGCTGTCACCTGAATGTTAAAGGGACTCGACCTCTATTCTCTCGAAACAGTGGATGATGAAAAATGATGGAGGGGAAGAGAATAAAAAAGAGGAGGGATTTAGAAAAGAAGTGGATAAAGTGAAGGAAATGGAGACCTGGAGTAGGTAACAAGTAAAGAAGAAGTAAAAGGGAGAAAAAATTAATATAATATAATATAATATAATAAGTAAAGTAAAATACGTAGGATACTGAAAGTAATAAAGGAGAATTAATTAATTAATTAAAAATAAATAATAATAAACAATATAAGTATAAAATAAAATAAAATATGAAATAAGTAGATAAATAATCGGGTGATACGTGGCGGCTTTAGGAGTGCTACGTCTCGCACCTTGAAAAATCAAAAATTAAGTATAAAAAACAAAAAAGAAATAACAAAAGGGGTCAAATCAAGAAGTGATCAACGTAAAAATTGCTCGTATCGACGAGATCTACGACTTCCGTATAGGACTAAAAATCAAAGGAAGTCATTTATACAAAAAGTATTTTTGGGTGGTATCTTATAGATATAAAACAATGTATTTTTATCTTTTATAAATTTCTTTATCATTTTTAAATAAAAGACAAATCAAAATAAAGTTAGAGAAAATATGAAAGGAATATTTACAATTTAATCTATTTTTTATAGACTTTTAATAATTAAGAACACAAAAAGATAAGAAGAAGGGTATTTTGGTCAATTTGTAGAATACACAATAGGGTCCAGAACCCAAGTTTCACATACGATCTCCGATTTCTATGAATAGTCTTGTTTTAAAGATATTTGAATGCGTGTTACTTTAAAAGTTAGCAGATCTAAATCAGAAACTATATGAGAGAGATACATGCATTTTAAGATTCACAATTTCAAACTTGAATTTTGGTTTTATTGGACAATTTTACAAGTTACTATTTTTTGATATTTTTTCTTTATTAATGTTGCTAATATATACACTATAGAGTTGATTTGATTGGATTTAGAGTTAGTATAAAATAGATATAAATAGGTGATTTTATATAATATATTGGTGAATATTTACAAGTGAATTTGGCTCATTATTTAATGCACGTATGAATGATAAAATATAGTTGTTATTTACACATGAAAGAATGCTAATTATGCAATATAAGTGATGAAATGCAACTAATTACTCCAAAGTAAAAGCTCTATTTTCAACTTTTAGAGTGATGAATCGCTGATTCATCAACCTCCTATACTTAAACCTTGCTCGTCCGCGTGCAACTAAAATGAAATGCAAGTGAAATGATTTTGGGTTCCATACCAAGGTCATGAACAAAAGTTGAAAATGGAGCTTGTCTCGACGTTTCGATTAATAGTATGATGGAATCTTATCGGGAATTGAATTTAAGACCTAACAACCTCTAAGTTCCACAAAATCTCTTATTTAAGTCACCTCGTCAGTCATGTCAGAACAAATCCTCATACACAAAATCTAATGACCATGAGTCTTACTTATATTGTATAAGTGAAATATAGCTCTCCATGTCAGAGAGGGCAAAGAAACAACATCTTCTAATAAGGCAACTCTGATTTCCCGGTCGAGTAACTCTTTTCTCGAGGAGCGGGGTATTCCATTCTAAGTTCAAGTGCAACCGGCTCAAGATGTTGGGGGGAGAGAAGAATAGACGGCAACCCCATTTTTACCCATGCGAGAATTGATGATGACTCATTATTAAATATCCTCCCAACCTCCATGTTTGACAAGCTCAAACTCGGATCACTTTGGAAGTCCAGAGTGATCGTTCCGCTGGATGATTGTTCCATAAATTGGATTAGAGGAACCATTTCAATCATCATTACTTTCCAAGGCACTCCACTCCATGTGGACTTCACGGTCACTAACATTGAGCATCAAGGGGAGTTTACCCGGTCTCCTATTATTCTTGGGAAGTCGTTCTTAGTTTAGCTAAGACGGATATAGATTGTGAGACTCGGGAAGTCGATTTTACAGCATCGGGAGTGCTTCGACCTCACCCATTCCTAGATACCCTCTACTCTAAGGTGACCTGCATGTCTGCAGACAATCGTTACCATCGAGAGATAGATGAGTCCTGTCTCTCTACTGCACTTGAAATACTGACTGTCCGGACGACCATTGGTTCAAAGACTTCCCACACCTCCAGTTCACCAACTTCTTGCACCACCACCATGATAACTTCTAAGGATGACTCACTACCCGAAACTATCATTGAGTCGGACATTACTTTCGTTGATATCCTTGACCATTTGGATGATCCAATTCAAGAGCCCACGAATGTCATGCCAACTAAGATCACTAGCACCTTCTCGAGATGTGTGTTGACCCTTCAGGAATATTACAATATATATGGCGACTCGTCTGATGAGGAACTCATGGTCATCACCGCACCACATCCTTGACATTCAAAGCAGACAACCAAGACTAAATTGACCCCACTTACGAATGTGATTGCTCCTTAATCTAGTCGATAATCTGGTGAGAGGAAGTTGATAATTGATTCCTCAAGGTGTTCCCCGAACCCCTCAAGACGCATCACTCTCCACTCCCTCTTAAAGATTCATGTTCTAGAAAATCGGCTAGAAAGTTTCCTTCAACATACCGGAGATGGAATTTTCAGAGGAATCCTCATCGGATCCGGATGAGGGGATTTATGTGAGTGAGCTCAGTTCTGTTGTTCTTAAACCATGTCTGAGTAAGCAACCGTGTGTCGACCCTCGTTGGACGATCCCTTCACCTCACTATTATTCATTTGAGAATGATTCCAACAACGACACATATTTATATTACCCACCTCCTCATCCCGCAAGAAGGTTCGTCACAGACCTTCTTAATCCTTGTACATTCTCACTCCTTCTTGTATATTTTCTTTTCCTCCCTCCCTATTTATTCGAATCACTCACCCTAGCTCCATATCGTTTCATTTTATGGTAATACTTAGGATGACTATATCCTAATTACGGGGGGAGAGTGACCCGAGTCTTTTCATCATTCTCTGTACATTCTCCATATCTCATCGGTTCCTACACTCGCTCATATCCTAGACTTAGGTTGACCAGAGCCTAAGTACATGGGAAACTGATGCCCATCCTGTATATATATTCATCCATTTCCCCTCTTCACCTCGCCTGCCCCTATTTTTGTTCTTTTTTCTACACTTAGGTTGCCAAAGCCTAAGTATAGGGGGGCGGGATGACTTCTATAAATTTTTGTTATTTTATCTCTCCCACGCTTAGCACGAGCTATGTTTTTCTCCTCGCTTTTCATACTTTGAGGACATAGCACACACTAAGTATAGGTCACGTTTATATATCACATATATATTTTACCATAGCTCATACTTTCGCATATTTTTGTATATATTATACAATAATTACATGGTGGGAAAAAATTGAAAAGAAATTGTAAAATACATGTATACGAGTATGTATATTGTATAATACTTGTATAAAAAGTTGTAAAATTCTTGTAAATATTACTCTCTGTAAAAATTGTTGTATACTATAAAGTTTTAAAAAATAAAAATAAAGGCTTATTATTTACTCTTGCATATCATCCTTGCATTTCAAAAAAAGAGAGTGCCTTGCATATCATTCATCTATATGACATGTCATCTACATCTCATCTGCATATCTAGCATATGCAAAGTGAAAAATTAATGGGTTCTGAACCAACTTATGAATATATGTCGAGGATGGATTTGATTAGACCTTAATCCACCTAATTTCAGAGGAACCTTATATGAATTGGAGTTGAGATTTTTCAGATCGGGTGACATAATTCTTTGGGTCTGCAAGTCGACGCTTATATGTCATCTTGATTGGTCTAAGTACGATATTTCATGCATACGCACGATTCTTTTAGACAGTGACCTAACTTGGACAAGCACCATGCACGCGACTCTTCATTGATAAGGTGGTGAGGAGGTATAATCCTTTGGCTTAGAGTAGCACATGGGTGGAAACATCCGTCCTCCTCTAGGGAGGGTAGTGCATCTCAACCTAGTCTGGTGTGGTGACGTCTAAAGACGGGATGCTGTGGGTTGCAATAAAGCTTCCAAAGAGGGATAGTCTACTGATTAAAGAAGAAAAACTCCGTATGTACACCCTGCACCTTGTATACATGTCAAAATTAAGAGAAGAAAACAAAGAAAAAGAAAAGAAAAAAAGAAAAGCAGAATCTCCAAAAATGGACACGTCTGATTGAAAAATAAAATGGTTGCCGAAGTGTATACACATGTTTAAGAGAGAGAGAGAGAGCTTCAAAGCTTGCAGCCGGATGGCTTGGCTACACTGGTCAAGCACCTAACTCAGGGCAACCACTTCCCTCTTCAGCTCTTGGTCTTTCTCCCCATCACCAAGGAGGTGGCCATAGACACTATGTGTCTTTCAATCCTTGTCCTCTCATTCCCCGACCTCTTAGGCATCAATTTACTTCTCACAAATCGTTTGACAGCGAGGAAGTGATATATGACCTTTATTAAGGGAAGTTTAAAAATCAATTCTTCATCGAGTGCTTCCCTTAGGACATGATCCAATTTTTTAAAGTATTTTTTATTTTCCTATTTTTTAAGACTCTTTCTGACTTTTCAATGTTTTTGGTCTTTTTTAGATTTTCATTTTTTTGGTATTTTTGATGGGTGAATGGTCAAACTCTGGATTGGAAGGCAAGTGGTTAGTAGAAGAGGAAGGTAGAAGTGACTCCAATTGTACGGAATATGTGGGTTCCGTAATGACCGCTTGATTTTCAATATCATATCTACTCATGGTGTTCTCCACTTTCATACCTATGCTAGCAGAAATTGAGTGCAATATTTGAGAAACATCTCTCAACTTGTTACCAAATGATTCATTCTTCTCAACAAGTCTAGAGATGTCATCCTCCACAAAATTCTCATGATGAAACATGGGAGAGTTATGCTCATTTGGGGTCTCATACTCAGCATACCTAGACTCTGACCTGTAATGTTGGGTCGAGTATGGACCATCTGAATGACAGATATTGGTCGGAGACTCATATGATGGAGTCAACGTAGATTTGAATTCATGAGTCCAATCATGTGAAAGTGCAGGCTCTCCAAATGTGCGATATGAAAACTGGTACATGTAGGCTTGATTACTAGGGTCAATTAAGTAAGGAAGATCGCAAGGTGCATGCCTCTCCATTCGGTATGTTCGATCGACCATGTTATGCCCTAAGATCAAGTCGGGATGTGTATATGTAAATTGTTGCCCGATCCCTACTTGAGGTGAGAATGAAGTATGTGGGGGCACATAATGCTGCCAATCATCTATCTCAGCAGTGACTTGCTCTTCATTCGGTTCAATGATTCCAGCAAACTCTTGAGAATAAGGACAGTCAGTCTAAGATGGAAGAGGATCCGAAGTATTAGAATATGGAGTAAGTGGAAAATGCGGAGAAGTGGAGAAGTCAGACGAAGTTGTGACTTCATACTCGGGTCGAGGTGGAACCAACCATGGGTAATGGTCTCTCGTGGATGGCGGAGGATACTGGGAGAAGGAGAAGGCAGAGATGAACAGTATATGGTCGAGGAGGAATGACCAGAGGTCTCAGGGTATGGGGACCAATATCCTGACATATTGAAGAAAAAGGGTGAATGTAAGGAAATCGAGGTAGAAAATATGCAATTACACAAGATAACACACACAGACGGACACAAAGACAAGCGCAATAGCAAACATTGAGTTCACACTCAACACGGTGAAGGATCCAAAGCCGGGTTCGATTAATCGGGTTGATTTTAAGTGTGATTTTCAAGCGAGCACATAGGAATTATTACGCGATAGCATAAAGGGAAGTCGGCTCATAGCCGGAGTTTAACCCATCGTCTAAGATACCGAGGCCCTTCCTCTCTTTGCTCCTATTACCAGCCGATAAATCTCAAGGACCTGTCCCTATCTACCTACCAAAGTAAGCGGGGGCTGACAAGGCCCGTCACTTCTTCTCGGAGGGTTACTAAGCTACTTATCACATCGTACGCTGCTTCACCCCTGTCTACCTGCCAAAGCAAGCGGAGGCTATTTGGTGCTGGTCAGTCGAACCTCAAGTAGTTCAGCCTGTGATATTTGCTAGGATCGGGGGTACGTGATATGGAAGGCATGGATTTTGACTCTATCCTATGGTGTGCATACATACTCCGTACCCTCGCTCAGCCTAAAATCAAGGTCGGGGTTATTCTTCCGCAAACAGAATTTCCAATTTTATGTTGATTTTTTGGTCAATTTGTTCAACAGTCTTGATTTTAAGTTGGATGACCACTTGATTAGTCCGACACATAATGCATGCTTATCGTCCAGTCCCAATTTCCTTTAATCTTAAGATGTAAAACCGAGGGGGAGGGAGTCGAGAAAAGCTGATGCATGGGAAACCGATTATGTATGCCAAGTTCTGAAGACTTACAATGATCCTCGTGCTCTACATGTGGGATGCAAAACAAAACTGAAATTTTATACTAAATGAATGCAATCTATGAAAAGCCACTCCTCGATAGGTAGTTCTATTAGCGAGTGAAGAACAAGTTTAATTTTGGCTAAAGTTCTACAGTTTAAGTGCACCTTTTAATGGTGAAATGTGGTCCTAGATACTACGAGCACAAACAAACCTAAGAAAGCTATCAGAGCCACGAGTGGAGGTTCTATCCTACGTCAATCAACCACACAATACATAGAGTATTTTTATTATTCAATTACGCGTACGAGAATCCAGACTTTTTTTGTAAAATACATATATACCAGTATAATAATTGTACACTTTGTATAATATGTGTAAAATAATACGTTTGTAAAAATTATTGTGAAATTGGAGGTATCCCAAAAAAATTACAGGCTCTTGCTTATCATCCTTGCATTTAAAAAAAAAGATCCCTCTCAGAAAACCTTAATCTAATTCGCCTAATTTGATCAGAAGTTGCTCCTTTGCCTCCATGTGTCGACCCTGGGGCTGGACCTTTGTTCAAAATATGTTAAACCATACATTAATTCATACATCGATTCGTGCGGTTAATTTTTGATCGATCATGATTGCATGACTAAACAAAAATGACATACACATTTAAATTCAAAAGGGCACATCAACAATTCAATCAAATGGCGTCATTGTCGGGGAGGCAAACAGATTAGGATCATTTTAGAAAATTAGATTTTGTTTTTCCATTCGCTCAGTAGTTTAACCCCTGAGCCACTTTATAATTATCCATTTTTCTCTCTTAATTATTTCTCTGATCATTTTTTGTATCTATCTCTGATATATTTTTTATCTTTTTGTACGAGGGACCGATGCACATGGAGCGACTTTCTTGAAGTCGACGCATCTCATCGAGAATCGGCGCCCGACTATTCGTGGATCGAGTCTCTCTCTCTTTTAAAATATACAAGGTGCAGTATGTACATAAGGAGATTTTCACCTTGAGCCCGTAGACTATCCCTCTTTTGAAGCTTTATTGCAACCCACAGCATCACGTCCTTAGACGTCAATACCACCAGACTAGGTTGAGATGCACTACCCTCCATAGAGGAGGACGGATGTTTCCACCCGTGTGCTACTCCAAGCTAAAGGATTCTACCTCATCACCACCTCATCAATGAAGAGCTACATGCCTGGTGCTTGTCCAAGTTAGGTCATTGTCTAAAAGAATCCTACGTGTGTACGATATATTCATGTGGACATAGACATATAAACTCAAAGAATTAAGTCGCTCGATTTTATAAATTCTTAACTCCAATTCCTATAAGGCTCCTTTGAGATTAGGTATATTAAGGTCCAATCAAATCCATCCTCGACATCTATACAAAGCTTGGTTCAAAACCCACTAACTTTTCACTTTTGCAGATGCTAGATATGCAAATGACATATAGATGACATGATATGCTGATGAACAAAGTGAAAGAAAAAAATTTTGGATGCAATGAATAGAAATGTAGGAGGTGCAAGATAAACAAATTTGTAATTTTTATGCAAAATAAAAATGCTAGCGCACGATCTCGATTGAACCAGGTTTGACAAAACAAGTCACTTAGCCAAATCAATTTTGATATGAAATTAATTCAAATTCAGCTAAATTTTATTTTTCATATAAACGTAATCCAGCGATGAATGCAAAATGATTTTTTTTGAAATTTTTGGATTTAAAATGCAATAATGAAAAATGCAAAGTTTTGTTGGGATTGTTATACAATATTTCATGCAAACATAATACAAAAATTATCAAAATTTTACTGAAAGTGGAATATTATGACGTGAAGCTACACAGATGTTTCTGGATTTTTCTGATAATTTATGATTTTTATGAATTTTTTAAGGAAAACATAGTGGATTAATTCATAATAAATCCACGAAATAAATTATCTCAAAAAGATCTTTTAATGAGAGATACAAGAGGCTTGAAATTACATAAAAATGACATTTATAAATTAAATTAAAAATCAATTATAAAAATTACTTAATTATTTATTTTATGTACAAGACAACTCTAATTTAAATGAAATTTGGATAATAATTAAAGCACAACTAAATACACCATCTAGATTTTTTGCATAATTTTTGAAGCGATGATTATTAAATATGAATTTCAGACCTTGAAATGGGTAAAATATGCAAACTTTCATAAAAATAATTTCAGGTAATTACTTAGTGCTCGCAAAAATTCAAATAAATATCCAAGAGATAAAGATTTAAATGCTCTACAAAATGCTATCTTTATTAGAAAAATGATGCAAAACTAATGTCCATATTAATGTCGAAGTCAGGGGTGTCTTTGCAATACGAAAATTGAAAATAAACAAACAAACTGTGCTTGAGGGCACCTTTATAATTAAAGAAAATTAACATTATGAAACTGCAATTTCACAAATAAATAAATAAATAAAATGAGCATTGAAAAGTGAACCCACCCCCTTCATCATAAGGCACGCACAATCTGTGGGTCGCGCCTGCGTAGGGGCACGCGTAGGCTGCGGTGGTCTTGGAGCACCACAGGCGACGCAGAGTCATTGCAGAGGTGGTGAGCGGTGGTCGGCCACGACGAGGAATGGAGTTGGAGCGTGCGACCGCTGGCACCCCGCACGTGGGGGGATGAGCGCTAGGGTGTAGGTCGCAGACGAATCGCACACAGAGGCATGGGGAGGTCCGCGAGGGTTGTTGCGGAGGCAGCGTCATCGCATCGTCGGGCACGTGGCGCACACACTGGAGGGTGTGGCTGACGAATGGCCTGGAGGCGCGCGATGGTGGATGGCTGTAGGGACAGGGGCAGGGGACGCACCTGGAAGTGTCCCGCGTGCCGGTAGTGCCACCACTGGAAGTCGCAAGGCACAGAGTTGGGATGTGCGAAGGTGTTGCTGGGGTGGTCGACTGCGGGTGGGAGGGCCTCGCGGGAGGCTGGCGACTGGTTGACCATGGCTGTGGAGGAATGCGGCGGAACACGCAGTGCAACTGCTCGGAGGAGCACGATAGGGGTACGTGCAGGAGAAGCGGTGGCACATGGGGCGCGGCTATGGGCAGCTGCGAATTTGGCCTCGCGGAATCACAACGGTGTTGGAGGTCGGTTGTACGAGGGCCTTCTACACTTAGGTTGCCAGAGCCTAAGTATAGGGGGGACGTGTATCTATTATATATATACTTTACACATAGCTCGTACTTTCGCAAATTTTTTTATATTTTATGCAATAATTACAGGGTGGGTAAAAAATTTTGAAAATATTATCTAAAATCAAATATTTGTATATATTTTATATTAACTTAAAAATAAATAAAATTAACTTTATAGTATATATATTACTAATACTAATACAGGAAAAATATCAAAAAAACACTCACTTGTAAAATTATCCAATAAAAATCGAATCCAAGTTTGAAACTAAAAATCTTAAAACGTGCATATCTCTCACATATGGTATTCGATTTAGGTGTACGCACTTTTAAACTAATATACCTTCGAAGACCTTAAAAAACAAGACGAACTTCATTAAAATCGGATATCGTATGTGAAACTTGGTCTCTAAATTAACGACATTGGTTCTATTATGATGGGTGTGAGAAGATAGCCTTGTATTTTTTTATTATCGGAACACGTGACACCATTTCCGGAGCTGTACTTAAGAGCCGCTTCCAGTACTGCACGGGATGTATCAATTTAGATATAAACTATGTTCTCGTCATGCCCAATGTTTTTTAGTTTGGACATTCATCTGGTGGATTTCTTGAAGGGCACAAAAAATCTGTGCGACACATTATACGTCAAATCATATTCGAAAAAAAAATGCAAATTTATTTTTATGATGACATCACACTTTCTATATTAAAGATGGATATCGGGTTCCTCACATCTTCATATGGTATGGCGACACGTCATTCATCATAAAGTGGTTGGATGAAAAATAACAAAATTGAAAATTTCGTATTATATGTAACAATGCAGTGTCAATTAATTGTTGTGTATATATATATATATACTGATGTTTGGAAAGTTATAAATTTTTAGTGGAATACTTGAACAAATTTGCAAATAAGCATGCCAAGTTATATCCATATATTGTGGACATAAAAAACACGATTCATCGATTTTTTATACAATTAGTCATATTTTTGTCAACCGTTCTTCATAGGGACGATTTCGTTGAATAATAAATTTTGAGAATTATCCATAATATTATATACTGTGCATATGGTAATTATCCCGATGTATCATACGACACATATGATATGCTAATACGATCTTAATCATAAAACACAACTATATGCTCGGATACGGGAGTAATCAATTGCATGATTAAATGATGTATTAAGATTAATATTAAATGATAAAATAACACTTGAGAGATTCAGATCATTTGATATCAACATGTTTGCATTAAAATTCCACTCAATTCTAGACTTCTATTTCATCCTTAAAGTCGTCTCTTTCGATGAACATGTCGAGTTATACGAAATTCGAAACACATATTCCTCTTATAAACCTATTTTAATATCCCAGTAGTTAGTAAATATAACAAATCAAGGGATTGCGGGTAACCCCACATTATCCCTGTAAAAATCAATAAATAATCAAATAAATAGAACCACAACCCATCCATTGTCTAACTAGATGTCGAATTAACAAAAAAATACCATAACAATACTTCACACGCCACTTGTAATAAAACAAACAACAAGTAATTGTTCTTCCAAAATTACATTATTGGTTACCGATAAATGCTCACAACAACAAATTCAATGTTCAAACCTAAAAAATGAAAGACACAACTTATTTATTATCTTTCTTTACAAAACAGTTACTCCACTATAAGGTTACACTTGCATCCAAGCATGCTAAAGATCACAAACTATTTCTTCTGAAAATCACTACGACAAACTATTATAAGATGTTCTATTTTTCCACAGAAACATGTTCGCTCAATAAAGTCTCCAAAAGTTATTGATGATCAAATTTAATGGATTCTCCATTGAAACAAGAAGTACTAGTCATGGAGGTATAACATCCACCACTTGGTAGAATGGTACTAAGATAATGATAGTATTAGCAATGATGATTATAACCTTAAAGAGATAATAACTTAAGTGTTAGAGTTCACCAATAGAGTTCAATTTGAAAGAGGGTTTTCACGTTTCTCGTGTATTCGTTTTAGTAGCTCTTACAGTTCCAGTTACTATCATTACTACCGGCAATTACTTCTTTCTAGCTACTTATACAATTTTATCATTTATATAGATTAATTTCATATTGAGCAATTGCTCATAACATACCCCTCTTTCACGTGATGCAACGGGTTATCTCGATCATCTTTATATGTTCTTAAGATTATTCACCAAGAAGAAGAATAAGGATAGTTATCTTGCTCTTTTTCTCTCCATCTTACTCAATTTTTTAGGCAGCAGCTTCTATAAAATACTCATGGTCCTACTTGTAGAAGGACCCCCTAATTTTTCAAATCAACAGAAAGCAGATAAACTCTACTTATCTCGGACTTGTTATTCACACGCCCGACGGTCCAAAAGCCCGCCGTTTCCAAGCAATTCACGCCTCCGCCCGCGATTGACGGCACCGCTACACCAGAGACGCCGCGAAATCTACTTCTTGCTAACACCAACACATCTCCTGTAGCCAAACGGACGCCCCTTGCTCCCCCTCACCTTCTCTCTCCGCCTCTCCCCGGCATAGGAGGAAGCGGCAGCAGAGTTCGCGGCGGCGCACATGGCGATGAGGGACCTCGTGACGGGCGGCGCCGCATGCGCCGTCCCCGGAAGCTCCTCCTCCTCCAACCCCCTCGGGGCCCTCGCCAACGCCCTCCTTGGTTCCTCCTCCAAGGCTCAGGTCCCCTTCTCCCCCTCTAGATTCTCACGTCACCCGTCGCCTTGCAAAGTATTGTCCAATTGGCTCCGATTGTCGCTTACCGATTTCAGCTCGCTTGGTTTGCGAATTACCCAGCGATGTTTCTGATGGTTTTGCGACCGTATTAGTTGAAGTTCAGAATCATGAACTTCTACTGCAACGAGAAAATTGAAAATTTAGACTTAATTCGGTTATGACAATTCCACGAACGTACGATAATGGAGACGATGGCTGCCCAAAGCGCGAGAGGAGAATCTTAACCTGCATGGGATGGCATCTGTGGTGTCTGTTTGGTTCAGGGTTAAATTTAAGAAGTACGGGATATGAAGGATGGGTTAAACCCCGCAGCACTCCTTGTTTATAGCTGCACAAGGCCTTATGATTAGTCACCTGACAAATAGAGATTATCCTTATCAATTCCGTCTATATCATGCAAGAGTTCACTCGAATGAGATGCAATACTTGCTATGAAGTTATAATCTGAACCTATCTATTAGGAGTAATCCTGGTTCTGGGAGAACTACATTCTGCAAGACTGCAACCCACTTCTGATCGTACCCTAAAAGCTGTTTGTAGCGTTCAACATCAGTTGCTAAGGTATGACTGTATCTTTGTATCTTGATATGACACATAGTGTTGTTTAGATACGAGCAAGGGGGCATTTGAATTTACTTGGTAGAAGATAACCCATTACACACGGGAGAGATGCTTTTACGGTGTCAATATATACACATCGATGCCTTTTGTTCAAGGAAAAATTTTACAGATAGGGCCTTTTCCCAGTGGGCAGAAGGATTAAGTAATGGAAGGGAACCTCCTAAGGCAACTTTTGGCTGCATACGTACTCCTCTTGTCTCTTTTTCAGGTTTATTCGTGGTGTATAATGAGGTTCTGGAGTCTGGATTGTTTATGTGAAAGTTTGCATTTTTATGCTAATTGTGCTGACTAAAGTCGATTAGGTTCACACTTCACAGTCTCTGCTTGACCATGAGTATACACCTTCGTCTGAAAATTGTGATGGTAAACTTTTATGTATAATTAGGATTTGATTAGATTTGAGTTGTGATTTTTTCGAGTAATATCATGTTGGACTGGTACTAGTATACCAGACTTCTCGAGGATGTGGATTTTTAATAAAAGAAAAGAGAATCGAGCGCAGTTTTTAAAAGCGAGGGTTGAAGAGAATAGTAAAAATCCCAACGAAGAGTACAATGAATTATTATTATTTGACGAGAAGATGGTGATGCCACTTTGTATAATGCTGAATATGTTCCAGGTTGCACCGTGGTGTATACACCATCAATGTGTGTACCATTCCTCTCTTCTGTCTTGTTAGCTGTCACTTAAGTCATCAAATGATAAATTGGTTACAAGTATGCTGAGTCACGTGGGAGTTCGAATTACCACCTTAAGATTTCCCCATATATATCATTGGTATGATTTCTGTCTTACATGTCCCCATGGGATTCAGATAAGATGTCAAGATGTCTTTGTTCTCCTCCATAGGTTTTGTTTTTGGCTTTAATCTGTTTTTTGCAATAATGTGTGCTAGAGTCACGCCTTTTTTCTTCCCCTTGTTTGTCTTCGTCTATTTTTCATTTTGTTGCATTTTCTTCCCTCAAAAAGGAACTGAAGGGGATTCCTGGAACTTCAATGACTATCCCTGATGCTTCTGTGGACTTCAGACCTGAAGCGCCTTTGGCGATGATTCCTGGTTCTGAGCTCGACAATCCACAACATTATCATCCAGAAGGACAGGTGCATTTTTTAATCAGCACACTTCTTTTTTCCACTTCCTGCTTTGACAATAATAAGGCAAATTCTTGGATTTTATTTTGCAGAATCCCCACTTTATGCAAGGTTTCCGTTCTGCTGATCATGGAGGACTTGCAGATGCGTGGAATGATGTACACCGCCCTCCCATGGCCCCAATTTCCCAGAGAATGGAAGCCGATGCCCATTTCGCGGAGTTTGAACAAATATATGATCGTGGTGCTGGTTCTCACGCAAAACCTGTTTGGGATGGTAGGATATCATTCCCTATCAGCGCATTCTTTATTTGGTTAAATCTGCGATATTTGTAGTTCTTCGTATGCTCAGTTAAGTAACTTTGATTTTACATCACCAGAAGAATAAGATACATGTCTTTCTTCATTTATGCAAGAATCAAATCTTCTTTACATCACAGGACCGCCTCAGAGAATACTTTCTGGTTTTTTGCACTCCTTTATGGAAAGTAGCCGTGCGGGGATTCCATTTCATCCAGCACCTCTCCCTGTTCTTGGGCTTTCTAAGGGTGACAAACAATGCATACGCGATCGTAGCTACATTATGGCACGGCACATATTTGCTGACAAAAATGAAGATTACATAAATTCACAGGTTTTTCTTAGTCACTTTTCCTTTATTCCGTACCAACTCAACGAATGATATTATATGTTTAATATTGTTAAGTGCAGATAAATTCTGATAGTTCTTATATTATTTAATGTATTTTTTTACTTAGGAACCAAGTTGTCTTTGTATAACATTTCTACTCTTCCACTGAAGTTATGCTCTACGTCTTGTAGGTGAATGCTCTTCTGCACTCGCTAGACATTGACAGTGATGACCGACTTAAGGGGCCCATGCATGGAATGGCGCCTGAGTTGGAAGAATATTGGAACGAGTCTCAGTTTGCTCCTAAAGCCGGGATGGCACCTTCAACGGATGGTTGGGTTGCTGAATTTGCTAAACAGAGGGAGTATAATGATCCCAATTCTTGGGTCGACTCGTTTGAACGAATGCATGGTACCAATGGCTGGGCATCTGAATTTGAGCGGGTATGAACATATGATCACTCTCAGAGGAAATTTCCATGACAACCTCTCACTCAGTTATGAAACATTATATTCATTCTCTTATTTTTTTAATCAAATCACACACATATTCTCGTACTTTTAATTGTAATAGATAACATCCCCAAAAGTTTTTAAAACAGCTTGCTGTCAGACAATCTATTAATTGGCATAAAGGATTTATCTATGTGTATTTACCTTTTAGTAGCTTCTCTCAACCTGGCAAAAAAAGGGAACTAGCATCATATCAAAATTTAAGAGTGGGGCTAAGAAGCAGTTGTGGCATTGGAGGTAGCCAGATTTTAAGTTTAAACTGTTTTCCCATGCACAATTAAAGCTAATCGAAATTATAAAAATTAAAACCCTTGGAGGTAGCCAGTTTTTACGTTCAAACTGTTTTCCAATGCACAATTAAAGCTAATTGAAACCATAAAGTTTAAAGCCCTTTTTCATCATATGCTGGATCTAACTATATGTTGGTTTTCCTGAACATTGGCTAATGGTTGTGGATTGATTGGACATTATGACCTGACAAATAATAATTCAAACAACCACATTATTACATAGTATTTTTAATCACAAGATAAGCGACCAATCTACAAGTGTACATGAATTTAACGTGGAAACTCTCATGGATAAAAACCACGACTAGAATCTCTCGACTCGAGCTTTCAATCCATCTCAACATGGTCTTACTCGAGCTTTCAATCCATCTCAACATGGTCTTACTGTTACCACTAAATTTGAGTTGCTTATGCGTGCAATCCAACTGTATTATAACAAGTTGATCTGGACAACTTACAATCATATTACATCATATTACAGTTAAGTAACAAACCTAATAATCTCAATACCAAAATAAAATAGGCAATGAAAATACGAGGCAAAACTTAAAAATAATCTTACAAAGCGAGGAGCGTGCTCCTAAGAATTAATCGCATAACACCAGAATGGAATAGAAAATAACTTTTCGATCTTAAACTCATTCCAAAATTTAAAGAGTGGGGCTAAGAAGCAGTTGAGGCGTCGGAGGTAGCCAGTTTTTAAGTTTAAACTGTTTTCCAATGCACAATTAAAGCTAATCAAAATCATAAAAGTTAAAGCCCTTTTTATCGTGGATCCAACTATATGTTGGTTTTCCCAGACATTGGTTGATAGATGCGGGTGGATCCGAGATTATGATCTGTATAACTTCAAATAATAAACTCAAACAACCACTGTTGGGAAAAATGAATGACTTGTTTATTCCATAAGCCCGAGGCTCTCTTATATATGAGAGTAGCCTATGGGTAAATTACATAAAGTAGACAACTGGGAAAAAATAACTAAGAGGTACAGGCATTACTCTATATGCGTCAACACTCCCCCTCAAGATGGAGCATAGATATCAATCATGCTCAGCTTGGACGTACACTTCTGGAATGGGCCTCGAAGTAATGCCTTGGTGAATATATCAACAGTCTGATTCTCTGATGTGACGTGAGATGTAGCAATGAACCCCTTCTGGATCATGTCACGTATGTAGTGACAGTCAACCTCAATATGCTTGGTTCTCTCATGGAAGGCCGGGTTGTTTGCAATGAACAAGGCGGCCTGATTGTTACATTCCAGCATCATAGGAAGCGGTATATCAAGACATAGATCTGTGAGTAAAGATTTCACCCACATCATTTCTGTGCAAGCTTGGGCCATAGCCCTGTATTCAGATTCAACACTGGATCTAGCTACTACTGTTTGTTTCTTGCTCCTCCATGATACTAGGGCATCTCCAACATAGACTGCAAATCCTGAGGTGGACTTCCTATCCTTGGGGCATCCTGCATAATCTGCATCAGCACACGCTGTGATAAAGATCTCCTTTCCCTTCTTAAATAGCAAACCTGCACCTGGAGATGATTTCAGATATCTTAGAATCATGTGTATTGCATCCATATGGACCTGGCGTGGTTGCTCCATGAACTGGCTTACACGACTCTCTGCAAATAATATATCAGGTCTAGTGATCGTGACATACAATAGTTTGCCTACCAGTTCTCTGTACCTTCTCCTGTCCACCTCTTCCGTGTCATCATCATAGAGCTTCATGCTGGGATCCATTGGCGTCGTAGCAGGTCGACACCCTAGCATACCTGTCTCATTCAATAGATCTGTAACGTATTTCCTCTGTGACATTACTAATCCATCTGGATTTCTAGCAAACTCCAGCCCCAGAAAATATCTAAGAACTCCCAAGTCCTTGGTGACAAATTCGGTTCCCAGTCTTTCTTTCGCGTGTTTTATGCCCTGCTCATTATCTCTTGTAATCAAGATATCATCAACATAAACCATGATTACAGTGATACCTCTAGCCGTCTTCTGTACAAACAAGGAATGATCAGCATTGGAGCGTTTATATCATTGTTTCTCAAAAAGATCTGAGAGCTTCTGAAACCACGCTCTGGGGGTCTGCTTAAGGCCATAGATGGCCTTATGTAACCTGCATACCTTGGAACACTCCCCCTCAACAGCAAAACCAGGTGGCTGTTGCATATAGACTTCCTCCTGTAAATCGCCATATAGGAATGCGTTCTTCACATCCAGCTGATGAAGTGGCCAGTCTCTAGCAACCGCAACTGACAACAAGATCCGAAGAGTGGAATGACGTGCCACAGGCGAGAATGTGTCAAGGTAATCCACTCCGTATGTCTGTGTAAAGCCACGTGCAACCAGACGCGCCTTGTACCTGTCAATAGAGCCATCTGCATTGTGCTTCACTGTAAACACCCACCTGCAGCTCACATGATTCACATTTGGAGGTATAGGAATCAAACTCCAAGTTCCTCTGGACTGAAGTGCCGTCATTTCTTCTTCCATTGTTAGCCGCCATCTACTATCCTGCAGAGCATCATGATAATTCCGTGGAATATCTATAGCTGAAAGTGCCATAACAAACGACCTGAAATCTCCAGATAGCCTCTCAAAAGACACGAATGCTGATAATGGATATTTAGCACAGCTCCTCTTCGACTTCCGTAGAGCAATGGGAACATCTAAATCAAATGTAGTCTCATCTGGCTCCTGCACCACATCCTGCTCAGAAATGTCGTCAGATCCATCAACATTAATAATTTCATTACATACCATAGGCGAGCTAGTGGACGAGTATTGACCATGAGCTGGAGGAGGCCGGCGGGTATAATGGAGCGAGAACGGTGAGATAGGTGGTGGTGGTAGTGGTGGTGGTGATGGTGATGATGGCACATGAAGCGGTGGTGATGATGATGACACATGAGGCGGTGGTGATGATGACAGCATCTGAGGTGGTGGTGTCATGTATATGGCATCAGGAGGTATAGGTGGTAGCTGTTTGTCTCCTGATGCTGAAAAATACATAACAGTTTCAAAAAATGTAACATCTGCACTGATCATATACCGCCGACGCAGAGGATCAAAACACTTGTACCCCTTTTGAGTTCTGGAGTACCCAACAAAGGCACACTTGACAGCCCTAGGAGATAGCTTGTCAGTACCAGGCGACAACTGATGGACAAAAGCAACCGACCCAAACACACGAGGAGTGAGGGTGAACAGATCCTTGTCAGGATGAATAAGTGTAAACGGGATCTGTTCATTCAAGACAGACGAAGGCATACGGTTGATTAGGTAACATGCAGTGAGAACTGCATCACCCCAGTAGGAGTAGGGAACATTACTCTGTATAAGGAGAGATCTTGTGACATCAAGAAGGTGACGATGTTTTCTTTTAGCAATCCCATTCTGTTGAGATGTATGAGCACAAGATGTATGGTGAATAATCCCTTTTGAGGAGTAGTAATTGGCAAGAATATTGGTGCACAACTCTAAAGCATTATCACTTCTCACAAATTTCACAGATGTGGAGAAAATATTTTGTATTTCATTCAGAAAATGGATAATGATATTTCCTGCTTCAGATTTATTTTTCATCAGAAATACCTATGACACTCTAGAGAAATCATCCACAAACACTATATAAAATCTGTGTCCCTGATGATCGGGTACACGACTCGGACCCCAGACATCAATATGAAATAACTCAAACCTGGAGGTACTACTCCGACCTGGACGACTGGGAAAGGACGACCTGTGATGCTTTCCCAACTGACACGCCTCACTTTGAATAGGTGTGTGAGGTAGACCATAGGGTAAAACTTGACGCAACTTCTGAAGCGGTAAATGACCAAAACGCAGATGCCATAATAAGGTTGATACTTGTCCAGAAGAAGAGGATGAGGATCCAACTCTGATTCAAGCGATAGAGGCCTCCTTGCTCATAGCCACGACCAATCACGTTGCCCGTATGGATGTCCTGAAAAATCAAAGAAGATGGATCAAAAATTGCACGACAATGTAGATCCTTCGTAATCTGACTAATTGACAATAAGTTCATAGAAAAATCAGGTGCATGTAGCACATTCTTGAGCTGCATAGAAGATGTCAATCTAATCTCCCCAGACCAGTGATGGGGGAATGAGTGCCATTGGCAATCACTACTGTCCGACCTGGAGGGATCCGAGTGTATCCTGACAGCAGACGCTGGTCGCCACATAGGTGATGTGTAGCGCCCGAGTCCATAATCCATGGTAAAGTATCTGATCTAGTACTGTTCAGTGCAAGTATACTACCTGAGGTACTGGTAGAAGCGGAGGCGGAAGCAGCGGCATCAGACTGAGGCTCTGTGGTCGGTGCTGGGCCAGATGGTGGAATAATGCCCCTCAAACGGGCAACTAGATCGTCGAACCGTTGGTCTAAAGTAGCAACAGATGGGGGCTCTATCTGCTCAGCAGCTCATGCGGATGCAGGAAATCCATGCTTTGAGTATCATGTATCTTTATTGTGTCCAACTCGGTGACAGTAGGTACATGTTGGCCTAGTGTGACCACCCCTTCCACGAGATCCACGTCCACGGCCCTGGTGATGAAATCCACGACCTCTGCTAGCTGCCATGGCTGATGAATTCTGACTCGCGGCTGTGGAAGGAACTGTTATCCGACTCAATATATGAAAAGCTTCCTCCATGGGAGGAATAGTTGAGTCAGCCAAAATCTGTGATCGTGCCGCCTCATACTCTGGATCGAGTGCAGCCAGGAACACACCCACCATTGTCGCATTCCTGTACGTCTTCTGCTGTTCTGGCGTGGCAGTAAGGGGCATGAAGCTATAAAGCTTCTCAAACATCCCTCTCAGTGATGTATAGAGAGAATGTAAAGGGCGTCCATTCTGCTTTATTGTGAATATGTCATGTTGAAGTTGCAGAATCTTCGTCTCGTTCTTCGCCTGAGAGTATGTTGCCGCCAGAATATCCCACATATCCTTGGCCGTGGGTTGATGTAGGATGTCATTGGCAATCTCAATAGCCAACGTACCAGATAGCCAAACCTTGGCATATGCATCATCAGCCTCCCAAGAGGCATTGACTCCAGTCTTCTCTGCAGGCTCCGGTTCGGTAAGAATGTGCTTCTTACCTGTTGATTTCATCATACTCATGAACTGCATTGCCCACAGTTCATAGTTTGTACCGTCCATCTTGACAATAGGCGCCGGACCACGAAAGGCGCCAATAGATGGGATATCCGCCTTGCTTTCTGACATACTGGAGATGGAAGACTGGAGCAATTGACCGAAGATGAGCTTTGTCTACAATAACATAGACGTGATTAGTTGCATGTGTAGACCTCAAGCAACTATCCCCATGAAGATGTGCGTGCTACGCCCTAGACGCACGCAGGAGTCACGCGCAAGCACAGGTGTGCACTGGAGGTGCACAGGAGTCACGCGCTGGGGTGCGTGCACTGCGGATGTGCACAGATGATCGTGTGCACTGGTGATGCGCAATGATGGTGCACTGGTGCTACAGCCCGCGCAAGGATGCGCAAGGAGATGCGCGCACAAGCACTGCTAAGAGGAATCGTGCACAGGCGCACAGCGTGCGTGTGCTGCACGCGGAGGCGCAGCGATGGTTGGAGCGGCGACGTCGATGGAGCAAAGCCGATCTCGGGCGGCGCCGATGGAGCGGGAAGAAGAAGGCCGGATGGTGTGGTAGGGTTAGGGTTAGGTTTCAAGAACTCCGGTCTAGGACCGTCGCTCTGATACCATGTTGGGAAAAATGAATGACTTGTTTATTCCATAAGCCCTAGGCTCTCTTATATAGGAGAGTAGCCTATGGGTAAATTACATAAAGTAGACAACTGGAAAAAAAATAACTAAGAGGTACATGCACTACTCTATATGCGTCAACAACCACAACATTACGTAGCATTTTTAATCACAAGATAAGCAATCAATCTACAAGTACACATTATTTAACGTGGAAATCCATGTGGGTAAAAAGCATGATCATAATCTCTCGAGTCGGGCTTCAACCTGTCCCTAGCAGGTCTTACCATTAAACTTGAGTTGCTTACACATGCAACACAACCGTGTTGTAACAAGTTGTTTCAGACAATTTACAACCGTATTGTAATCAAGTAACAAGCCTAGCAACCTCAATATCAAAGTAAAATATGCAAGAATAATATGAGGTAAAACTTCAATCGATCTTGTAGAGCGAGGAGCGTGCTCATACGAATTGGTCACATAACATCAGAGCTGCAGGGCATGAAGAATGAGGCAGAAAATAACTCTTCGATCTTTCTCTCAGAGTACAGAGTAGAAAGGATAGAGAAGATAACTTGTTTTTCTTGTTGTGTGTTGTAGAATGATGTATGCGATCTATTTATAGGTTTAGAGTTTGCATTGCCCTTGGCTTTGAAAATGTAGCCGTTGTAAACAAATCAGGAATGAAAACCCCTTCAAAATCTTCCTGAAATGAAATATGATCGATCAAGATAGTAAGATGATCGGTTAAAATCAAATGATCGATCATGTAGATTGAGGTGATCGATCAGAATCAAAAGTTGATCGATCATCCGTTAGAATACAAAAATTGATCGATCATAAAAAGAGAGTGATTGATAAGAAGTGATCGATCAAGTGAGAATGGTTGATTAATCTGCTTGACTCTTTGACATGAAAGTTTTTAAAGTCCAAGTCAAAGAGTTGAAATGCAAGATGCATGATACTTGAGGTCTTTTACATTCTAAGACGATTACAATATGCATAACTCAATAAAAAAGACTTCGTCTTCTTATTGAGCTTGAGATCCTTCCTTGAACTTAGTTGGAGTTGCTTAGTTTTGAAATCCTTGTAGCTTCTTAGCCTTGTCTTTACATAAGCTTGAGTTCATTAGGCTTGAGCTTGTTTTTGTTCCAGTAGCTTTTCTGTTCTTGACCTAACTACGAGCCTTACACACATATTTTGTTATCATCAAAATATGCATGCTCATGCACTAACAATATATCTACTCATGCATGAACTAACACTGTATAGGACCAACTGCATGGATTTTTTTCTTTAAACATATATGTTGTTGATTGTTCCCAATCATTGATAACACAATTGAAATCCATCTTAGATAAAAAGAGGCTGGATCCCGTACCCAGATTGGAAAGAGCAGCTGTTGTAGCATGTAATTGCAAATACGATGCCTACGTAAATTTTCTGATGGAAAGTTAGGAGTAAATTTCTTTAACCAGTTTTTTTAGAAGTAAAAAAAACTTTATCCAGTGGATTGTGCTTAATATCTTGATTTTTTTCTGAAGTAAGCATATATTTATGCTATCGTTTTCTAAATCACTATAATCTGTCTTGTATCTTTTCTACTAGTTGTTTAGGTGTTTCCTCGTAGGAATGCTCGGTGACAAATTTATTTACGAACTATGTACAACTCTATTTTTTTTCTATACGAGCTAATATTTTTTTGGTGAAGGGCTGACTAAATATATGGAGTGTGATTTTGATGGAAGCAATGGTGAATGAATCGATGTTAAGATTGGTGATGATAACATTCAGAAGAGAGATTCTTTTAGATACTTGGGATCTATTTTGCAACATGATGGAGAAATTGATGGATATGTTGCAAATAGAATAAATGCAAGTTGGTTAAAGTGGAGAGGAGCCCCTACTATTCTCTGTGATAAGAAAATTCCTTTGAAAATCAAAGGAAAGTTTTACAAAGCAGCTGTGAGACCTGCTATGATCTATGGATCAGAATCAAGGATTTAAATTTTGCTAAATTTCGTCGAAATTTCGGTTTCGAAAGGCCATGGGTATCGAAAGTCCTATATATGTCGATTTCCCGGATTTCGACCTAAATTTCGGTGATATTTCGACATATCAACTCATTTCGGTTGAAATTCATGGATTTCAATACAAAATTTCATGGATTTCGACTGAAATTTCTGTAATATTTCGAGATATCGTCCCATTTCGGTTGAAATTCATGGATTTCAACAAGACCCCGTCTGGTAGGGTATGGTGCGATAGGAGGGTACATACGTCGATTATTCAACTTGGGGAGCTTCCTCCCCTTTGGGTTTAAGCAATGGAGATGGAAAAACTCTATAGCTTCTATATATTTGATATAACTTGTTCGTTTCGTTCATTTGTCATTTATCTTCGTAAATAGATGCATCTTTATTGTAAGCATGCAATTAATTCTGTAATTCATTCGAACTTTTTCCCTGACGGTTATTTCTATGAACAAAAGATTGTTTAATTAATCATTATCGACATTTTAGAATAATAATGCTCGTTTATTTTTATGAACAAAAGACATTTTGTAAGTGTTGTGAACTTAGTTATTTTGACTTCCATTTCCAGTATCTGTCAGTCAACTCACGAATATGTCTGATATGACCGATATGGTGTGATGTAAGGCGCACGGATGAGAGATGTGTGTGATATAATTGTGTATTTTTAAGCAATTGTTGTTTTAAGATCTTGAATTGGATGATATTAATTTCCAGTATGTATCAATCAAGAATTGACATTAACGTCGATTTGGCCGATATAACCGATATGGCCGATATGTTCTATATAAGGGGCATATATAAGCAATATGTGTGATATAAGTTTGTATTTGCAAGCTATTTATTGTTGTTATAACTTGGAAGATCTTAATTTGCAAAAAAAAGGATCGAAAAATGACTTTTTGAGTCATTTTCGACATTTCCACTGAAACAATCGAAATTTCATGAAATTTCGGTTTTGGAGGGGACCGAAACGAAATCGAAATCGAGATTTCGAACCTTGATCTGAATATCGGCATGTGGATAATAGGCATGTACAAAGAATGGCAGTAACAGAATTGAAAATCCTAAGGTGGATGTGTGGACACATACATAAAGGCCGGATTTGGAATGATGCCATTAGAATGAAAGTTGGTGTAGCTCTGATAGAGGATAAGATGCGAGAAAATCACTTAAGGTGGTTTGACCATTTGCAAAGGAGGTCAACTGATGCGCCAATGAGGATATGTGAGTTTTGGAGTGTTGAGCTGACAAAAAAGAGGGCGTGGAAGGCCCCAGAAGTGTTGGAATGAGACTATACAAAGGGATCTTTGTTTTTTGGATCTATACCCGAGAATGATCCAAGATAGATCTGAATGGAGGCAAAAATCCATGTAGCCAGCCCTACTTAATGTGGGAAGAGGCTTTGTTGTTGTTGTCGGCCGTGGTAAATTTGAGACTAGTGGAGTGGAAAAGATCCTATGTGTTCTAGTTTTTTTAATATACTTGATGATGCTTACACTCTTGAGATTTTATGCAGTAATCATAAACAATTTATGCGTGACAAACTCCGCTACATTAAGGTATTGACCTTCTATGTTGGCTCCAAGTTTGGGTCTAGGAGGGTTGTATTATAAAGCTGATGCGTAGCTTATGGATGTAACTCTTTAGTATTGTTTTGCATATAATCAGAATTGGTTGGGATATCTCTACCTAACGTCATGCTGCATTTGTTCGAATGCAGTGAAAAGTGGACAAGGATTGCTTCTTAGTTGCTTGGGTTGGTATAATGCAAAGTTTGCATGTATTCTTGCACGGGAGACCTATACAAGTAAAAAAGATAGGCTTTTTACATTAACACTTGTGTGAAGCTTAGAGAAGGCAAGGGTGTTTGTATGCTGGTGGATAGATCTGGGGGCAAGGAAGCTATTTGGAATATCGGCACTCTCATCGACCAGTTAATAGAGGCAATCAATATCATTATTAATGAAATTAAGTATCTTATGCTTGTATGAGGTAAAATGAGTCGGGAAAAAAGTGAAGAGATTGAAAGAACTTGTTTTAAGTTATAGTATTCTTGAAAGACGAAAGTTTGGATGGAAGTTGATATTATTCTTTCCGGACATAGCCACGTGGACTCATTTGATGAACTAGCCCATTTCGCTTCCTCCATACAATAGAACTTCTCATTTCTTTGGTTCCATAGAATTTAAACCACTATTTCCTTCCAATTATAATATAATAGTTAGGAAAGCTCCGATTTGAGCAATTAGTGATTGGGATTGTGTGAGCAAGGACCATGCCTTGTTAGCTAGGGATAGGGTTGGTTGTTATAGTAGTTATCCTTTGATTTGCTTGACTTACGTTGCCTAAGGCAGTTCGAGTCCTCATCCATTGTTTGCTTTGGTGGAAGGTTGTAGCCAAACTGCTTGTGCATACATGCCTCTAATAATCTCACTTCGGTTTCGTGCAAAATTTTGCAACTAATAGGAATTTTGCACTTATCCACTTGACATATATAAAGACTTAAAGGAGAGAGATGTAGAAGCAGAGAAGTTTGCTAATCCAATTAGGACTATTAAAATAAATTTGGGAGTGGAGATCCCAAATTCACGAGCATCATGGAGTACCACAAGGAGCATGTCCTAATGGAAGCAGAGTCGACCAACAAAAATGGTGCCAACACTACGTCGTAACAAGATAATGCCTGAGTTGTGGCTCGCTAGGAACGCTAAGATCTTCAAGGGTCAAAGGTTTTACAAGGAGAATGTTTTAGCACACGCGGATCTGCTTCTCAGTGACTGGTTGCTAATGTAATTCATGTTACGTGTGGTGCGGGATCCTCTCGATCCTTTGTGTCTGTACCTCTCTTCTTCTTTCCCTTCTTCTCTTTCCTTCGGTTTTTAATAATATTTGGGGCGAATACCACGACGTGCTTCCCCCGAAAAGCTTTGGTTTCAAAAAAAAAAAGATAATGCCTGAGCCTGAATTTAACTATCAAGCACATGATGATTGAGATCACTATTGAAATTCTTATATCGGCCCACTACAAAGGTTATGTGGGATTCTTGTGACTACATATTCACAATGAAAGAACGATACAAAGATTCTTCCGTTTCATTATGATATCTACATGACCAAGTAGGATGGTCATCCCTCTCACTATTACCATGCTAGTTTGAGGGGCATGGTCATGAAGCTTCATAGTTATCTTCCACTCAGTTCTTCCATTGACCAACGGCTGATATAGAGGAACACATTGATGGTTGGTGTTTTCTTTGATTGTCTTGATATGGCGTATGCACCAGCATACTGTCAGTTGCTTTCTATGCTCCTTTCCCTCCTTTGGGGATGAGTTGGTGTACCATTGTTTGAGCATTATAGTATCCTCACCTACATCTCAGATCTCATGTGCCCTGGTAGCCTTGCAAGTAGAGGGACTACCCAATTCAGAGGACGAGGAGGCAACTATCGAGGAGGGGGTTGCCCTTGACTTCAGTACATATATTACATCTTAGGCATGCTGAGGAAGGAAACTTGCTACCATAAGCATGGTCGTCTTATTTCAGCCCCATGCCATTGATCATCCCAAATTCAACAAAGACACCTTTAAACCAGAGGTATGAGAATACTGTATCCTAGCTGAGGGAGATTACAAGGCTTTCTCCTACTCAGCCTCATCCCTCTGCTACATTATCTGACGCAACATCATTGCTAGCGCCCTAGATTTAAGTTAAGCTCTTACCACTTGTCTTAATATCCATATTACATCGTTGATGATCAGTTTTGGAGCTTCTCATCATCTGAACAGTTCGCCTTATACAACTCGATCCCTCCTGTTTGCTCAGTCATCATTGCAGATGCGAGGCATTTTACTATAGCTGGACATGGGAGAATCTGTCTAATGCCTTCTATGTGTCCGCAAAATGTTTACATGCTCCAGAATTTTCCATGAACGATCAATCATCTAGCTAACTAAGAAACTCAATTATCATGCCATATTTCATAGGCTTCTATTATATAAATTCAAAAAACAAGCTTTGAGAATCTTCCTGAAATTTCAAATCTCGAGCGAGGGGATACTCGAAAGCTGATCTTCCTTGTGTTAAGCCTGCTTTTTCAAGGCGGGAAATAGCTCCTTGGGTCATCCAGACATTTCCGAGTCCGAGAAGAATTTAGCAAGGCTAGCACTATAGGGCTAGATAGCCCACTTTTCGGCAAGTACTACTTGTTCGGGAATGTGGTTGATTTATGAAGGGGCTATCCCTTTTTAAAGGAAATATGTAGCAAGGTCTCCTCTCTTCGACTAAAGTCTCGACAAAGCAACATACCCTTGGCTTGGGAACAAGAGGAAATTCCCCAACTAGTATATAAGATGGGCAAAATCCAATAGTAGAACTAGAACCTTTTGCAAGACGGAGGAATTGGACTGATTATTGACTCAAGACTTGGAGGAGGCGTGGAAAAAGATCAATTTCATGTCAAACCCCTTGGAGAATACAGAGGGATAATGAGTAGGGGTGTAAACGGACCGAACCTGAGCGAACCTATATTTTTAAGGTTCGGTTCGTTTATTTAATCGAGCCTAAATTTGTGTTCAGGTTCGGTTCGTTTATTTTCGAACCGAATCCGAATCGAACTTATTTTTAAATGAATCGAACCTAAGCGAATATCGAACTTAAGAATTCTCTAGTAAGAGGGGGTGAAGAGAAGAGAAATAGAAATATATCGTGTATGCAATTACAATAAATATTCATTTAGTTTTTTCTTTATCTAACTCATCTTCATCTTTTAAAAAAATAGATTAATAAAGATTCGTCTCTTTGAAAAAATATAATTATAATATATTTTTATATATGTTCAGATGGGAATAAGGAATGAAGATATCCGACAAGTAATGTTTATACTTGTTATGTTGATTTGAAGATAAAGAAGGGAAAAAAGTACTAGATACAGATGATGGATGTTGTAACAACGATGTGACTATTTATTTTTGGATAGTTTTTACTGAGATAAAACCTATTTATCACGTAAATATTCAGTTATCTCTAGACAAATGTCACTTATCTTAAAATAAGGTCCACTTCTACTGATAATGATTTGTAAATATGTATATGTGTATGTTTATCGAGCTTTTGACAAATCGAACCTGAGCGAACCTGTGATTTTTAGGTTCGGTTCGTTTATTTAATCGAACCTAAACTTGTGTTCAGATTCGGTTCGTTTATTTCCAAACTGAATCTGAATCGAACTTTTAGCGAGCCGAACCTGAGCGAATATCGAACTTGAGAATTTTCTGACACCCCTAATAATGAGGATGAAGAGTGTCAACAAGCATCGGGTAAGCGAAGGATATGAGCCTCTGCCTTCGAGTCAGGTCGCCAGAATGGCCTGTGTGCCTTCATTGCCGGTGCTTGGTCGCGCTCATTTCCTGTGCTCCTGGCCTTCCTAGCCTTTTAGAACATATATTTCCAGTCTAATCGCTTTCTCTTTCCCCTCTTGAAAAAGTCTCGCGATTTTGCGAAAAGTCTTGGCCTCGGGCTTCCCCCCTCAACCCCCCGCCTCAGACAGCAAGGCAACCTTTCCCCAACGGCCTCTTTTTTCCGAAATCCGCCGCACACGAGCTCCCGTTCTGCGGTGTGGTGGCAGGACCACTAGGGGATTGGCTCCGGGTGTAGGTAGGGTCGACATATTTCATAAGTCTTCTCATATGTTTTGCCAGTTTTGGGATATACTTACATATAAGGTGATTGGACGTGACCGTAAGCAAGCGTGTCTCACTAAATTGGTGTAGTCTCCCTATACTTGTAGATCTTTCATCTCATGTGGACAATCTCTTCCCACTTACGACATCGTTTCTGTAGCCATCTACCTCTCCAGAAAATATGAGTCATCCCTTAGATTTCTCCCTTTGATTTCCAATGCGAGGCTTTCTAGTTTGGAACGCATCATTATCTTAGCTTGCCTAGTCGTCAAGGCCGTAGTAGTAATAGTAGTATTATTCGTGCTAGCTTCCCAAGTCGTCAAGGCCGTAGTAGTAGTAATAGTACTATTATTCGTAGTGGTGGTTGTAGTAGTAGTAGGTAATGTTAATAGTTATAGTAGTAGCAGTGGTAGTAATAATAGTTTTTTTTTTCAGTTATCACATTTTTTTCTTAATAAAAAAAGTTCTGAAAAACAATATTATTGAAATAAAGAATCTGTTCTGCAACCATTAACTGGCAATGTCTATATGTTATGCACTGCCTTTTTATCTAAGTTTTTTATGTTGCATGGATTTTACATTATACATCGTGTACTTATACCTCTTAGTAGAATGGTGTTGTTGAAAGGAAGCACAAGTATCTTTTGGACGTTACTACGATTGTATTGATATAAAGTCATAATCCTCACTATAACTAGGAATTGTTGTTCTTATTGCTTTTTTTTTCCGTTCAATCTCATACCATCTTTGGTTTTTGAAGAACACATTCCTCTTTCGATTGCATATCCTGATAAGGACTTATTTTCTTTAAGTCCTCGTGTATTTGGTTGTGCGATATTTATTTATTAATTGACCCCAGGTCGAGATGAGTTGTCTCCTCGATCTATCAGGTTCATTTTTATGAGATATTTTAGGATGGGATTTTTACACCCATAACCCTGAGTAATTTCACAATAACATTCATAACCCTATATAATCATGAATTACACGAAAAACCCTGGATAGTCACTCCATCTTACACTCATAACCCTCCGTTAATTTAATATTTAACTCAACCATACGCATGAGTTAATCTAACTCATCCTCAATCCAACGGTTAGTAAACAAATAAAATAATACCCATCTCTCTTCAACCTCCATCCACCTTCCTTTCACCCTCCGTCCACCTGAACCTCTCCCCTCCGACCTCCCTTCCCTTACCGTCGACCAACCATCTCCCAACGTCCCTACCACACTTCAAACCGCAGGGACGGTGCGAGTACGAGCGAATGGAGGGCTGCGAGCTTTGAGCTGGGGAGGATCAGGCTTTGAGCAGGCGGGGTCGAGCAGGAGCGCGGGGCTCACTTGGCAGCGGGATGGTGGGGGGAGTCCGAGTGGGGGAGGAGCAGGCTCGGTGGGGGGTGGATTCGAGCAGTGGAGGAGGACCTGGGCGGTGGGGGGCTTGAGGTGCTTCTAGCCCGCTGGGCGGTGGGTTGGTGATGCAGCGTGGGCCCTGAATATAGGGCCAAATATTTACTTAATTTTAATTGTCAATTTTATTTACGTTTTTAAGTTGTCATAATTGTTTAATTAAATAATTGAGATCGCATGTGATCTCAACGTTTATTTCGTAGATTTTAATTTGAATTTGGGTCAATTAATTAGTTAGAGTCAGTTTAGGCAAGTTGGTTGTCAATTTAAATTAGTTTACTATTTTTGTAAACCCGTCTGTCCTATATAAAGAGAGGGTAGCCCATTATTTTTATTCAGTGAAGTATGAAGAAAATTTGAGTTTATCTCTCTTATCTCTCTCCTTCTCCTTCTCCCACGTAGTCTTCACGGTTCTTCTCCTTCAACCCCTCGTTACCGACGAGTTTTCTCCTTCTCAACCCCTCCATCTTCTTCTCCACTGAAATTCCACCGTTCAAAAATTATTTTATCGACGCGCCAAATTTTGTTTGCATCAATTGGTATCAGAGTATGGATATTGAATCGTTCCTATGATTCAACGATCCCGTTGCATATTGGCGTTTGAAGCTTGATCTCAACCGCATATCTCATGGGCCGCATGCGCGTTCGCGTCAACGAAAGTTCAAAAAACGTCTTATGGCATCCCTGAAGGTTCGAGCATGGCTGGACGCGCAAATCGTCGAAGAATCGCTTGATGACGACAAAAATCAGATCACGGAAGCTGCTGTACAGCCCGTTGGTGAACAAAAAATTGAAGGTATTTCTATTCTAAATGAAGATTTATTTGATATACCTCCTGTGCAACCAAACAATGAAGACAAAGGGCCGATTTTTGACAAAAGCGCGGAAAAAGGATCTGATTTCGAAGTCGAAGCTGCTGTCCAGGAGGTTTCGGGTCAGTCCCCGACGCCGGATACGTCCCCGACAACGGCTCCAGCACCTGTGCCGCTCGGCTTGGGCAGTCCCGCATCCTCGGGACCCCTTCCCGCACCTACGGCAACCCCAGACCCCCCAGCGGCACCCCCAGCCCCGCCCTCGCTGCCCACCTCCCCCTGCCTCACGCGCCTTCCCCACCAGTGCCTCGCCCCCGACCCGACCCTCCCCAGCCCTCCTATTCTCCCACTCCACGCGCACCCCCAGCTTCGCCCCCGCCTTCCCCAGGATTCCCCTCCTCCTCCCGCGACCGCGCCTTTCTTCCCCGAGCCCTAACGCCTCCTCTTTCCCCCCCAGCGCCGCCACTCCCCGCGCCCTCTCCAACCCCTCGCTCTCCAAGTCTCCGCCGCCCCGCACCTCAGCGCCCACCTCGCTGTGCTCCTTTTCCTCTGACTGGCGCCGCGCCCACCCTGCCATGCTCGAACGACGCCGCCCCTGCGCCTAAAAAGGAGCCCCGATCCCTAAGGGCGAAGGGAACCAAATCCCTGGAACTGAGGGATGGGAACATTCGTTGGAAAAATTGCAAAAAAGAATTCCATGAATTCCCTATTTGCAGAAAGGACCAAGTACATGGTCAATCATGCTATATAGTCATTGTAGAGATATGTTGGAGAAATTGCAAAGAAGAACCGTCCGAAAATCCTAATTGCATAAAGGCCGAAATTGGCAGGAAATTACGGAAGATTGAAGGGGTACAAAAATTGCAGGGACGCCCTCCAATTGAAAAAAACTACAAACGTAACGTTGAAAAGGATCTAATTGGAGGAAATTGAAGCTACAACTCGAGGATGAATTCTCCAACGACGTACCTACATCAAGCAATTCGTCGGGAGACGAATTTTCTAAAGCGGAGGAGAGTTGATGCAGCGTGGGCCCTGAATATAAGGCCAAATATTTACTTAATTTTAATTGTCAATTTTATTTACGTTTTTAAGTTATCATAATTGTTTAATTAAATAATTGAGATCGCATGTGATCTCAACGTTTATTTCGTAGATTTTAATTTGAATTTGGGTCAATTAATTAGTTAGAGTCAGTTTTGGCAAGTTGGTTGTCAATTTAAATTAGTTTACTATTTTTGTCAACCCGTCTCTACTATATAAAGAGAGGGTAGTCCATTATTTTTATTCAGTGAAGTATGAAGAAAATTTGAGTTTATCTCTCTTATCTCTCTCCTTCTCCTTCTCCCACGTGGTCTTCACGGTTCTTCTCCTTCAACCCCTCGTTACCGACGAGTTTTCTCCTTCTCAACCCCTCCATCTTCTTCTCTACTGAAATTCCACCGTTCAAAAATTATTTTATCGACGCGCCAAATTTTGTTTGCATCAGTTGGGTTGGGGGGCTTCCAGCTCCGTGGCTGTGGAAGGACCTGGGCAGCCGGGGGAGCAAGTGGGGGGTGCGATTGGGTTGGGTGTGGCGGCGGGTCGAGCAGGGGGCAGGGGAGGGTAACTCGGGAGGGGCAGGGGAGGGTAGCTCGGGGGTGGGGGTGCGATTGGGTTGGGTGTGGCGGCGGGTCGAGCAGGGGGCTGGGGGGAGGGGGGGGGGTGTTGCGATACCACAATTTGCTGTCGAGAAATGAGAAAGTGCTAACTGTTCAAGTCAGATTTATTCGAACAGGTTATTCTAAAGCCAAAATCCATACAAATTGAATGGGAATATAACCCCAGATTCAAGTTCCACATGTGCAAGCATCCGTAAGTGTTCATCCAATGTGGGAAACACCAGCACTGCTAATGCACAAACAGAAATTCACCTCAGAAAAATCTATTGTAGAATCTAATATAAAGCTTAAACATGACGAGAATAACAGAAAGTTCTCAAATAAATAGTTGGCAGCGGAATCAATCACTGCCCAATTTTATGGTTCAACCAGAAAGGACAAGGGCCCAACTTCTCGTAACCATATTACAGTAGGAGGAATAAAAGATCCTACGAATGTTCATATATAGCATGGGATCGTTCCAGCTGCTGCACTTCGCAGAGAGCAACCGCCACTAAACACTTCGCGATTGGGTTGGGTGGCGGTGGGTCGAGCAGGGGGCAGGGGAGAGTAGTGCGGCTGGTCGAGCAGGGGTGGGGGATTGGGCTCGAGCAGGTGGCGGCGACGGAATCCAACAGTGGGTCCAAGCAGATGGACCTGGGCGGTGGGTTGGGGGGGGGGATGCTGGTGCGCCGCGGCGGCGAGGGCGGAGTTTCGAGGAGAGCTCGCTCGGCGCCGGGATGGGGGTTCGAGGAGGAGCTCAACGCGTGGTGGGGGACTTCGAGCTCAACGTGAGGGAGGGGGGGGTTAAGATGGCATGTTATCGCAAATAAAAATGTGCTTTAAGGGCAGTTTCGTCCTTTTCAACGAAAACCGTCAAACATAACGTGTGTGACAAATGGAATTTAACACAGGGTCATGTCATGTAAGAGTTAATTTTTACTAAGGGTTTCCCATGTAATTCGCGATTATGCAGGGTTATGAATTTTATTGCGAAATTATTCAGGGTTATGGGTGTAATTATCCCTTTTAGGATTTGGGAAGGGTACTGTCAAAGATAGATGTATTATGTTAGTGCATACATTACAATTTTTGAGTTGGTTATGCATTTTTCTCCAACTGGAAGACATGATGACATTGTCACTGAGGTTTTCATCTCCTTTTTTCTTTCGTATCTTACCACCTATGATGAGACTTTTTCCCATGCGTATTCTCAGAGACCAAAAGTTACGATTCAGAACCCCCAACTTTAGTGCGTTCCTCATCTTCCATCACGCCTCACTGAACACTTTTTTTTATTGATGGTATAGTTGATACTTTTGTTTAATAGGCTAATGCAGTTCAACGGTTGATGCAGCTCAGTTAGACGATACTGTTCATCAGGATGTAACCTACAAACCCTCTGAGTATCTTACCTTCCCTATGGCTCTTCAGAAGAGTCAGCCCACATGTGCAAGGTATCCTCTTTTTGGCCACTTATCTCTTGAGCACCTCTTAGATGACTACACAAAGTTTGTGGTGAGACGATTTGTTGTTACCATTCCATGAACACATAAGGAGGCATTGCATGATAGCTAGTGACGACTAGCTATGGAAGACGAGATGGTAGTGTTGTAATATATATGGTAACACATGTATTCACAGTGAAGCACTGAGCATATGGCAATGTGAGTCTCTACAAATCTCGAATAGAGGCAACAGTGATAACTAAAACATATTGTGTTGATTACCACTGTACAAATCTCGAATAGAGGCAACAGTGATCACTAAACACTTCTTTACCGAACTTCAGCTTGTAGACATCTTCACATGCACTATCGAAGAAGCACCTATTATATTTAGTTTTCTTCTTTATTTGTGTCTTCTAGTACTTCAGGGTCTTTTATGTACTTTCATTCTTGTTGCTCTCTAGGGTGTCTCTCTCTATAAAAGTCCCTAAATCCATGGAATGAAGACAACGCTTCATTATTTTTCCAGAAAAAACACCACCACAATTATTAAATGGACTACGTGAAAAAGAAAACTTCAACTTTTCTTATGTATACATGGCCATCCATATGAGAGAATTGGAGAGAGAAAATTGTTTTCTGTTTTTTATCTCATCCTTTTTTTTTTTGACGCTCAAAAGTGGGGGATGCACTTATCTCATCCTTTTTAGTTCGAATTCAAACTAAAAAGAGTCTTATTGAAATGAAATTCAAATTTAAGAAGAGATAAAGTGGAGAGAGAAGACTCTCCCCCCTATCGTGGACATTAGTAGACTCCATCTTGGCTATCCATGGCCTTGTAAAAGAAGGGCTAAAGTTCTCGTTGCCTTGCTTATCACCCAAAATTAATGGGAAAACTGAGATGGTAAATAGAACATTGGGAAATTTGTTGCGTTGTTAGGTAGGATTTAAACCTTCAAAATGGTACCTTATTTTTCCTTAGACTGAATTTGCTTATAATTTTGGTCAAACGCCGGTCTGACAAATATTCTTTTGAATGCCTTTATAAATTCCCCGTCCCACATCATAGCTTCAAATTTCAACGAAAGTCTATTGAAATTCTTCAAAATTTTCATTTCTTTAGGTCACCAAAATTGAAACGCTCCCTTATTTGTTTTTCTTGGATTTCAACGAAATATCACCGAAATGTCAACGAAATTTCATCGAAATTACATGCCTTTTCGACGAAACAACAAAAATAAGAGAATCCACCCTTCGATTTCATTGAATTTTGCATATAGTTTTCACTTATTTATTCGCTAATATGTTGAGTTGTTAGAGTGATTTACATTGTTTAAGGAAGTTTCTTTAGTTAGTTTCTATATTTTTTATCTTATTCCAAATCAAATCAGTTAGACACAAGATTTAAGAGTTAAAATTAAGTTTTAACCGAAGACATTCATCTTTTATATTTTTTTATTTATTTTGATATATATGGTACAATTAGTAGCTATCATATTTGTCACCTCATTCTTACTGAAGAGGTGTTCACATGTCACCATTCTCTTCATGTTCAAGAGGAGAAATCAATAGCTTCTTATTATGGTTCCAAATCTGGTTCTTGTTATGAGCAACCTACTAATTTTTTGACTGTTGGGTGGGGCGAACACCAATGAGTGTCTCCCCCTGTTTTTGGCTTCAAAAAAATTTTTTTTTGTACTGTTGGGACGATTGAATGGAAATTTAATGTAACATATCATATTAATATCTTACTATTAGCAAAAAAAATTCTATCTCATTTATTGAGTTAAAGAATATTAGAAATCTTTATTTTTTAAAAAACGAGTTTTCAAGTAATTTCCTCAATTTCCAGCCATTTCACCGAAATCCCATCAAAGTTCCATTGAATTTCTTTTTCTGTGCTTACCGAAACGAAACCGAAATCCGTCATTTAAAGCCTTCTCTCACATTTCCTTGATCATGCAACCATTACGCCAAGAAATTCTAGCGGAACTCCATGTTATGACATAAAAATGCCAACCTGTTTGCCAATACACATAAGAGAGAGTGAGAGAGATCTGATGATGCTTCACCTCAAAAGAGAGGTTTCCTTCGAGTATCCGCCAAAAATTAACTCGAAGTGATTTCGGACCATTTAGATTCCTCAAAAGAATTAGCTCGAACCATATCTTCTCGACTTTCCACCCGATATTCCTTTCCTGTTGGGTTTTAATGTTTTCGACCATTGTATATATTGGTGATCTGTTGGATGCAACCATTGTCGAGGGATTGAGTAAGTTACCCATTCAAACTTGATAACCGACATAGTTCGAAACGATTGAATACAACACATTAAGATATGCATTGTATATTTATAATCAAATAGAGAGAACTTTAAATAACCGATTGTACATGGATAGAGGAAGATTAACTACGAGAACTCCGACCAGATTTTCTCTAGAATTATCTTGAGGCAATCTTGACAGAGCGGGATTTTTCTTAACATGAGGATCTGATAGTGGTGGTCATTAGTGCTCAGATTTATAACCATTAGAAGAATGCAGAATTCGGACTAACTCGTAAATTAAAAGTAAAGGATCTTGTCAAATTTTGTATTTTCTTAGGGGAGAATAATTTAAAATCCTCTTCCTCCTACAATTACTTTATGGACCTCTTCTTCCTATAATTTTGTTGTGGGCCATATGACTGATTAGAAATGTGATTTTGCGGGTAGTGATTGTATGTATAGAATGCTGCTTATCATGTTAAGACTTTTCTTGAGCCCTGACTATTTTATTTGTATTTTGACGTTTGTTGGTATGTATGGACATCACTTGGTATGCCTGCGCTCTTTTTCCTAAAAAAGATAGTCGTTCTCCCTGGTCAGCAGCTCCCTCCTTCCAGCTTGGAGCTGTGTCTCCAGTTTCCAACCTCGGGCCCTAATATACTGCATGAGAGGCCATGCTAACTTGAGGAAAATCCTATTCTGTCATAGGCAGTTTAATGGGTCTAGTGGTCAACACCCTCCCATAGGCCTTGACCTCGATTTTCTAGTCCTCCATTTGGAAGTGCACGGAAGTTGATATCTAAAAGTTGACCTATTGAGCTTCCCCAAGTATTTTTATCACTGCATTGACCTGTTGAGCTTGCAGATCCAAATGTCGCACAGAGCACATGTCGTCAACATACTGAAGTGACAGCATCTAGTAGCCTCCTACTGACAGCTCCATCTAGAATCACCAAAATGTTTGTTGGTGCAACATTGGGAATATCATCGAGGCCAAGACATCCATTGCATCTATGAACAACAAAGGTGCCAATCGGAACATCCACCTCACTCCCTTCCTCAGTTACACCCACTTCCTCCCCGTTCCCGATGTCCGTTCATCATGTTGCAATTCATAGTCGTTTTGCATACTTTTTTTTCATTTTATGATTTTTTTGAGGTGGGTCATGACCCTGGATCAAACAGAGTAATGAATAAGTTTTGGGGGATGATTTTGTCAGAACATAATCAATTCATCTGCATGTTAAGGTCTATTCATTTGGGAAGAATGCTATCCAATGACATTACATGGCTGTATTCTTGAACTAACCGGTTCTTTGTCGTTACTCCATTATTTTTGATCTAGCAGTTTATCTTTTACTTATGGTACCTTTAGGCATGCCAGTTGATTGCTCTCTTTGAGATATCATTTTTGATCTAGCAGTTTATCTTTTACTTATGGTACCTTTAGGCATGTCAGTTGATTGCTCTCTTTGAGATATTGCATGGCAGGAACAAACTCAGATGGCTTCACTTGGTCAAATGGGTGCATCTAACATGTCCAATATAGCTGCAATGGAACAGTCAAAGGTGCTGGCTCACACACTCGCTCAAAATGCAGATCCAAAATTTCAGGTAACTCAAAATATTGTTTTCTTTATTTTGAGTTGATAGAAATTGGATGTTCAACTAAGCTAATCATCTAGTATTCCTAGTATCACATAAAGTGGCACATGGTGATCTTAACTTCCTCTGAATGGAAGTCATGCATCTTATACTTATTTACTTTAGATTATGTATACTTGCTGGGGTGCCATCTTTTAATAAAATTCCTTTGGCTGCAACTTATAAGAGTAGGAGCGTTGAGTGGGTTCCATGAATAGAATGAATTTAGGAATAGCTGAAATGTGGATGTGGAAAATTTCATATTGTGGAGAAGAGAGACAAATGGATATCTATTCCATAGGGCTAGGGTCTCTTAGATAGAGAGAAAACCCTAGAGAGTACAAGAGGAAAAACACATAAATACCCCTGAGGGGTTACGGAACCCGAAGGGTTACAAATATAATTGTAATATAATAATTCCAACACTCCCCCTCAAGTTGGAGCATATCTGTCGATCATGCCCAACTTGGATACTAAGTACATTAGGCGCTTCCTTGGAAGAGCCTTTGTGAGGATGTCTGAAAGTTGAAGTTCAGTGGAGATATGTGGAGTGCTGATTCGTCCTTCTCGTACTGCATCACGAATAAAATGACAATCAACTTCAATGTGTTTTGTCCGCTCATGGAAAACTGGATTAGTAGCGATGTACATGGCAGATTTGTTGTCGCAGTATAACAATAAGTGATCCATCTGCATGGTTGATGACTTTTGTTTAATCAAACTCAATTTGACTTGCCATGTTTGTTCTGTTACCCTTGTCTGATAGCTTGTAGGTCTGGTTTTATGTGTTTAACAGGATAGTATGTTGTGGCCTCTATTAGTCTCCAGGTTATTGCATAATAAATTCTTTTTGCATTTGCAATTTGTTAATAGTCTTTTTTCTTTTATTATTCAGAATTCGAAGTTCCTTCAGTTTGTCTCTAAAATGAGTCGTGGTGAGCTCATTGTTGATGATAATCAAATCAAACCTTCGGAGAGTTCAAGTAATTGGGCAAACGAGTTCCAAACACAGTATAATGCTCATTCTGGTTCATGGGCTGATCAGTTTGAGCGAGAACAGGTAAATCGTTTGCTTATGTTATGTGCTGTTTATAATGCTAACAATTGGCAACCACAGGAACAACTAAGCCATTCTCACTTTAAGTGGGGTCGGCTATATTGATATTTTCTTCCAAATATAATGGATATTTGGTTATACCCGAGCTTAAATCCAACAAAATCATTTCTTTCTTAAAGAACAAAGATAAATTTGTCATGTTATCACTCTCCATATTTCAGTGGGTAATCAAATCTATTAGACAAATTTAATTAGGTGGGCCAACTAGCTTTCACAGAGGCTATGACTTTAGCGCGAAGAGAACAACAGTTCCAAGTCGTGGATGCGCTTCCTCTCACGAGTCTTTTGCTGAAGCATAGGTGCCCCCGCTAGATAAATATGCATCCCCATTTGTAGGAAAACTGTTATTTAGGCAGAAAACCATTCAAATGAATTCTTGGGGTCAGTGTTCGGAAATGCGGCCCATGAGGCCTCATATGCGGCCTCATATGCGTATTCGGTCATTTGACTGAAGCGCATATGCCATATGCAGCAATATACGGTCAAAACGCATATGCGGTCCGAATATGCGGCATATGCGGTCACATATCCGATAGGATTCAATGTTAATCCATGACATGTTGATGTTGCATTAAATTAATTTTTTTCCGAGCAATTCTTATATCATCATTTACGTTGATGCATCTTTTCATTATTCTCGTATATGTTGCATTTGTGAATATAATCTTATGTATTTTTCTCATATCCATTTTTTCCATTGTTCCCAACACTTACTAATGAATTGTTGCTTTTTGAATTTTCTATCTACTGAAATTCATTCTAATTCTTCATGTTGGAGTATTTGTTGTATGCGTCATGAGTTGTTGCAGGGTAAATGGATCCTGGAGAAGATCGAATTACCCCGCCCAGTTGTTTAGTCCCACATTGTCCAGTGGTGGGACTTTTAGGCTCTGGAGAGGCTATATAAGGAGCCCCAGACCTCCTGTATCCATTGAGAAAGTGCAATGCATAACATGCCCCTTTGAGGGCTTCTCCCGTGGTTTCATCCCGCTCCTCACGGAGTAGGGTTCCACGTTAAATCCCGCGTTCTTCTATTTCATTATCTTTTTCCATGTTCGCTTCCGCATGTTCATTTTCTAACATGGTATCAGAGCGGGTTCGATTCTTGAGGAGTTCTTGATTTTTTTTGTTTTTGAGATTCGATTATCAAGTTGTTCTTGAAGATGATTATTATTTATGTTATGTCCAAGTTCTTCTAGGGTTGTTGAAACCCTATATTGTGGCTCATCGCTCAACACTTGGGTTTCCTTTGAAACCATAACATGTCCTGCGCCACAATACTCCAGATGGATGCCGAGGCATCCTTTCTGAATATCCTAACATGGCGCGCTTCTCCAGATCAAAGTCAGGTGCGCACATCGACGACAGAAGTGCAGGATGGGTTTTTGGTGGGGCTTCTTCTCCAACCCTTCCTTGCAACCTCCAGATATAAGACGGTGGCGCTTCTCCGTGTTCCTTCCTGCCACAGCCCCCAGGCCGTGGAGCCCTGGCACCAGCCCTACAACGACTCTCAGGCGTGAGATCGTCACAGCCCCCAGATGGAGACCATACCCATAGCCACGCGACTTCTTCCATGGCAGGCGGAGCCCCCCCTGCATCGCGCAACCAACGACCTCCACAGCGACGCCCTCAAGCCCTCCTGCCAACCTCCATCGTAGGCAACCCCTCCCATTAGTGGCCTCCTCCTTTCGGCGTGCAGATGCGGCAACCCTCCTCCTTACGTCGCACAACAGCGCCTCCGCTGCTCCTCCAAGTCAGTCCTGCGCTGGCGACGTGAGGCGAGACCCCAACATGGGGGTGACGGCTTCGTTCAAAGATGTGGCGGGAACCCTAAGAGGGGGCCCGTCTATTAATAAAAAAGGGGGTCAGTTATATAAAAAAATAGTCTGTTGCAGTTCAGCCCAAGTGGGCTGTAGCCAAGTGGGCCACCTGCTGTTAAACAAAAATGAGAGGAAAGAAGTGATGGGCCCAAATGGGCCGTGAGTGATATTAAAAAGAGGTGAAGTCTGGGCCCACTGCAGGCCGAGAATTTGTGTTAAACAAAAAAAGGAGTGCGTACACATTTAAAAAAAAACGTACGCAATTTTTTTTTAAATCTGATTTGAAAAAAAAGAGGCGCGTACAAATAAAAAGCCGTATGCAAAATGCAAAAAAGAAGAGAAGAGCCGTAAAAAAAAAGAAAAAAAAGAGTGTTAAGATAATTATATATGTTTCTATGTCTATTCTAAGTTATTATCTCTTCTCAGGACTCAGTATGTAATTAACCCAATGGCTTTTCTCCTATATAAGAGAGCCCTCAGTTTATTCTAATGCTATGGAAAATTCTTCTCCCAACATGGTATCGGAGCAACGGTCCTAGACCGGGGTTCCCGTATCCCACCCAGAAACCCTAATCCTACACCTGTCGCCCCCCCCTTCTCCTCCGTGCGCCACCCCCAAGCATCGCCCCTTCCTTTGCGTTGCCTCCGAGCGCCGCATCTTCCCCTGCGCCGCGCTGTGCTCCCCCCCCGTGCGTTACGCGCCCCTGTGCGTCGCCTCCAAGCGCCGCTCTTCCCCGCCTGCTGTCCAGGTTGCCGCAACGGCTTCCTTTCCTTCCTCGAGCGCCGTAGCGGCCTCCAGTCTCGCCCAAAAGGGGCCCCGCTTTTGCCCGTAGTGGTACAGTCCCTTAGGGCTGCCGCGGATTAGCCTAGCGGTCCATGCACAGACCTAGGCGGGTAGAAAAATACCTCTACTACTGGGGTAGAGGCACATTTGTGAAGGTAGAGATGGTTGTATGAGTCTGCACATACAACCTATCTCATCTATGAATTTGTAGACAAAGATCTTTTATTCTATACCTCATTCGGTCCGTGTTTCGTGGCTTTTCCGTATGATGGCGGAAAACAAGGGTGACGTTTTCTCATTTTCGGGTGCCTTCAAAGGACCAACCCCAATTGTGAAGATGGATGGACCAATTAAGAGCTTTGATCTATCCAGTTCCGTACCCTCATGCAGTACCACAATAAGGAGCACATATTGACTGACTCCGAGCCGACGCACAAGACTGGGATTAACGCAACATGGAAACAAGATGATGCGTATGCCCACATATGGCTCTCCGGGACATTGACTACGGAGATAGCCAATTATATTGTGAATCAGCCCACTGCAAAGGCCATGTGGGATATCCTTGCGGATACATATGGCCAGTCGAAGAATGAAAGCAAGAATCTTCAATTGCAGTTCGATATCTTCTCGACCACACAGAATGGTCGCCCGCTCCTTGCTCATTTCTCTCACCTGCGGGGCATGTTTGAGAGATTACACAGTTTCATGCCCATCACTGCAAGCACAGAGCAACAACAAGCGTATCGTAACGCCACCATGACTGGAGTGTTTCTATCTTCTCTTGATCCTGAGTACGATGCAGGTCGTACTCAACTTCTGACTGGAGAGACTATTCCACCAATGGAAGAGGTCTATAAGCGGTTGAGCAGGATTACTACTTCAGCGACCACTGCACAACCTACTCCTTCGTCTATGACTGCTACTAGAGGCAGCGGAGGTTCATCTCACTTTCGCGGTAGGGGACCGCATGGTCGCGGAGGTGGTAGACATCGTGGCCCATGTGCTCACTGCCATCGTCCTGGACACTCCGAGGAGACATGCTTCCATAAGCATGGCTATCCAGCCTCAACATGAGTTGCTGAGCAGACAGAGACTTCCACAATACCTACGTCAGACACTCGCCTTGATGACATTGTATCCAGGCTCCGAGAGATGATGACTACTCCAGCATCTTCGTCTCCAGGTACCACAGAGGCTGTCGCATCTGCCAGAGCATCATCTAGCTCTTCAGGTACTCATTATGCGTTCACCACTAGTTCATATTCAGACCTGACAGATTGGATTATGGACTCCGGGGCTTCCCGTCATATGTGTGGCGACAGGATGCAATTTTCTACCTACAGAGTTCTTTCACTTGGCAGATCATTTGTCATTGCCAATGGGGTTCGATTGCCCATTGTTGGTCAGGGGGAGATATCTAATGCACCTTCTCTCACTCTTCAGAATGTCTTATATGCACCTGACTTTCAGATGAATCTGTTGTCCATTAGTCAACTTACAAGAGATCTCCATTGTCGTGCCATATTTGATCCATCCTCTTTTGTGTTTCAGGACATACTGAATGGCAGGCTGATTGGACATGGCCGTGAGCAGAGAGGTCTGTATAGGCTTACCATACCATCATGCGCTGGCATTGCTACCCTTCCTTCTGGACCTGTTTCACCACTACTCTGGCATCTTCGCTTTGGTCATCTACTGCTGCAGAAGCTATGTCATGTTCTACCACAGATATCCACCCGCACTACATTGCATTGTGAAGCCTGTCAACTTGGGAAACATCATCGCTCTTCCTTTCCGAGTCGTCCGAGTCGTTATAGTAGTCGGTCCTTTGAGTTGTTTCATTTTGATATGTGGGGTCTGAGTCGTGTTCCTGATCAGCAGGGACATTGTTATTATATGGTGGCTGTCGATGATTATTCTAGAGTGTCATGGGTGTTCTTGTTGAAACACAAATCTAAGGCAGGTGCTATTATAAAAAATTTCTTTTGGAAGTCAAAAATGTTTTCTTTGCAGATGTGAAATTCATTCATACAGATAATGCACTGGAGTTTACAACTCTTGACTTATCAGAGTTTCTAAGTTCTATGGGTATTGTTCATCAAACGTCATGCAGTTATACATCACAACAAAATGGTGTGACGGAAAGAAAACACCACCATCTTCTTGATGTCACGCGTACATTGTTGATCCATAGTCGTACACCACATTCTTTTTGGGGGGATGGGGTTCTCACCGCTGGTTACTTGGTCAATCGTATGCTGTCTACTAGTTTTGGAGAAAAAATTCCCTTCTTGATTGCGTTTCTAGAGGACCTATTTTCTCTTACTCCCAGAGTCTTTGGGTCTGTGGCTTTTGTCCATGATTTCACTCCTGGTCGTGACAAGCTCACACCTCGAGCTGTCAAATGTGTGTTTATTGGATATTCTCGTACCCAAAAACGGTATTAGATGCTATGATCCTGTTGGCAAAAGATACTATGTGAGTGCTGATGTTACCTTCTTTGAATCCATTATGTATTTCTCTCCCACAGGTGACATGCTATCCAATAGTACTATTGGAGATGAAATTGTTGTTCCTCCTCCATCGTCTCTTCCACCAAATATATCTCATGGTACTCAACACCAAACACAACTTCCACCACCGCCACCACCACCTCCAGCTATTCCACAGCGTTTCCTACCTTTGGTTTACACTCGCAGGTCGAATACTAGCACCTCTGCTCCTAGGCCGTCCATATCATCCAGCACGCCACAGGTATGCAGTATAATATTGTTCCATCTGATGCTACAGGCGTTCTTCATGGCATACAAGGTGATTTAGACCATCGGGACAATGGAGATGATGATCTTCCCATTTCCCTCAGGAAGCCTCGACGCAAGTGTGCTACCTACCCGCTGGCGGCGCATGTCTCTCTAAATCATCTATCTGATGATTATAAGAGGTTTGTAGTGGGACTATCCGCAATTACTATCCCACATACGTACACAGAGGCACTACAGAGCACGCAGTGGCGCCGGGCAATGGAAGAAGAAATGGCAGCGTTACAGTCTAGAGGAACATGGAGCATTGTTCCCGCTCCCAATGGTGCTTCGATTGTCAGTTGTAAGTGGATATTCACCGTCAAGCACAACGCAGAGTATGGAGCGTGGATCGCTACAAAGCAAGGCTGGTGGCACGAGGATTCACCCAGACTTATGGGGTGGATTACCAGGACACGTTTTCTCCAGTCGTGAGACATTCGATACTGCGGATCCTAATTTCTGTAGCAGTTGCCAAAGATTGGCCGTTATATCAGCTTGATGTCAAGAATGCCTTTTTCTACGGTGACCTCCAGGAGGAAGTATACGTGCAGCAGCAACCTGGGTTTGCTGCTGAGGGGGAGTCCCAACATGTGTGCGAGCTGCATAAGGCGATTTATGGGCTGAAACAGAGTTCGAGAGCTTGGTACCAGAAGCTATCGGAGTTGATTGAACATCATGGCTTTGTGAGATCTACTGCGGACCACACACTGTTTGTTCAGAAGACAAAGAAAGGTACGGTTGCCATTCTGGTTTACGTAGATGACATAATTGTTACAGGTGATGATGCTCATGGCATTGGACTAGCCAAGGAATTCCTAGGTCAACAGTTTGTGACTAAGGACCTGGGTACTATTCGTTACTTTCTGGGGCTAGAATTTGCCAGAAACCAGCGGGGTCTAGTAATGACTCAGAGGAAGTTTATGATGGATCTTCTCTCTGAGACATGTATGACTGGATGCATGCCTGCTACTACACCTATGGACCCAAGTATGAAACTATATGACAAGGATACTGAGGAAGTAGATAGCAGGAGATACAGAGAACTAGTTGGGAAGCTACTATATGTTACTATCACCAGACCAGATATCATGTTTGTAGTGAGCAAGGTTAGCCAGTTCATGGAACAACCAAGAAAGGTGCATATGGATGCCATTTACATGATTTTGAGATATTTGAAGAATTCACCTGGATACTGATCTATTATTTCGTAGGGACACATCCCTGGAGGTGACAGCATGTGCTGACGCAGACTATGCAGGTTGTCCCATAGATAGGAAGTCTACATCGGGTTTTGCAGTCTTTGTTGGAAGTTCACTTGTTTTGTGGAAGAGCAAGAAGCAAACTGTAGTAGCCAGATCAAGTGCAGAATCAGAGTACAGGGCCATGGCACAAGAAGTACAGAGATGATGTGGGTTAGATCGGTGTTAAGTACAAGTATGGGGCCCGCCACCCACCAACATCCACTCCATATTTTCTATTTCAGGAAATCAATTAAGTTGCCTTGGCTATCCCTAATCAATGATAAACCCAAATATGTGATCAGGAGTGTGTTTCGTTGTGTTGGCTGTTATGCCACGCACTCACCACCTTGGTCTCGCCCATCCCAAAAGGAACAAAGGCTAACTTGTCATGATTGGTCTGCAACTCAGACATCCCAAATAGCTCTAGCACCCTAACGACTCGCTCTGTCGAACCAACACTGTCTCTAGAAAGAAAATGGCATTGCCACTTGCCAGTCTATTGCTTGACCTGCACAAAAATATACCCAATAATAAAACAAGAAAAGAAACCACCATCCACTGCCATGGCCCATGGTAACCATTATGGTCAGGGCATCAACCACTAAAACAGAGTGACACTAACAAATATCCTCGACGAATACTCCTTTGTGGCTAAAAAAACCCCCAACCTCTCTGTCATTCTCAATAATCGGAAAGGATGTTGTCACCCATCTTTCTATCCACTCGATCCATTCATTAGGAAAAAAACCTTGCGATGTATAGATGCTCAAATGAATCTTCAACATGCGCACAAGTTGAGCATCAGAATGACCTGTTTAGCTACTTACAAAAGCTCACATCACCCATATGTTTCGAAGCCCAAGCCCAACCAAGTCCATTTACTATTGGGTTGGGTTTTGTGCACTTATTTATCGGGCTAGTTTTCACTCTGAAAGCCAAAGCATGTCCACCAAGTACAAAAAATAGTCACACATAGAGTCCAACCTAATATACCAGTACTTTTTTATATTTCCTATACAATAGTATATGACAAGTAAATCTGAAAAGACACATAAGATGGAAAAATACTTGATAATTAATCAAATACGTAGTCATCAATAGAATGCTGATGTCCTTGCGAATTCTCAAGTGATTATAATTTGTTTAAAGATATATGTATGATCTATTATTTCTTGAAATAATAATCTAATTTTGATCTTAGTTCGATCGATTCATGCTCAAAAATGAAAATTTGATACCTGTGCCCAAACCCGTATGATGGTGAGTTGGGCTTAGCCAATTTTGAATGGGCCGAAGCCTTATAATCCTATGCAATAATGATCCATTTTAATCAGGTATCTACGAGCTGAATGAGTATCCAACCTAATGCCCATGCTTAAAATCTATCTTCCACAAATATCCTTTGATCTTCCTCCAATTCTAGTTAGTTTCAATCTGTACATCACCATCCATCACGTCTGTCTAGCGTAAACACGATCTAAGTGGGGGCAGTGATAAAACCATGAACCTCGTGTAATATCTTGGCCAACACCTTGTCACACCGAGATAAATGGCATGTAAGTCACCCTATGCACCATATGCTTCTTCTGCAATGAAATAAAGGGAACGATTTAATCTCTTAACCTCGTAAGTCTGAAGCTGCAACTCCTCAACAACATCCAAAACCTCATGGCCAACAAGCTCTTGTAACTCCATAAAAAAGAAGACTGTGATTCCATCTAGACATGGGGAGCTCTTTTCACTCGGGTCAAAACCGCCTACTGACCTCAACAATAGAGTATCATCGCGTCGACTCCTCAACCCTCGTACAATTGTGGCACATGTTTGCTATCCTACATGGCACCACTCTGGACCGCACACCAATAAAGCTCGCGGAAATCTTGTCGCACTGTATTCTAAGAGCGTGACCATCTTCCAATGCCTCCCTGCCCACCTCAGTGGACGCACCATGTTACACTTCCTCGTCATATTCCATGGAGTGATACTAGCGTGAGTTAGCATTCCCTTCTATTCATGTTTGCCTTGACCACTATCACCATTCACTCTTCCTTTTCCTATAAAACACGACATTTACATTTCATCACCCTTTCCTCCTCCAACTGCTCCAAGGACTGTTCAAGCTAGTCTAGGCGCACAAACTTTGCCTAGGCCTCCTTCATCTGCTTCCTCTTACGCACCCGAATTTCCCTTTTGAACACAAAAGAGCATACCGTGCAAGGGCATAAGCGTCTTATCCATAACTTTCGAGGCCAAACCATTCACCACATGTCCTTTCAATACAGTGAGTGCTCGAACCGAAACATGTTGCTTAGACGATGGTCCTCTCCCGAGTCCTAACATAAATGTGTATGATTCGAGTCCGATCGAGGCAACGACACTACATTTGTTAATGGGAACACCTCTATTAACTCTACATATCTGGAAATCGATCCAACCAAGATTGTGAAGAGGAATCTGCTAATTGTATGAAGAGTTCACAACATCTACCGCCTCCACCGATATCTTCCCAACAAAATCTATAAAAACAGAGGAACTTGGGTTTGCTCCTTCCCTATCACGTAGACAATCATCAGCAAACAACATGACAAAGCCAAATCTTGCCATCCATAAAAGCAAGAGCCATTAATTGGCCATCGCCTACTGACACTAAGACAGAGGACCCATTGGAATGTCTATGCAACACATCAGAGACTTAAGTATCACTCTCCATGTCAATCATCTACAATAAATTACTGCTTCAACCAACCATAATGCCCCTCCCATTGGATTGTCTATGCAACACATCAGAGACTTAAGTATCACTCTCCATGTCAATCATCTACAATAAATTACTGTTTCAACCAACCATAATGCCCCTCGACATTCCTATTGAGGGCACCCCCTGGAGTTCTGACATTCAGGACCTCACTTTCAATCTCCATAGAAAACCCTGCCAAGCTTTCATCTTTGTATCATACATTGTTGGAGTACATGTGTCATATGTAAGATGGATAGGATCCACTTACCACATCCCATGTTTAGTCCCACATCTACCAATGGTGGGACTTGGAGGATTTGTGGAGGCTATATAAGAAGCCCCAAACGCCCTTTATCGGATGAGAAAGTGAAATGTTGCCCTTTGAGACCTCCCATGGTTTCATCCTATTCCTTAGGGTAGGGTTTCACGTTAAATCCCGTGTTCTTCTTGTTTATTTTTCTATCTATGATATTTCCTTCCGCATTCATAATTTCTAACATGGTATCAGAACGGGTTGATTCTCGAGGATTTTATGTTTATTTCTCGAGGTTCGGTTCTTGATTGTTATTGAAGATGTGTTTGTAAAGATCAATTGTTCGTGATTGTGATTCGTCCAAGGTTTGAGAAAGTCTAGGGTTTTTCAAAAACCCTAATTTCGGCATATTCTTGAAGATCATTGTTATATGCTATGCTGATCATTTCCATCGACAATCTCTGCATCACAAGCAATGGCAGTGGTGAGGGTTTCCTACTGGAACTCTATTTTTAATGCATCAACAGACGCTTTCCATGTACCTAGAAGAAGCGCAAAACCTCTAGGAGATCTCATGCGGTAGGCTGTAGCCCCTCTATGTGCAAGTTTTGCCGCAACTGCTCCAAGGAGATGGACCCAAGACATACATGTATGCGATCTTTTTTATGTGGTCCTTATCTTTTATTTTGGTCAGAGTTTTCATGTGTTCCATAGGGACTCCTGTGTAGAGATCCCATTCCCTGTGCCATGTGGGTTAGGGTTTTCACGTGGTTTCATAGGGACTCCAGAGTAGAGATCCCATTCTCTGGGCCAATATGGGAGAGACTCAGTTCTCTGACGAGGAGACTTTTCAGATTCCATTCTTCAACGATCGTGTACTCCGACGAGGATGTCTCCATGAATTTTTCAGTTCAGCCCTTTTAGAGATGGAGCAGTTGTCCACATTATTGTGGTGGGCCAGAGTTCTCGAAGTGGAGACTTATTTTCAGTTATAGCGACTCTGACAGGCGCAATACATAGCACATGCTCTCAGACAAGGAGATGTAGTTTGACTAACTCTCTAGCCCATTTGTTCCTCCTTACATGCACGACATGAGAAGCAACATCCTCGACAACAACTAGCACTTGTGCGCGTTGAGTTGATATTGTTTGTAGTGTGATTTCTTTCTATTTGTCCAAGCTGAGCATTGCATGCTCCAGCTTGAGGGGGAGTGTTGGAGTACAAGCGTCATATGTAAGATGGGTAAATGTTTAGTCCCACATCTACCAGTGGTAGGACTTGGAGGGTGTGTGGAGGTTATATAAGAAGCCCCAGAATCCCGTATCAGATGAGAAAGTGCAATGCAACATATGGCCCGTTGAAGCCTTCTCCTACGGTTTCATCCCGCTCCTTGGGGAGTAGGGTTTCACGTTAAATCCCGTGTTCTCTTTATTTATTTTTCTATATGATATTTGCTTCCGCATTTTCATTTTCTAACATATAGGCACACAACATCTCCCTTCCAAGGCTCAAGCAGGACACCCACGAACCTCCTTTTGTCTGGCTGCCCCAGGCCATGTACATTTCAAGAAACTAGTTTCATTAGCAACAAAGGGGGATGCCTCCGTTGACTTCACCCCGATACAACACACTATATTTGCCACGTTCTCTGCGACCGCTACTTCCCCTACACTGCCCCTGGGAGACTCCTTAAACTCCTTCACCTCCCATATCGTTTCATCGACACGTGATGCTTGTTGCATTGGAAAACGTGTAAAATCCTTCCTTCCTAATCCTCCTCTTCTATCGACCTCCTTACTCCACTTTTGTCTTCCTTCTGGCCTCTGTGCTGCACTCCTCTGCCCTTGCCTAATATCAACACCAACCACCAAGGTTCCAAAAAGCGGTATGCGGTATTCATTCGGCAGGGTCACTGATTAGTGATTAAATGGTATGCGAGAGTTTAAACAGAAATTAAACATGTTATGCCGTTTTACATTTTTTAATTAATAATAAATATGATATATTTATAACTAATAAAAACATATATATAAATTATAAAAATATAATCACATATTCACTATATTGATCAAATATTGTCATATTCAAGGATTTTTCATCCAAATGTCAAAATAGATAGCATAAACAAGAAGAATCCATAACCAATTGTCAAAATACACAACATAAACAATTATAAACTACAATTCATAACATGGTTCCTGTATGTTCACATATGAATCAACATTTAATAACCAATTGATCTTTGTATTCTTTTAAACCATAATTCTGTACAAGTTACAAAGGATCGGATTTGTTTTTCATTAAACAACAAAACGAAGTTATTGTATTTCATCAAACAACAAACTTGGATATTGATGTTTCAAGGTGAAAATGTAAAAAGGACAACTATGAAGAAGGTAATCATAGTTGATTTCACCACAACAGGAAAACAAACAAACACGAATGATAAGCTGTGATTATGTGAATAATAAGGTTATATATATATATATTTATTCACATACTTAAAGTTTGAATTAATGTGAATATTAATCGAATTGTGAAATAACTATGATAATCAATTTCGATAACGAAGATTTGGAGTGAGAAAACTAAAAATCGATGTCAAAACAATAGCTATGAACACCTGAAATGGCAGTGGCGCAGGGCTTCACGTGATGGAGGATCACCAGAGGTGGTGGTGGTTCTTGGCGTGATGGAGGATCATCAACAGTGGCGACGACTCTTCGTGTGAAGGAGGATAAACAACAATGACGACGGGGCTTCATACGAGTGGTGGTTGTTGTCGCGGGAGGGGGTAGGGTGGAGCATTGGGTCGTGTCCGACCCAGACCCGACCCCGATCGAACCGCAAAAGCTCGGGCCCGACCCGAATCCGATGTATAAATGGGCCGGGCCCAGGCCCTCATATTTCAAAAATATTTTACTCGGGCTGGGCCGGGTTGGGCCCGAACCCGAAATACAAATGAGCCGGGCCCGAGCCCACATATTTCAAAATATCTTGTTAGAACTAAATTAGGGGACATTGATTTATAGTCACAATACGTCCAATATTTCCTTCATCCATGAATAGTAATATTATATCATAACAAAACATCCAATATTCATGTGTTATAGATGAATTATATCAATAACAATAAATTGGAATCAAAGTGCAACTTCATGGAATCAAAATGGGTGCGGGCTGAGCCTGACCCAACCTGAGCCCGATCACGCGGGCCTTGGGTCGGGCCCGGGTCCCCGATTTGCTAAAGAAAGCAGGTCTCGACACGACCCAAGGCCCACGGAAAATTGAGGGCTCGGGCCGGACTTTCCCGGGTTGGGTCGGGTCGAGCCCAATGCTCCACCCTAGGCGAGGGGAGAGGTGCAAGGGTTAAAGTTTGGTGCGTGAGGGGTGAGTGGAATCGATTGGAGTGAGGGTCGAGGGGGGGGGGGCTTGCGTAGGTTGGATTTTGGTTTTGCATTTTTTTAAAACCCGATTAGAACGGTCCCGTTCAAACTGCCGTTTAGACTATTTTTTACATCATTGCCAACATCTTCCTAGAAACATCTTTCTGAATCACCCATCATCTATAATATGGCCCTCTATACCTATGGTATCAGAGTCCTCGCCACCTGCCTTGCACGACCCATAAGCTCTATTGCACAAAGCCATCCTAGTGGCTTGGTCATCTGTCAACAAGGCAGTTTGTCGCATAACTACCACATAGTTGTGTGCCACGTCAAAAGAAATTTGCCTATGCATATCCTCAGGTTCCAAAACCAAATCGAACTCTCTCAGCCTCTACAATTTCCTGTTCAACCTCCATCTGAACCTCTATTTTAAAGCCTCCCAACACCTCATCAACCACGCGCTTATCCTTAGGCATCCAACTTCCTAAGATCCTCATAGATAGCCACTGAGGCCATCTCCTCCTCCGTTACGTGTGACGAGAGCCAACAATCCAACATGGAAAGTCGCATGCCCCACAAGCTAGAACAACGAAAGAAGGAGTCCCGACACACGATCCTTTAGCTTTGCCACAAGGTCAAACACACGATCCTTCGACTCCGCCATCGACTCAAACAAATCCTTAGCCCTTAAACTGTTCGGGCCATCGACACCACCTGCCCTAGTAACATAAATGCCTCCTTGATCGCAACAATTGTTCGAAATCGAATTGACAAGCCCTTGGCCATCTACAAACATCGCTTGCCCTTTCCCATAGCCCCATTCTGGAGTCGTGGTCTCCTCTATATGATACTAACTGACCACCTCATCACATTTCCAATCATCAACTCTCAAGCTAACTCAACAAACACCTTCTCATGCATAGAGCTCTCGACCCAAGTCAGTTTGTATATTCAGCAAAGCCCAACCAGGGATTGATCATTTTCGCCTCCATTGAAGCCTCCGAGCCCTCTCTAACCTACACCATTTCCACACTATTTTTTTAGTCTAAAAAGGGGGAACACGCTACGGTGTCCACCCAATATTTCCACACTACTTATTGCCTCCCCTTCTCATTCACCCTTCCTTCGCCACAAAACTTCGGAGGAGCACCCTGCCTTTCGATCGCCTTATTAACTACACCTAAAAAGCACCATGTTTTTCAAGATGAATTATGCAACGTGGCTGTCAACTCCACACCTGAAGCACCACATACGTCGATGTACTCGATATTACTATGTGAACCAACCATCATCCTCCACACGTCCATTGCTGCTCTCGACCACCTTTGGTGCGGACATTGCAGCCTTAAGCACAACCCCAGATGTCACCACATCGCGTGTAACATCCAGAATCACCTTCGCCATGCTTCACCTATTCCCTTTTTACCTCTTCCCAAGCTTTAGAGAGGTCCTCAGTACCCCCAGAGTTCCTTGCACCCATCCCTACAACCTTTGCCTGTGCCCAAACACCACACCCCTTATTGCCTGCTGCCTAGGACTGGAATCACACCCCGAAAGGGTCGTTGGTACATTTAGAAAGTTGGCCTAGACCTCTATCTGAGTGTGGGAGCCACATTGTCTCTAGTACCTCCCGTCAGTGTTCACGAAATCGGTCAGAGCGGCCGCATATGCGTGTGCGGGAACTCTAGCGCATCGATTTCCTGAAGCCCCTTATTATGCGACCATTGTACATATGTGGTCCGTATATGCGTGTTGTGTGGCTGCATATACGGACCGTACGCCTGCTTCTTGCGTTCGTTGGGTTTTCAGATTCGTATTTCTAGATCCGACTGTGGATCGGTCACCTTTGTCGGCTTTCTGGATTCCGATTTCTAGATCCAGTTGGTATTTAGCATGAATTATACTACTATATGGACTATATTAATTTAGATTAAATGCTTAATTTCACACAAACTTCATGATATTAAGCATGAATTATACTACTATATGGACTATATGTCAAGGCGGTAGTATTTACATCTTAGACTAGTGATTTACCGTCACAAATGATTATATTCTTCTTTTTCTATTGTTTACATCTTAGACTAATGTTTCCGATTTTCGTGAACTTATTTTTTACGTACTAGATCATATAGTACTTTGTTGATGATGTTTTTTACATAATATATTATATAGTACTTTGTTGATGATCATATAGTACCACAATTATACATAAGTTTAGTTCAGCTGTACTCAAATTTGTACATATTTATTTTTAATTAAAAATTTATGAAACCGCTTAGAACCGCATATACCCCGCATATGCCCTCGCATACCGTTTAATCGTTATTCAGTGACATGTCCGAACGCATACACATACTGCTTTCCTGAACCTTGCCTCCCCTAGCTCTCTCTAGGATCCCCGTGGAACACCTCCTCTTCCATTGCCAGCCTGCCCTTGCCTATACCCTAGGCCATCCAACCTTTGCCTAGTCGCATCTAGTTGTCCTCCCAATCGTCTTTCGTACATCACCAATTTTTTCCTCGCCCCTCTAGTCGTTTCACTCGAGAATCTAGTATTGGAGATACTATCTTTTTATCCTTAGTTAACAATGCAACGGTTAGTTTAAATTCTTTTCCTCATTTGTAATTAAATGTAATAATGTAAAAAAGAAGTATAAGTTTCGCGGAATATTTGAAACCATCAACCTTGCAGCATCCAACTAACCTAGAGTGGAAGATTTTTCTCCACATCTCAACCCTAAAATAGGCATGCATACAATGAAAAAAGAGGCTAAAATCAAAGAGCATTTACTTTTTGAGTCTGCTAGACACTAATAAAATGAATGGACCTGCATTATCAAACCATCTTTATATGAATACTAATCTTTTCTTTATGATTCTGAGTTTTATAGTCTGTGAATATACTAGCATAAATAATCATGATATGACTAATTAGAATGTAGTGTTCAGCTCTTTAAATGATAAAGCCTGCGATATTTAAATTGACTAGGCGACCATAGTTAGTCAATACAAATGGATTAATAATGAAAATGATATCACGAGTTTTGTTTTCAGTGGGCCCCCAATAATATAGATGGCTCATCCTCCCGATGATATAGAAAGCACTGCGTAGGACATGCTACTGGCACCATAGAAAAATATATTCAGATGTATTGACATCTGATCTGCCGCGGAGTTGGCATGTGATTTAGGTGGGGGTGTCGCTGTATCTGAAACTATGATCTTTAGGTGGGTTTCACTCTTTAGAAAGTTGTCGTCCGCGCTCATTGTGCCCATCAACCATATGCCATTTATGCTCTTATTTTATCTCCTGCTTTTGTGACCTTTTTTTGGTCGTGTTCTTATTGGAGTTTGAGTTGCTCCAGCTTGATTGAATTTCTAAAACACTTAGCCTTTCAGTTTTCACTGTTTTCTTTTGTTTCTTCTTCTTGCACGCTCTTACCTTTTTTGCCAGTCTGTTAGTTCTTTTCCCTGAAAAGTTTCAATTTGTTATATTATAAGAGTAGGATGGTGGGAGTATGAACAAAGAGTCATCTTCGGACTTCTGCTCAGGATGGTTTTCAACGTCTTGCTTTTTGCCGAGTATCATCTTTAATCCATTTTAAATTAGGTCCTCTGCCTGTTTATGTAATTACCATATTTTGTTTGTTTTCTCTTCACTCACTCTCTGATATCATGTTCTCCCCTATATATGAAGTCATCAATCAACTGCTATGTTCCGATCTACTTTTGTAATTTTTAATTTATAAGACATACTTGTAGTCTTTGACATCCTGTTTCATGATTTCTTACTTTCCATGCCATCTACTTGGCTAGACAGTCATGTACAACTTGGTTTATAGGTTTCTTCTACCTCAAGGTCCTCTTAACTTCTTGAGTGAGGTGAGTCTAGGTGAGTAAGGATATGCCTCAACTTGAGAGGAAGTATTGAAAGTTTTGCATTTAATAGTTGGGAGGCCTTCTTTTGATGAATGAATGTAGTCAATCCCGTCTTCATTAGCAGTTTAAAGGCCTTTGATAAGGCTTGAGAGTTCAAGGGGTTCGGGGGGAAGGAGCGAATGCAAATGAGAGACTGACACAGAGACCCGGTAGAATAAGAGGCCCTAGGTAATGGTCTAATCAGTTTCTAGCATTCAAAGAAAGGTAAAGGTTGACAGAAACATCGATTCACTTGAGGATTTATCTTGATGGTATCCTTCCCAAGAAGAAGAAGCCTATATGCGTATAGTGTCTGTTCACTATCTGATATCATGTTCTCCCCTATATCTGAAGTCATCAAGCAACTGTTATGTTTTAATCTACCTTTATAATCTTTAATTTATAAGACATACTGGTAGTCTTTAACATCCTATTTCATGATTACTTCTTACTTTCCATGCCGTCTAGGTGGCTAGACAGTCATGTACAACTTGGTTTATAGGTTTCTTCCACCTCGAGGCCCTCTTGACTTCTTGAGTGAGGCGAGTCTTGGTGAGTAATGATATGCCTCAATCTGAGAGGAAGTGTTGGAAGTTTTGCATTTAATAGTTGGGAAGGCTTCTTTTGACGAACGAAGGAAGTCAATCCCATCTTCATTAGCAGTTTAAAGGCCTTTGATAAGGCTTGAGAGTTCAAGGGGTTCCGGGGAAGGAGCGAATGCGAAAGAGAGACTGACACAGAGACCTGGTAGAATGCGAGGCCCTAGGTAATGGTCTAATCAGTTTCTAGCATTCAAAGAAAGGTAAGGGCTGACAGAAACATCGCTTTCTAAAATAGCTGATTATCTCGACTACGCTACGAAACCTAACGGAGTCGCGGACGGTCGAGACATCGCCTCGCCTAGTCGCTCCTTCAACATCCCTATAACTAGCCAACCACTAATCAAACAAGCTCCCACTCATCTGAGATGCTTGATATATAGTCGATAGTACTCGGGGACTTCGTGTTCAACTTGTAATCAGCCGAAGGGAGGAAGGCTAATAGCCTCACCACCCGCGGTGGAGCAAAGGAAAGGATTGACGCACTCAGACGTCCACATAATGTTCGACTATAGCTTGTTTACCCATAGACCCCGTGAGAGTGGTAGTCGTCCCGCCAGTTCTCATCTCATGTCATCGACTGGGAAAAAAGATCTCTTTGAGGCTGAGCTAGTCCCCAGTAAATTATCTCGAGGACTCGCCGACGGCTCTAACCTCTCTTGATCCTCGGGCCTATTTACCTGGATGTGAAGCTTCGTAATACCTGATCTCCACAAGTGAACTGTCGACCTGCGGTCATAATCTGGTTTCACACCGGCCTTGTATGTTGCCCCAACGAGGCAACTTGATCATTGCTGCCCCGGATGCGACCTTTCTCTATCTTTTGAAGGATGGGACCTCATACCAATGGGCTGCTGGTATGGAGATAGCTCAACTACTACAGCTGAAAGTCCACATCTCATCTCATCCTTTCCCGGGAATTCTTCATGTTCTTCCGGGTTAGGATTTTGTTAACCGTTGATGTTTAATTATCTCTTTGAAGAGTCTTCCCACAACTACAACTAATAGTAGCGGGGAATGAGTCAACTTCCCCGATCCCCTTTAGCTTGACCCACGTCAGTGGCAGATTTCTATGAGGATCTCCGGTCAAAGCCTTATCCAAGGCTCAGTACTTTCCACTTTCCGGAAAAAGATCAGAACTCTAGCTCAACCGCTATAGCTGAAGAAGATGCCGTCTCCGGTCTGGTTCTCCACAATTCAAGGATTTATCTTTATGGTATCCATCCAAAGAAGAAGAAGAAGCCTATGTGCATTTAGTGTCTGTTCACTATCTGATATCATGTTCTCCCCTATATCTGATGAAATCATCAAGCAACTGCTATGATTCAATGTACTTTTACTCGAGGATTTATCTTGATGGCATCCTTCCAAAGAAGAAGAAGAAGAAGCATAAGGATTCACTCGAGGATTTATCTTGATGGCATCCTTCCAAAGAAGAAGAAGAAGCATATGTGCATTAGTGTCTGTTTTCGAGGAAAAAAGATCTGTTTTCTGATACTCCCGTTTTCTTTTCCTATGACTTCACATGATTGGAAAAACGGGCTGTGTAAAATAAGTGTGCACTACTACTAAATTTTTTGAAATTTATATTATGTGATCAATCATTTTCTCTTATTGTTGCTGTTAGTTGCGTTTTAACAATGCCATGTTCCTTTCTGTTAGTTATCACATGGGGCAGATACCTGGGCTGATGATTTTGCGAATGAACAAAAGATAAAGGAAGTGGATGATGCATGGGCGAATGAGTTCTCTAACTTCCATATTGATGATTGGGCAGACGAATTTGGGCGCCAAATTGGTGAAGGAGCTCTTGGGGAGAGTTCAGCTGATGATTGGGCAGATACATATGACAAGTTAGTTTATCAGTTCTCTGTCAGCTTTGATATTTATCAGTTCTTTGTCAGCTTTGTACGGGTGATTCTTTTATAACATGTAAAACGATTTGACTTCTTTAAGAAACTGGTTTGCTGAGTATGTGGCCAAATGGTTGGGGGACATTATTTTAAAAAGAAAGAACTCCCTGGAAATGTTTCTAAATGATTTGGTCTTCTAAAGATTGGTTTCCCTCTTTCACGGGACTATGATGTTTTTTTTAAATAAATACATTTTTAAGATCTGAAAAGTCTTTGGCTCTGGATATTATAACTTCTGTATCCATTGGGAAGTTCATATAAATTTTTAAGAGGGATAAATTACATTCTGTTGGCTGAATTCTGTGCACATTGTTCCTTAAGCTTCATATCATACATATTTAGTTTGAGTGAGTGAAGCGTTAATATCGTTCACGTCTTTTAGCACTATTCATTCACTTTGAGCTTATTGGGCATCAATGCTCTAAGAAAATATGTAACTTTGGGGTAGATATTCTAAAAACCGAATCTGGCCTTTACCAAGTTAATGGATTCATTGCTTCCTAAAGTCTAATATAGGTCATACTCATGCTTCTTAGAGCCATATATGTGTCTTCTTTAGAGGTGGTTCTCCTTAGGTAAATTATCTTGTGGAATAAAGACCTAATGTTTTGGTTTACTTTCTTGACTTGAATATCACTATGGATTTTTATCGGATATTATAGAAAATGCATTTTAATATGTGGAGCTGCATCAATGAAATATTGTAAATGTCTTTCACTGGTTTAAATGCTTTAAGTTGGAGGCATTATCGTATCAATAACCCCACCTTTTTTTGTAATGAAATCAAGTACCCACTTATCATATTTTTATTGAAAGGAATTAGGGTTTATCCCAAGTGGATACATATCCAAACTATTGTATTAATAATGACAAAAAGATATAAGGCCCATAACTTTTTCATATTGTCTTTTCTGATGGAAAGCACTTCATTTCTCGCTTGCTAGATTATCATAGAAGAGAAATGAGCTGTTTCTTCCCAACATTGTTCTCGTTTCATCCATTCCCAACGAGATTCATAACGCTCTACACAACAGTGGCCTAACTAAATTAACCGATGCCATAACCCACCAAGCTCTATAGGCTGGGGTTCGTCGGACGATTGCTCTAAGCCTTTTGCGGTGTTGTGGGCCATTTGGTTGGGGCGGAATGATGTGATATTCAAAAATAGGAGATTTTTCTGGGAGAATGTTGTTTCCCACTATAGGGCCTTATATAATTTTTGGACATCTCTGTAATGTAACCTTTATTTCCAAGTATTAATACAATCTGTGGTGACTTCCGACTCGGGAGCTAACCTCTTTTGCTTGTAAAAAACTCCCACCAAGCTTTACAAGAACCAGGACGCGTGAAAAATAAGTGGTCCACATTTTGCATCCAAACATCTCGGACACTTCATATCATTACCATGCAAAATTTCAGTCTTATAAACATTTATCTTAAATCATTTTCTCTGCATCAGCCAAAGATTTTCACCCATAACTCGTCTTATATCTCAAATTCAATTTTCAATCTTGAGCGAAATCACACGGTCAAAGACTGCGGGGTAGAAAGAGGCATGTGTGCCTTTTCATCGAGAAGTAACCATTGGCTCGATTTCAGTAGTCCAGACCATCAACAAGAGTCTATCCATCGACGTATGTTGGCCATCCTCAAGAAGTCCTGCAATGTTTGATATGAGAAGTACGGTGACAACTGAGGGACCCAAGTTCTCCCCAATGAAGAAGGGAATGGGTTCCTCTATGGGAACCCTACTCGAGTTCATGAAAAAGAAGAAAAAGATGGGCTTGATTCTTGGTCAACATCTTCACTCTGGGTGAAGGTGGCATAACGAGAACAAGGTCGACGATGGAGCTACACATAGAAGAGATGTCACAAGCTGCTGCATTTGAAATCTTATTTGATGGTGCATGCAAATGGGAGGGGCACTCTGTGCTTTGTAATGGTCTTCGGGTCCCAGTGCTTTGAGTTTGTATATTTAGTATACTCCCTCAGAGAGAGAGAGGGATAGGGAGAGGGAGAGGGAGAGATGGAGGGAGGCCATGGTCACCAACACATGCTACATCATAGTCGTCATCAGCTATAAGATACAGTAAGTTGAGGTGGTCTGTGTTGTGATGTTGGAATATGTCAGCCTGATACTTGAATTTGCACAAGTTGATCATTGCATGCTTCAACTTAAGGGAGTGCTGAGAATAATATGGAAGGGTTGAATTAATTGGTAATTGGGATTTGTCAAGATCCATCTATTTGTGATGTATCTTGTGTTTATTTTTACTTTACCTATTGAACGAGAGAGTTGGGTACGATCATGGCCTATATACAGGACCATGAGTCTCATCCCGACTCTCTTGTACCACATAATTTACATTTCTACATCAATATTGCTGCATGTCTGTCAGATTATTGTTTTAAATGGCACTTTGTGAAACTTAGTCAGATAGTTTCTAAAAATACTTAGATTATGGCAGATTCCCTCACAAATGAGGATGTTTTTAATACTTGAGATCAATGTTTCAACATGACAGAGGAATATGCACAATTAATACGGGTTGGTTGAAATGGAGAAAGCCTTTCACATGCTTTATTATATTTTTTTTGATCGTACATGCTTTATTATATTAACATATTGTTGGAACTTTCTATAGATTATACATGAGGGTTCTCGTTCTTTTCACCATGTATATTGTCAGTGTTGTAAAAGTCGCCCTACTGGTCTGACTAGTAGGTCCGACTAGTCTAGTCAGTGGGATATCCGACCGAGTACCGACTAATTCCGACTAGGTACACTAATCGGCCAATTTTTGCTTGGAAATACCATATTTTTTTAATGTTTTGGTTTTTTATAAGCAGACTTCTTATAATATGCTTAATGTTTTATTTAAAGTCTTACTTCTTTTATTTTATTATAGTAGTATAAAAATGTACAAATCTATGTAAATATATGTATAAAAATGAGTTATATATTTAAAATAATCATAAATCAAAGCCGATAAAAGTCCGACTAAATCCAATTAGTCGTTGACTGTCGATTAATCCTTAGTCAGTGACCTAGCCGACCGAGTACCGACTACCGACTTTCGCATCCTATTTGTGCCACCTACTGTTGATATGTGCATGTTTTATCATGAGGATCCTCATCAGAAGAGAAAATATGAGTATCTAATCGAACGTGTTTTGGACACCCTTAGAGAATGTCATTCGATGCTCTCGTTAGAAGGTGTGCATGGTTGTCTTGCTTTGCAAGAGATATGGGGAAGAATAAAGAAGTGTTGACGGTAGCTGTCAGAAATGTAATGTTATTTTGTTTATGTTGTATTTAAATTTGGATATGCCGTGAGATATGTTTGGAGGCAATGGGTCTATTAGATGCCCACATGTAATGTAGGTAATGCTTAGTTTGATATGGTCTGATCCAAGTACTTGTTGGAACAATAACAATAATAACTCTACAAAGACATGCATATTGATAAGCAAATAAAAATATATCATATCCATTTTGTCTAGAATTCACTTTAATCATCTTCAGATGAATTGTATCCTAGAAATTATAAGGGATTGTGACTTTCAAAAGCTCACATATGGGCATTTTATGAGAAAATCGCCTTCTGGCTGTGGCTCAGACGGTCCAAGCGAGGCGTGCACTTCATTTATCCGTGGTGTATGTGAGGTGTTGGGGAGCTAAAAAAGCACCGCCTCACATATTTTTTTTTGAAGCCAAACAAGGGGGATACACCCATAGGTGTTCACCCCAGAAATGTATTTATAATGTAGCGAGAAATTACGAGTACAAGAGGAATCCCCACTCAGAGCCACGAGTCCAACAACCACGACACCTGGACATACACATTTTCTTTATAAAACCTTTTCCTGAGAAGCCAAGCGCATTCCTAGCCAACCAAAGTGCCCAAATATTGCCCTAAAAAAGACCCGTTACACCGCCTCACATATTTCCCTAAAAAACCCCGTTACACTCCCTCTCCGTCTTTGCGCCTTCCCGTTACAAGCCCTTTTTGTTTGCACCATAACTTTGTTTGAAGCAACTCTGCTCGATTATCTTTCATTGCGACTCACATCTTCCAGCTGATCTTCATCGTGGTTTCCGAAAATTTGAAGCTGCTGTTGAATGGCTTAAGGCTTGAAGACAAAGCTTCATTGAGAGATGTGCTTGTCTTGTGTTTCACTGCAGGCTGTAGCTAGAAGATTCAAAGCCTTAAAGCATTTATTTAGTATTTTCTATGGTTCCATATATTGTAGACCACATGTTATACGATCATGTAGCATCTACCACTTGCGTTAGACTTGAAACAGATTTAATAATGGAGAATGTAGGGGTGTCTAACGACTCGAGTTGGCCCCAACTCAGACTGGAACTCGATAAACAAACTCATGCTCGAGCTCGGGCTCAATAAGGTTCGGACCTTGGAATGCTGGCTCCGCCTCGAACTCATCGAGTTCGAGTTGGCTCTTGAGATTCTTAACGAGCCTTATGTAAAATGATTCCAAGAAATCGAGTTCCTGATATTTGATCTTGAGTGTAAATTCATCCTCAAAATTTATAGTATATTTTGATATTGGTTGCATTGGTTCACAAATTTGTAGAATAAGTTATGGTCAAATGGCTCAGTTACTCCTTTGTACTCCAAAATCACAATCTCCATACAACAATCACAAGCAAATTATAAAACCCTTAAATCTAAAGAAGAAAATTACAATGAGCGAATAATCTCGTTTCAAGGAAAGATAACTTGGTGTTATCCCTGTTATGCGATTCACATTCAGAATGAACGAATAATCTCATTGAAGAGCGGTCTTACATTCTGAGTAAGATTCCGATCTTCAACCATGATAGTCCAAGGCCTCTTAAACTTGAATCTGCAAGTTGAGGGTGGGGGGTGGTCTAGGATTGGGAGTTTATGGCTGTCTTGGCAGTAGTGGTAGTGAGCGAGAAGGGTGATGCATGCGAGAGAATTAGGCTTGAAGGAGGCCGCTAAGCATCACCAATGTGGGATAGAGTAGGTCTCGATTCATGAGGAAGAGGAGAGGGATAGGGATCAAAGTCGACGATGCGATGTTTGCAGCCGTGGATATTGGAGAGGGGTTGGGGGGCTCGATTCGTGCGGGAGTAGAGGAATTTGGATAGAAGTCGGGCTCGTCGCTACACGTACCTATATTACATAATAATATACCTGAAAATACATTAAAATTATGTTGAGTTATTGAGTCGAGTTCTTGAGTTGAGTATGACCTAACTTGAGCTCGACTCGATAACTCTAATGAGTCAGGAATCTAACTTGGGCTCAGGCGCATTAGGTTTTCGAGTTGGGCACACGAGCTCTTAATGAGTTGAGCTCGAGCTTTCCTGATAACCCTAGGAGAATGTGTATTGTATGCTTTGTCTGAATGATAAGGAACCACCTTGATACTCCTCATGCTTTTAAATACCTTGCAAGAGATATCTAGTTTGCTTCTCCATTTAAATTGATTAGACTACCTATTGGAGAAATGTATATTTACCTGTTATTGGTGCTATGAGTTATCAAATAGAAATCTTCTAATCAACGAGAGATGCAATGTCTCCTACATGAAGGGAGATGTGGGGTAGAATGGAACAATGAAATAAATTCAATTCAAATAACATTCTCGCAGCCTTAATTGGCGGCCTATGCATTTCTTTTGAATAGGAAAAGGGGTGCGACGTCGATGAGATGCCCATCCAAAGAATATTTATATATTTACAACCATAATTGCAATGATTGGAATTCGTGGAGTTTGTGTTGCAGAAGTCGGTATTCGGTATTTAGTCAAAGGGGTCACTGAGTAGAGAATAATCGGTATTCAGGAGACTATCCGGGATTATTCGGTTAAGTATTTTTTATTATTTTAATACATATATGGTTATGAATTAACAAGAATCCGAGATAAAAGTACCACTCCACAAGGTGTGTGCGTATATATATATTTATATATGGCATTTTGACATTTGTTGTGATAACGTGATATTACATGTTAAGAATTAAAAATATCAAATAAAAAATGGAGAAGCCTTCTCCCCCTACGAGTAGGGTCAGCTACATGGATTCTTGCTCAAATCCATGTTGAAAGATTCGACTATTTTTTACGCTGGCTGTCGACTACCTAACACAACCCACACAATGGTGGGATTTGAACCCTGGCATTTGGGTGGTGGGCACACTGCACTACTACCAGGCCATTTAAGTGGGTACAATTAAAAATATTAAATAAAAATTCCAGCGGTAAGCCTAATCGGACCGACTATTCGGTCGGGCTGACTATTTGCCGATTAAATGTTTATTCAGTAAGGGACCCCCCACCTCATAATCTGACCATCTATTCGGTATAGTTGGCCGACTATTGCAACACTGCTCGGAACCTCCTAGTATATTAAATAACATTCTCTGTATACATTCTTCCCCTCGGAAAACTACACCATTCCACGTAAGCCACAGTGACCAAAAGATAGAGGCTACCCAAACCTTGGTGTCATCATTGCCCCCTCCCAACCTATCAATAGACTCCCAAAAGGCATTCCAAGAAAAGATATCCACGTCAGTAACACGTACCGTAGAGCAAACCTCCCTAGAAATCAAGAAAGACAAAAAGAGACGCTTTCTATATCTTCATCGCCAATGGATAATGTTAGTGAGCACTTGCAGCACCTTGAAAAAAATCTAGCCCATTGCTTACCATTCGTCAACCGCTTCCTCCTTAGGGTCCATATGAAAAACAAACCCTTAATGGAACCATCCGGTGCTAGATGTGTCTGGACTGATATGAAGCAAGATTGAGGTAAAAAATAATCACGAAAGAAAGGGCTCTATATGCCTTCTTCACCGTGAGAAGCCTATCTGCCCATGCATAGTGCTTCATGGAGTTAGAAAGGTTTCCCGTAGGAAAGGCCTTCAAAAGCAATAGAAGTTTTGCGAAACATTGAAGATTTAAATGATAAAAGAAGCAGGGCATCCAACCATCCGTCTCGTTGCGCTCCCTCCCCGTGCAATTTACTTTTGATGCCAACGCGAAGAGTTTAAGATCTAGCACAAAGGGTTCCTTAGTCGGTCCAATCATCAGTTGGGAAATGGAAAGCATGGTCGTCCCCCAAGACCGATCATATTAGAGGTGTCACACATGGAAGAATCTTATATATGACCCTCCAAAAATTAGAGGGTGCATTCACTGGTATCAACTGAGCTGTGGGGTTCAAAGAGATGCCATAAATCGGTAGAAGCAGACTGCATAATAGTCCTGAGTTACCTCCAGATGGAAGTAACCCATTTAGCCGGGATGACGCCCTTCGTAGCATCCAAAATGAGAATCCCAAGGCTATCATCCCCTTACTATGTAATAGAGTCTTCCTGTTCACGAAAGACAGCCCTCGTGCCTCACCATCAATGGCCTAAAAAAACCTCCGCATCAAAGCTTCTAGCTTATGACTTACCCCAATGGATAAGATACATGTAGAGAGGAAAAAAACCAGGATAGCTACCATCACCCTTTCATAAAAACCTAGCAACCACCCATAGAAAGATAAGCTGGATGCCAACTAGCTTGCTTCCTCTCCATCTTCTCAATCACATGCGCCCAATCGAATTGCTTCAATCTTTATATGTACCAAAGGCAAGTTCGGGTAGGACAACAAGAGGGCTCCCCCTCTGAGTGTGAAGAGCAGCTCTGCATCTCTCAATCACCCTATTGGGCATCTTTAAAGGAACAAAAGCACTGAGTGATTGATCCAAAGCCCATAAATTCTTCTCGAATAAAACATGCACAATGGCGATCCCTCATCGGATCCCTTGTCCCCTCCAAGGAAAAATGGTATCATTAGGATATTGAAGAATCAACACATATATGGTTCATGAAATTCCTAATCAGTACCTTGGATTTACTTAAATCCCTAGGTATTACGAAATATTTTTTTACCTGGATGCTACAGTGGTGTCGCATGTTCAACATGGACACCCTTTAATATTTTTTTACCTACGTACTACAGAGAAACTGCGTCGTCGATATGCACTATCTTTAAAAATTCATGGATGTGCTATTCGAGGTTACTTTCTTTCAATATCGCATACCCAACATGCGATATAGATGAAACTTCCCGGAAATTTTGCGGATCCAGGGTGTTTATACTATATCGCATGTTGAGAATGCGATATTGGACAAATACCCTGGATCCGCAAAATTTCTAGCTATATCACATGTTGAGTATGCGATATTAAAGCAACTTCTTGGATATACGATATTTCCAGGAAGTTTAAATTATATCACATGTTAGCATGCTGTATTAATGAAAATTCATGGAAATGCGATATTTCCTGTGAATTTTGGAAAATAAAGTCATTCCTAGTTGATCTTGATTTCCACATTCAAATTGGAATAAAGTAAATGCACATGTTCATAATATCAAATTATCCACATTGATGCACAGGAACATTCGCATAATTGACTCCTAAACATCTAAAAATATAAAAATTTCATTAACTTAGAATTTAGAAATGTGTTTCCATGAACGATATTATATTTAGAACAACTTTGAATTTACAAATCATCGTCTTCTTCCATGTTTATATGTCCTCGTTGTATCATACGGATCAAAGAGTAATAAACGACTGCCCTCATCTATCATTGTTATTTGGGAGGGTCCTGTACCGTCATTCTCAAATGTTGGCATTGGTGGCGGTGTCAACGTGCAGTAAATGGGTTGAGTATCTCTAACGTCCACATCCAGCCTCATCGGTGCCTGCGGTGTTGGCATGTCCTCACACGGTCGCTCGACAACTGGTGTGATGAACTGACCCTCCAATTCTAGGGATGGGACATCTGCATCTGCCCTCGCGTCTTCCTTCTCGTCTACTGATTTGTCTGGTGGTTCATGCGCTCTTCCTCTGCCTCTTCCTCTCCCTCTAGCCCTTCCTCGTTTAGCCTCTGCCTGAGCATGGTCAGCATGCTCCTCGTGTATTGTGAGCGCATCTGCAAGTTGGAATGCCAATCATTGCTTCATTTCAGCCTTCGCTTGGACTGCAATCTCCCGACACTCCTGGTATCCAGTATCGTATATGCGGTCCCACCTGGACATCTACATGAAAAAAGGAATACCCATGAAAAAAAGTCCCGGTAAAACTAACAACATATTTGTTGAGTGTTCTTCCGTTGCTTGTCAATATTGTCCCTAACCGACCTATAAATCTCATCGTAATCATTTTATACCAATTCATATAGTTCGGAGTTGCAATGATCCCATTGGATTGGTCGAGGGCAACAATTCTATCCACTTGATCATCCCACTCACGTATGTGCATCCAATGTTTGGACTTCCACTCAATATGTACCTTTCTCCACAAGTTGATGGCGTGGAGGTCTTGGAACGTAAATCACGGCACGAGAATGTCTTGACGACCACCAAATTGACGAAGAAAGCGTTTCGGAAAATAATATTCCACAATGCGAAAGTATATCAACGGTACTCGTTCCCTTCAGATGTTTTCTCCCTCGAGACAATAGGTAGGTAGATGTGCAAGTATATCAATATATGACGTCCACAATACCTGCACGAAAAATTGATGTGCAATTTAGTGGTTGTTTTTTGCAGAAAGTTGAAGGAATGCGTTGTTGCTTATTTACCTGCTTTGATGATTGCATGTTGAAAGTATCGCGGTATGGTCTCACGACGTGAGTTTGCTATCGACGATGCGCGAAGGCCGCAACCCATGGAACCCCTAACGGACGGCTGCGTGCCACTGTCATGTTTCCCTAGTCACAGCAGCAATGTGTGGAATGCTTCCATGTTCGGTCGTCATATCTGCTGCTAAACATAGATGTCTATATAGAAATGCAAGTAATGCTGATCCCCAACTCAGCATCTCAGAGTATTGTAGATCATGCAGATGTGCAAGTGTAATCAGAGAAATCAATGACCCTGACTTGTCCGTGAATAAAACACCACCTAGTATATTGTAAAATGTATGCTCATGCATGCCTTTACAAGATTACGTCTTCAACATGTGGTGACAATTCTGCAAAATGTGTGAATAACCAACTCGCCATAACTCTGCTGCCAACAATCTCAGAAGGCTAGTGCCTGACAACGAGAAGCTGCTCGCATATGTCAGCCCACGATGCTCCTTGGTTGGTCTCTCCTGTAACCACCAATCTATCGATGTGTAACCCCAAGATGAAAGCGACATCCTGCAACGTAATGGACCTCTCTCCACTGGCCATGTGGAAAGTATGTGTATTAGATCTCCATCGCTCCACCAAAGCTGTAATTTATGCCAATCTAGTGTGATGAATTCCAATTTCTAAATACATCCAAATCCTGCCTGAGCTACATAAGGTTGTAGGTGGTCGTCCTAAGAGATGCGTTGTATATGTGATTCTTGTCGTTGATAATGCACCACGATGATGCCTACAATTGGAATATTAAAAGAAGTATTATGGCAAGTACTTAATGATTTGAAATTAATAAATGGCTTACATCGCCTGCCCAAACAAGACGTGTACAATGACACTCCTGCTCACTCAAAACAGGTGGATCAAGCGATCCGGGTTCCGTCCGTACTTAAAAAATTTGAAATTTAGAAGACGTAAATTTGCATCATGCAACAAAAAGAACATGTACTCTGTCGACATTTACATCTAAAAAGAAGGTAAACTTACTCAAAACAAGTCATTTACGTTTGTTATGGCCTTCACCTCCACATGTGCCACATTTATTTTTATTCTTTTCTGATAGTTGTACATTAGATGTGGATGCTTGAGAATTCCTTCTGCTTTTATTAGGACAACGACGTTTGGTGTGACCAAGTATAACACAAAAAGAACATGTATTCTGTCGAATGACATCCCTAACATCCATTTCTTTATGAATCCTAGTTGACCGTGGATAACCTTTGCCACGCTTACAATTTTTATCGGGATGTAATTCCGGGTACTTTAATGGGGCCCACGTTTCCTGGTCACCAATGGGAAAAAACCGTCCTCCGTACATCTTTAATTGTTGTTGCCATATGTACCACTCACCAACATAAGAATCAACTTCTTCTCGATATTTAGAAGTGGTCGCGATAGCGTGGGAACATGGGATACAAAATTTTTTCCATTTATTACATGTACATCTATGTTGGCCCAAGTTCATCGTGTACCGTTTGTGACCTCGAACCCCATACTGTGTACGTAGAACACCACTCAATACCTCAGAAAATATGTCCGACTGCCTTTGTATTGGGTCACTATGTATCCATTCGCAACTGCACTCCAAAGATGCAGCTCTGATGCTGTAAATTGGGTGAATTTCCGTCCTACCGCGAGGGCAACGCTAGCCTCTTCTGCACATTGGTTGAAGCATGAGACACAATTATAAAATGTCTTCTCGATCAATGCAGAAATCGTCAAACATCGGGCATCTTTAAGAACTGGATTATAGCTTTCACTAAGATTTGTAGTCATCTGACCAAACCTATAATTACCATCATATGCTAAAGTCCATTGCTCTCTGCGACAATCGTGAGTTGAAAACCATCTACTCGCTTCTGTGTTCCGCTTCTGTAATTTCCTCATGGAATAAGCAAACTTCCTACTTGTTGTTTGCAGTGTGGCTGCCTGTACCAATGCTTTCATAGAGCCATTCTTAAAAACACTATTGAAGTTGCTTGCAATCTGCCTTGAACAAAAATGCCAGCATGCAAAAGGTTCGAATAAATCCACATCAACATCATTCATTGCGGATTTTATTCCAGAATTACGGTCAGAAATGATATATATATATTGGCCCTGCGCGCATACCAATTACTCTGATACGTAGCAACGAAAGAAACCACTTCCATGAAGGATCATATTCCTCGTCAATAATTCCGAATGCTAGGGGAACGAAATATTTATCCCCATCAATCCGACAAGCAAGCAACAAATTATGTTTGTACTTGCCATATAAATGGGTCCTATCAATACTAATCAAAGGCCAACAATATTTGAATACTTCAATGTAAGAGCCAAATACCCAAAAACAACGTTCAAATCTACGGTAATGTTGTTTTCGAGGATCCGGATGTTCGTTTTTTCGATGTCTATTTCAATCCTCAGTATGACAGCCTTCATTGTATGCAATAAATAAGGCATCTCAGTATAAGACTTCTTCCAATCACCGAATATTATTCCAATTGCTTTCCTCCGAGCTCCTCATGCCTTTTTTTTGCTATCCCAGTAATTGTACATCTCGTGGATGTGAGCTCTACAACTCGACACCCGAACATTGGGGTCATCCCTCACCAGAGATAGAAGTGATCTAGACATGAATTTGTAGTCTAATTGAGAATGATCCTGATTAATTGTAGGGTTTATACACATGCCAACAATCTTAAAGATCCTCCACATAATGACTACGTAAATACCAAACACATCCTTTCGATCGGTAGGTGGAAAACATGCCAGATCAAAATGGTAGATTCTTTAACTATGAAGTCGTAGTGTGCCAGGGTGTGATATTTCTTTACAGCATAAATCAAATCATCTCTACATTTGAAGGTTCTGCCCTTGCGTTGTTCTTCAACAACACCGTCAAGTCCAGATTTCATTCGAATGCCATCCTCATAGGTTGAACGAGTATGGGATCGTCTTGCCCCAAAAATGGTAAACGGGATACAACCGGTGGCGTGATTTGTTCATCGGCCCGCATCTTCTCATTTACGACATTATCTTCAACATCTTGATCACTATCCTCTTCCAGATCTTCGTCGGTTCCCCAAGGGATGAAGTCATCCAAGGCATGATTAACCTCTCTCAGCAGGGCATCATTCATGCACCATTCATGATCTGTAGATGGCTGCGTTATAGGCACATCAGTGCTAGGGACAACGAAGGATTTCGTGCTTGGAACAACGGAGGGTCTAGGTGCAAGGTGATCGTCCACATCAACAACTTTCGGGACTTCGCCTACCGATGGAGTTTTCAATAACAATGTCAGTAGGCGTCGATTTCCAATGGTCCGGACATACACAAAAACTCCTTGTACATCATCATCGGTGATACATGAAAATGTTACATCTTTGTCTGCGCCCCGAGGGATGCGATATAGTAGTTGGATTTTTTGATTATTCACATCCAGGTTGAACTTACGGTAGACTAGGTTCAATATCTCATCGAATGTCATAGTCAACATTAATCCAAAACTACGTACATTGGACGTCGAAGAACCAATAATCACACCCTTCAAATAAAACATACAATATATCGACTCCATGCCGACCTAATACATGACGCAACATACAACTTAATATTATACAATCATGAAATGAAGAGACATACTTGTATTATATATCATAAAGCTAACAACAAAAAACAGAGAATTTACCAAAGCTTTGGAGATGTAACGGGGGACACGAGAGGGACGGCGGCGACGCAGGAGGAGGCGGGGGAGGACCTAGGAGGAGTTGGCGGAGCGGGAGGAGGCGACGGAGCAGGAGGAGGGGCGGAGCGGGAGGCAGCCGCGTGTCAGCAGGAGGTCGCAGGATCGAAGGCACAACAGGTCGCAGGTCGAAGACGCGTGAGAGTTTACAGAAAGAAAAGATGGGTTTAACGGGTGCCTTAACAAATATCGCATTTTCGAAGTGCGATACCAATAGTCATATCGAAGATGCATTTTCTTTGTAGTACGTGGATAAAAAAAATATTAAAGGGTGTCGCATGTTGAACATGCGATGGCATGTTGAATATGCGACACTACTGTAGCATCCAGATAAAAAATATTTCGTAGTGCCTAAGGATTTAAGTAAATCCAAGGTACCCTTTAGGAATATCCCTCATTGGAAAATAGTATCGTCAGCCTATTGAAGAATGTGGTCAAATATTCTTTAGCATATCCATTGGCCAAATTATGGTATACTGGAAATATGAAATCAATTGATGGAGACGGCTGTGTTGGAGACAATCATAAGTGTTAGAGATTGTAAAAGGTGGGTAATTGGATCTCTCCGGGATCCAATTATCTTATCTCTTGTTTGGTCCCACATCATTTATAAGCGGGACTCACCCTCTGTATTCGTTGAGAGAGTTACAATAGAATATTCGGTCTTTAGAGGCCTTCTCCCGTAGTTTCATTCCACTCCTTAGGAGTAGGGTTCCGCGTAAAATCATGAGCATGCCAATTTATATTTTTATGTTCGTGTGTTGATTATCGATTTTACTTCTGCATTGTTTATTTCATCAATAAGACTTCGGGAACGCACACTTACATTTTTGCTCCGTATTTCACGCCTGACTGCCATATTTTTTTAAATTTAAGGCTCTGTAGAGGTGCACATCTATGTGTCAGTGCAGATAGGAGTAGGTCTATGGTTAGAATGGGTAAAAACCGGCGAGGTTAAGCTCTTGATGAGCTATATTTTCTGCAGTAGGGAAGATGACATCAACCATCTCTTCTTCTTGTGCCCTGTTGTGATGAGTGTCTGATATTTGCTAGGACCTCCTTGTTCGGAAGCTCTTCCTAAGAATAATTCCTGAGGATTACAAGGGGATGGGTGCAAGAGGAAGAAATTTCTCCAAGAGGAGAGCTGATTGGTTCTTTTGATGTTTGTCTTGTGGGGCATTTTAGGTGAATGCTACTTGTTTTGCGGTGTTTTATTGAAATGTTGTCCACGTTACACCGATGATCTATGTGGTTTCCGTTACTGTGGCGGGATTGTCACACGCACTTTGATATCGTAATCTGTACTTCCATTATTTGTTTTAATGAATTTTTGGATGACTGCCAGTCTTGATTAGGTATTTAATGCATTTCGAAAATAAAAAATGTCCACTTCAGTTTTAGGATAAGTCTGACTCTATTGATGTGATTTACAAGCTACCTTGTGTGTATCTGCTTTTCTGGACCGAAAAAGCATGAAATCCTACATTTTCTATACAAACATCATTGCTGATTCTTATGTGGACTGTATACTCAATTGTCTATATTGATAATAGCGATTATTTGTTTTGCTGAAAGAGTTTTATATTACTGCAACCTCGAGGTTTGTGCTTCTATTTGGTTGAAGGGCTATTTTTTTAAGTAATGGATTTAGTGTGCGAATTTGTACTTCTTTACCATTTGATTTTTTTATGATGGAAATCTGTGTAGTGGAGGCAACTCAAATGGTTAGAGATCCTCTAGTCCTTTAATTCTTCTGTCCGAACTCATATTGCGTCTAAGCTCAAATACGAAATAATCCATTGCATGCTAGTAGACCATTTGTTAAAATGAGTGTAGTGATATATCTTGTTACTAGAAAGGTAAAGTTCCACATTTGTGGTGATTCAACTTTGCTTAATACTTTTTATGGTACCTGTTCTGAGGTTCATTAATATCACTTGTCATATTGATGGATATTTTTGAAATACTGTGCAGGTATCTTGAGGAGCAGATAGCATTTAAGCAGCAGTCTGACAGTTCGCGTGCTGTTTATGTGTTTTCGGAAATGAATCCGTATGTTGGTCATCCTGATCCTCTAAAAGAGGGACATGAACTTTTCCGGAAAGGTCTTCTGAGTGAAGCCGTTCTTGCCTTAGAAGCTGAGGTTTTGAAGAATCCTAATAATGCTGAAGGATGGAGGTTACTTGGAATAACACATGCAGAAAATGACGATGATCAGCAGGTAATGTTTCTTTCAGCTATAATTTTGACTATTCTCAACCTTCGAGCTGTTATGAGTATCAGTGGAAACATGCCAGGTTATCAATAATTAGTTGGCAATTGCTAATTTTTTTGGATATTATGCTTTTGATCCATTATGTCTGCATCACGTTTCTACGCATCGTAATAATGAGTCAAGCAGTTACTAAATAAAATCATACGAATGTGTATGTTCCCTGAACTAAACCGTGCATCATGGAAGTATATAAATTCAATTTTAAATGAAAAATGCATGACATGATTCCTAAATCTAGGAGACTGGGTATTGCCATTCTGATTTGATACGCAGATGTATGGTCTGACTTAACTACCGATGCTTTCATGGATGCAAGCACCTACTTCTCTTCCGATGAATTGATGATTTCCAGATTCAAATACAAGAAAACTTTAAGAAATTTGCTGTTTCCCTTCTTGAAGAAAACTCTTTGTTTGTTTTCCGAAGAGAATGAACGGACTGGAGGCACTGGCACATGCATCGATTGGAATAAGAGAGCTCTTTTCTAAAAGAATCTTTTTCATTCCATATTTTCATATTGTGTAAAAGGGACAAGAATTCATCTCGTCTTTTGACAGTGCAAGATTTCTTATATAGAGTGAGATCCTAGAATAAAAAAGGAAGGTACAACAATGCCTTAGGCATACATATTTTTACACGAGATAGGGTGATACCCCGAGTTGGGGTTCACCTCAAAAGTTCATTTAAAAAAAACGAGGGAGAGTTACATCGATTGGGAAATACGAATCGGAGTCAGATCTCCGTCATTCTATTGAAATGACAAAGTACATTTTCCACATAAAATCGTTGGCCCTTGAAAACTCTATCATTCCTTGCGTACCAAATCGCCCACAGCAGCAGGTAGGCCGGGGAAACATTGTCGCTGGAGCTTCCACCATCCACCCTGACGGAGTCCTAAAACTTCATGCAATCATCCGCCATAAGCCATCTTATTCTTGAATGTTCCCAGATTACTGAAGAGGTCTCACATTTGAAAAAAAGATGGTCCAAATCCTCCTCGTCTTCATTGCACCACGAGCAAATGCCTTAGGCATACATGGAAATAACCAGAAAAGGAACGAAGCAAATGCCATAAAAGAAAATGCTAAAAAAGTAAGTCAACCGTTATATAGAGGAACTATTACACAAACATATACCACCACTTCCCCTCAAGTTGGAATATGTTTATCATTTTTTTTGAATCAAAACATGTTTAACTATTTTACCCAACTTGGATAATAGTCGAGAGAAACATTTCCCTGGAAGCGTTTTGGTGAAGATGTATGCTAACTGGTGCCAGTGGAAATACAGGGAATGGTAATTTGTCATTTATGTACAACATGTTTCATAAAATGGCATTCAACTTTGGCTTGCATGGTGTATACATGGACAACTGAATTGGAGGCAATACAAGTGGCCGATGTTGTGACAATGGAGAGAATCGGGTTTTTTGACCAAAAAGGCCAAGCTTCTGAAAGATAGAAATAGGCCAACTAATCTAACAAGCAGCTTAGGCCATAGCGATGTGCTCTGCCTCGGCACTAGATTTGGATATTTTATCCTGCTTCTTGCTATACTATGTAACAAGATTTCCACCTATAAATATAGCAAAAATGGAAGGTAACATAATCTCCATTTGCCTAAGCGATAGCATTAGTAAGTCTATTAGAGGCTTAGAAAAGGATACTTTTAGATGAATTTCTCGGATATTCGAGGATAATACAGACATTATGGGAATAGTTGTATCTAGGACTCTTCATACATTGACTGGCCTTGCTTACATCATATAATATACATGGTTGATGATTGTGAGATTCAAAAGTTTTCCCAGCTATATATCACTCTGGATGAGGAGTTCACCACGATGAGGGCTTACAAACTGGTGGATACGAAAGATTTTTTGCGTGCATAAAGAAGTCCTCTAGAGCAACGAGTTGCTTCAATGTTTAGAAAATATTGCAGGAGGTCAAGAACTCAAGTAAAGGACACCTTCTGAAGGGAAACCTTGGTCTTTACTATCATGTAGTTTCATCGATAATGGCAAAAAAAGTTATTAGAAGAATTTTTGGGAAAGCCAATGGAGTTGATATCGGTAATGAACTTATCAAACCAAGCTTCAAGATTCTACATTCGACTATATATAGCTTTGCACAATATGTGAATATATTCTGCCTCGGTGGTGTAACTCGATGACTGAGATGTATAAACTTCTTTTTGAAGATCTCCAAAAGAAAAACATTCTTGACATCTAAGCTGGTAGATTAGCAAATTTTTGTTTACAACAAGCAAGAAGATACCGTGAATAGAGCCTTGAGCAATATGGGGGACAGAGTAATCACTCCATAGGTCTGGGTGAATCCTTAGCACTAACTTGGCCTTTAATCTGTCCAATTTTGTTATAGGAATTATTATTTATATATTTCTCACTTTTTTATTTATGTTAGAGAATGACCTAGGTGTGTAATTGAATATATAAAGCAATTTCTCCATTGGTTATTTGCCTTATAAGGTTTCTCCTCTATAAAGGAGCCGTACAACCACAAAATGAACAATTCGTTCATTTTTTTGCATGGTATCAGAGTGACAGTCCTACATTGGAGCTATGGTATTCTTCATACCTTAGACCCTACCCGCCGACCACCTCCCTCCCCTTCCTAGCGTTGGCTCGGAAGCCGTACACCCTCAAGCTATGCATTGTGCGCCATCGCCTTCGTGTGCCACCGTCCAACAGGTCGTCAGACCTCTTTGGTGATGCTCAACACCATTCATTATGGCCTACCAAACTGGAGGGATTCCTAGCAGTCCCTTTGGCAGCATCGTGACGTGTGTCCAGTGCACACATGTCACCACTGGCACTTCCTTGCGCAACATGCCTTGTCGAATCCTTTGTAACTCATCTCATACGTTGATTTTGGTGCAGTCCAGGGCAACTTATTGCATATAAATCCAATGCGCTTGCTTAAAAGTGCTTTTGGAGTTGATAGGAAAGGTTATTCTGAGAGATATTTTATCTTTTCCTATTTCATGTATTTTTATTTCTTTCCATATCTATTATGTAATTTGCCCAACATGAGTTCTCCGCTCTCTATATAAGAGATCGTAAGAATTTCTTGATAATGTAATTTTTATTATTCCCATTACATATGGTATTAGAGCGACGATCCTAGGTTGGAGCTCCAGTATTCTTGCACTCTAATCCCTAACCGTCACACGTTCCCTCTCTCTTATCGGATGCACACTGCCGACAGAACCTCTCCCACGTCGCAGAGGTCCCTTGGCTGCTCCAATGTTGCAGTTGATAGTCAACCAGTAGAGCCAGGAGACTGCTCGACTCTTCATTGCCTCCACGGCTTCTCTAACACCCCAACTAGTAGTCAATCAGCACCACCAGGAGGTTGCTCGGCCCTCCAGCACTAGCACAGTTCCTCGGTCATTATCCAACAATGTCGTAGACCTTCTCTTGCTGCCTCGCGTTGCCTCCTGAGGTCTGGTTTTGCCACTGGCAACATGCTTGCTACATTATACGTCCTCCCACTATCAGTCCTCATCCTCCATGGTTCCCAAACATGGGATTAGGGCATCGTTGGTCGCTCCTGAAAGGTCATCAAAGTGAATTTAGACCTTTAGATCCTCATTTTTTGCACCATGTGTGTCGCTATACCTATTATGGAGGAGGCGTACAATCATCTTAGCAGATCATGGTCCCATCCACCGCCACTACACAGACCTCCTCAGCGAGGATGCATGTTGTGGCACGGGATGTACTTCTTAGTTCAAGGGGCGTGATGCTTGTGCAAAGGAGTGGACGTCAGAGTGGTGCATGCACGTATTGTAATCGGCCTGGTCATTTCAAGGAGACACGTTATCTGAAGCATGTATACCCCACATCTGCTCGTATGGCTAAGCAGGTTTAGCCAACTACCACTTTTGCTCTTGCTACAGATTAGAACTTGGATGATATTGTTTCTCGTCTAAGGGAGACAATGACTCCTATTGTCACCACGACTACTGCACATACAAATCCTTCAGATGTTGCAGCCACTGCCCGAGCCTCTTTTAGCTCCTCGGGAATAACCTATGTTCTTACTAGTTGTTACATGACATATATGATAGAGTGGATCATGGATTCTTGTGCATCTCATCATTTGTGGGGAGACATGTCATACGGATTTGTTCCTCCAGACAGATCAGTTACCATTACAGATGGGAATCATTCCCTATTATAGGACATGAGATGTCTGTTTGATGTCATCTACGCGTCTGGAGAATATGTTTCATGCGTCAGATTTTCGATGAAAATATGCTAGTGCCTCGTCCATTCCTACTAGATCAGTCTCTATGTACATGTGGCATCTACGTTTTGGCCACATTCCTCTACATAAGTTGTGTCATGTCCTCCCATAGATATCCTCTCGATCCACATTTCAGTGTGAGGCTTTTCTGCTTGAGAAGCATCATTGATCTTTATTTCTTGGTTGTCAGAGTTGTAGTAGCAATAGTTTAGTTGAACTAGTTCATTTTTATATTTAGGTCCCAGGAAAAAAACTTCCCTAATAATCATTTTTTTATTATATTGTATATTGAGTCAAATTATTCACATATACTAGATCCATTCGTGCTCCTGACCATCAAGGACACATGTTTTATCTTGTAGTTGTGGATGCTTTTTCTTGACTGTCATGCGTTTTTCTTTTGAAAAACAAGTCTGAGACGGTCTGTCATTCAATTATTCATGAATGAAATAAAGAATATTTTTTCTGCTCTTGTTAAGTATGTTCGCTCTGACAATGCTTGAGACTGGGTTTGTCATTATAACTTTATGAGTTCTTCAAGTCTCTTGGCTTTATACACCTGACTTCATACGCGTACATTTTCTGGTAGAAAGGTGTTGCCGAACGCAAGCATCACCATTTACTTGATGTGATCAGGACCCTTCTGATTCAGACATGTGCTCCCTACTCTTTATGGGTGATGCAGTTCTCTTTGCTTGTTACATGATGAATTATATGTCGTCTTCTGTGTTAGGAGAGAAGATTCATTTCTCGATTGTGTTTCCTTAAAAGGATATTTTCTCTCCTACGCTCCATGTCTTTGGCTCTATGACCTTCGTATACTGTCTGACTCCTGTTTGTAATTAACTATCCCCTGGAGCTATGAAATTGCATTTGTTGGCTACTCTCGGGCTCAGAAGGGGCATTACTATTTTAATATTGTTTGACAGAAGTATTGCGTCAATTGTGTTGTCACATTTTTTGAATCGATCATGTATTTTTCTCCTATAAGTGACAAGTTGACTCGGTCTGACCCTGGAGAGGAGGTTTACATGCCTCCTCCCACGCTTCCAGATTTTCTTCTATCGAAAGTTATGGGAGGTGGTCTGGCATGATGTTACCAAAGTGCTGGCTGAGTATTGGGAGGGTAATCGAGGTTTTGAGAGGTTGAATAAGGTTCTCATCTGTTTGCTTCAAAAGTAGGATTTCCCGACCAAGGTGGAGGACTACATGTCGATTGCGTTGTCGAATGATATGTACTTAATTGTCTCAAAGATCCTTGCAAATCGTGTAAAGGGGGTGCTAGACCAGATCATTTCGTCTTAGCAGATGCCATTTATGCACGGGAGAGCTATGGATGATGACTTAGTAATGGCTTTTGAGGTAGCGACAACCTAGAAATGAAACAAGACCAAGGGGTTGATGTGGAAGATGGACTTCTTTAAGGCATATAACAACATGGATTGGAGTTTCTTGTGGACCTCTTTAGAGAAGAGGGGTTTCCTGGATGTGTGAATTGCTTGGCTCAAGCGGCGTGTGACGATGGCTTCCCATGTAGTGCTGGTGAATGGCAAACCGGAAGGGGACTTCTTTCAGCCTTAGAGGGGCATTAGGTAGTGATGTTTTTGGCGTTGCTTCTTTTTTCATTGCGGCAGATGCTTTGGTGATGTTGATGATGAGTGCCACGAGCGAGGGATGGTGCTTGGGGTATGCGAAAGAGGAGACTCCCATCCTGTTGTTTTTTTTTGAAGCTTTGAAGAGGGGGAGGCACTCGACGGTGTTCACCCCAATGTATTAGAAAGATGAAAAGAGAAGTTACAGAGAAGACAAAAAAAAGAAAAAGAGGCCAAAAACTAAGTACAAAAACACCGGCCTTCCCGAAGGCAAAGCCACCCCCAAAAACACCAAAAAAGTCTACCCGTGGGACCAATCCTCCATTAGCCGCATTGCACGAATAATGATGTTTTTCCTGTAGAACCGTTGAGGTGAAAATATTGCCTCGTTCCTCCCCAACCAAATACTCCACAACCTTGCTATTGGTTCGTGTTAGAGTATTTGGAGCGTGCGTCACTTATGTAATAGGTGGGTAAATGGATCCCTCCAAGATCCATTTACCCCGCCACTGAGTTTAGTCCTATACCGCCTAGTGGTGGGACTTGGAGGCCCTGTGGAAGCTATATAAGGAGCCCCAGGCCTCCTGTAACAGATGAGAAAGTGAATAGAATATCCGCCCCGTTGAGGGCTTCTCCTGTGGTTTCATCCCGCTCCTCACGGAGTAGGGTTCCACATAAAAATCTTTGTGTTCTTCGTGATTATTCTTCTTTATTATGTTATTCCGCTTCCGCTTTCTATTTTATAACATGGTATCAGAGCGGGTCGATTCTCGAGGATTTTTTAAAGTTTTGTAATTCTATTCGAGATTCGTTTCTTTGAAGTTCTTGTTATTGATGTTTGGAGATTTGAGAGTTCAAAGTTCCTAGGGTTTTCTTGAAACCCTAGTTCTGTTCGCCGTTGATATTCTCGTGTTGCGCCGTCATCAACTTTCTGTTCAGATCGTGGCGACTCTCTTCCGATCCAGACCCTGCGTCATCTTCAAAGCCAAGCCCTCGCACCTGCACGAGGGAATCTCCAGCAGATTCCAGACACGATTCCAGATCACTGCGACAAATACCGTGCAGGCGGCGCAGTCCACTCGCATCCTCCAGACAGGCGAGATGAAGAAACCCCAAACGGGGGTCCACGCATCCTCCATCGCACGGGCTCATACAGCCCAGGCAGCATCTCTCCCTCAAGCGCACGTGCTCCAGGCGATTCCAACCCCCAGGCGGCGATCTCCTCTCCACGCGGAGCCGCAGCAACAACGGCAAGACCTCTAGGCTCCGCGCGCCCTATCGGGCAACCGCACAGCGCCAGGCGGCGCTCCCTCCCGTCGCGCCTCACATCTCCAGCCAGCGGCGACGGCATCTCCTTCAGCCTCACGCGCAATCCCCAAGGCTCCCTCCTCCTCAGCGGCGGCGCGCGAAGCACAGGCGGCGAGACCCATCGTGGGCGGCTCCTCATTCAAGGGGTTCCCTCATGGGAACCCTAAATAAGGATGCGGGCATTTAAAAAAATGTTTATTGTTGGAGGGCCTGGTAGGCCGTGTGATGTTTACAAAAAAAAATCAAAAGAGAAGAGCAAGGGTCAGGAAAAAGGAAGGGGGAGACGTATTTTGTAAAGCCCAAATGGGCTAAGGTTTCTTTGGGCCCAAGCGGGCCACATTAAAAAAAATGCAAAAGAAAAAAAAAGAGAGGAAAGAAAAGGAGCGTGCATTAAAAAAAATCGCACGCAATTAAAAAAAATGAAAAAAAAGGGCGCGTACATCTCAAAAGCCGTACGCATAGTTTAAAAAAATGTTGATGAAAAGCCGGAAAAAAAAGAGTCAACGGCTTAAAAAAAATGTTCAAAAAAAATGGACGGCGTATTACAAAAAAAAAAGAAAAGCCGCAAGAGAAATTTTTTGAGAATATTCAATTTTCCCATATTTATGTATTATCTTATCTTCTCCCAACGTGGTCAACAATGTCATTCCGACCAGTATGGGAGAAAGGGGGAGTATATATAGAGAGTCACAGGTCTTGTTCCAAGATTCAGATATCATATTTTCCAGACCGGTCAGATGTTCAGACTCTACAAATTTCAGACTCGATGATGACGCATGCCAATCATTCTTGTTGGTCGGCCAGAGCTTTCATGTGAGCCATAGGGACTCCATAGCAGAGGACTATTCCCTATGCCATTAAGGGCAAGGGTTTTTCATGTGGTATCATAGGGACTCCACAGTAGAGTAGCATTCTCTGAGCCAGATAGACACTCCAGCCCCGTTCGTCCTCCTCACATGCACGCCATGAGAAGCAACGTCCTCGACTGCAGCAGTTGTGCGCGTTGGGTTGATATTGTCTGTAGTGTCATGTATTGTGAGTTGAGTTTCTTTCTGTTTGTCCAAGCTGAGCATTGCATGCTCCAGCTTGAGGGGGAGTGTTAGAGTATTTGGAGCATGCGTCACTTATGTAATAGGTGGGTAAATGGATCTCTCCAAGATCCATTTACCCCACCACTGAGTTTAGTCCCATACCGCCTAGTGGTGGGACTTGGAGGCCCTGTGGAAGCTATATAAGGAGCCCCCAGACCTCCTGTAACAGATGAGAAAGTGAATAGAATATCCGCCCCGTTGAGGGCTTCTCCTGTGGTTTCATCCCGCTCCTCACGGAGTAGGGTTCCACATAAAAATCTTTGTGTTCTTCATGATTATTCTTCTTTATTATGTTATTCCGCTTCCGCTTTCTATTTTATAACAGTTCGATAATAAGCTTCCTCTCCCTTCCCCGAGCAATAAACAAGCTCTCACACACGGCAGGAAAGGAGACCGCGTTGAGCCAAGGAATATCAGCCCAAAGGGAGCGAACAAGTGGGCAATCGAAGAATAGATGTGATATTGTTTCCCGCTCCACAGCACAAAGACCGCACAAAGGAGTGACATTCGGGAAGATGGCCGCACATCGATCGCGAGCAAGCTTGCAAAAGTCGGCCGACTAGTCGGTCCGAGTAGTCGAGTCGCGGGGGTAGCCGACTCGACTAGGCCTAGTCGGCCCTTAGTCGGTCCACCCGACTAGTCTGGCTGACTAGTCGGCCTAGTCGGTCGACTAATCGGCCGACTTTTACAACAACCTTTTTTTATTTTTTTTTGTTTTTCACTTTTTTTAAAGCAAACATATTCTAATATGCTTAATGCTATATTCAAAATCAATTACTCCTTTTGTTTCATCATGATGTCATATAAAATGTACAAATATATGTATATACATACGAATATATGTATAAAAACTGATTTATATATTTAAAATAATTAAAAATTCAAAACCGACTATTGACCGATTAATTCCGACTAGTCGCCCGACTGCTGACTAATCCTTAGTAGGTGACCCCACCGACTGAATACCGACTACCGCTTTCTGCAACCTTGATCGCGAGTCAAAAGCCGGCCATGACGCAGAAGCCATACGAACAAACCAATGCGCTCAGGAAGCATTAAGCCCCAGAGGAATCTGCAGTCGCGCACCAAAATATCGTCATCAGCGTTCAGGGACGGAGTGAGTGCAAAATACGCCTTCCGCGAGGAGAAAGACCCGTCCTTCCAGGTTCAATGGTCACGCCCAGCAGACGGCCGAGGAGCGTCACTAAGCTGTACCATCAACGAAAGAAAATCTTCCAACCTAAAGCCCGAAAGCGTTGCTGCAATCCTAGGACACCAGCAACCATTCTCCCAGCATGAGGCGACGATGGCCTCCTTGTTCTCGACCAAAGCAAAGAGACGCGAAAACATGACACTGAACGCACCCCTTCCGGCCCAATCATCAGACCAGAACCTGAAGGAGCTCCCGTTGCCCAAGACCGGCATAAAAAGATTGCGATTTTGACCAAAGACAATCGTCACACCGCGCCAGAACGGAGTTAGGGTAGAAATTGAGTTATCCCTAAAGCCACCAAGGAAATCCGCGCCCAGCAAATCCCGCAAGACATTTATCATAAAGTTCTCCTCATTACCCCATACACGAGCTGCCCATTTGAGTAAAAGAGCTTCATTAACCACCTCCAGCTTCGTGACCCCCAAGCCTCCCAACCGCTTTGGTCGAGTGACGACCTCCCACCCCACCAAAGGCACCCCCCTTCGCCCAGCACCCTTGTGTCCCCAGAGGAACCCCCACATACACCTCTCCAGCCTCAGGCGAATCCCTTTGGGCATACCACGGACCGATAAAAAATAGATGGGAATAGAGGAGAGAACCGATTTAAGGAGCACCAGCCTCCCGCCCCTGGAAAGCAGAACCGCACGCCAGCCCGCAAGACGAGCCTCCATCTTCTCCACTAGAACTTTCCAATCGCATAGACGAGAGCGGCCAACGGAAAGCGGGAGGCCGAGGTAGTCAAAGGGGAGAGACGTAGGGTTGGACCCGAGGAGAAGAGCGCAATCCAGAATCTCATCCTGCGTCAATCCAAAAGGAACCACTTTAGACTTCGAAGCATTAATCGCCAGACCGGAGGCTTCACTAAAAAGCTGCACAGTCGTGGCCATCCCGGCCACCTCATCGGGGCCCCCATCAACAGAGCATAAAGTGTCGTCGGCGAACTGAATAGAAGGGACATGGAGTTCCCCAATATAGCAACCCCGAGTCAAACCAGCCGCAGCCACCCCCTCAATCATACGCGGCAGGACATCCGTCGCCAACACGAAGAGAAGAGGAGCGAGAGGGCACCCCTGCCGCACCCCCCGACGTGGCTGAAAAAGCCACCCACAGGACCTCCGTTCAGCATAACGGAAAAAGAGGCCGTGGATACACACCGACGCATCCATGAGATCCACGTTGCCAGAAAGCCCCGCCGCCGCAGGACGGACCACAGAAATCTCCAATCAAGGCAATCATACGCCTTGGCAAAGTCAATCTTCCATAAAATCCCCTTAGCATTTGACCTCCGCCACGCCGCAACGATCTCTGAGGCCGCAACATAGCAATCAGAAATATGACGTCCACGGATGAAGGCCGCCTGTGTCGGCGAGACAAGCGACGCCAGAAGGGGAGCAAGCCTCCTAGCTAAGGCCTTGGCGATGATAAGATATATCCCATTGGATATTGAGATCGGGCGAAAGTCCTCAATGCGATTAGCCGGATGAGCCTTGGGAATCAACACGATGAGGGCCTTGTTTATTTTGTTGAAACCGCAGTTACTGGTAGAAAATTCGTGCGCCACCTCCAAGACATCGCCTGCCGTCACATCCCAAAAATCACGGTAGAAGGCCACGGAAAACCCATCAGGTCCCGGCGCGACGTCGTCATTAAGATCCCACACCGCATCTTTAAGCTCCGCCAAAGAGAAGGGCCTCACCAAGGTCGTGGCTTCCGAGTCAGAAATTGAAGGAGCCCCTCGCCCCAACCACCGCCAGCGTCGGGGCGATCTGGAACCGAATGCATTCTTGAAATGGTCAACAAATGCATCGCCAAACTCCTTATCGCCAGTAATGAGGGAGCCACCCACCCAAATAGAACGGATGGAATTGAAGCGTCGACGACCACTAGCCACCCTGTGGAAGAAGGCGGTGTTAGCATCCCCCTCCTTAATCCATCTCAAACGAGAGCGCTGTCGCCATTCGGTTGTTCGCTTTTTGTCCTCGACTTTAACAGCATCAATGGCCGTGACACGCTCCAGAAGTTCGGCCGAAGTCAAATCGCGGTCATTCTCGACACGGTCCAACCGCATAATAATAGTCTCCGCCGCATCTCTGGCCGCCACACGGGCAAGGCACGTCACCTTCTTGAAAGAGGCCAACATCCTACGCAGCGAGGCAAGTTTTTGATCGAAACGACAAGCGGCAGATCCCACACAAGGAATCTGGTGCCAATGATCTCTCACCATATCTTTAAACCCTGGCTCCAGAAGCCAACTCCTTTCATAGCGGAATAGACCATAGGGATGAAGCTCTTCCCCAGAATCCCAAATAATTGGATTATAATCGGAAAACGATCGCGGTCGAGAAGCCACCCAGCACAGTCCATGATCTTACCATTCGCTAAGAACCTGTCAATTCTCGAATGGGAGGAGTTATTTCGCCAAGTGTAGGAGATATCACAGGGCACGAGCCCCTCCAAAGCCAAATCCGACAAGAGCGTGATAAAATCCTCCGAGCCGGGGTCCCGCCCCCCACGGCCACGAGGTCGATCCGAGGAGAGAGCAGTAACATCGAAGTCCCCTCCCAAAAGCCAAGGCATGTCCGCAAAATCAGAGGCCAAATCCCTCAAATCCGTCCAAAGTTCCCTTCGCAGCAAGTGACAAGTAGGAGCATAGATAGCCGAGAAAGCAATGGAGACATTGGAATCGATGCGAGACAAAACCACAGTCAAGGAATGTCTCCCCACACTTATCGATTCGAACATGAAAATCCCCGACCGCCAAGCCAAAATAATGCCACCCGAAGGTCCAATGACATCCACCGAACGAAAGTCGTCCATTGCAAGAGCTCCGAACGATCGCCATAAGGAATCATCGACACCAGAAAGCTTTGATTCTTGAATAAAAGCCACATCGCATTCCCAATCGGAGAAGCGCAAGCCCAAGGCCCGCCGCTTGAGGGGATCTCCGAGTCCCCGCACGTTCCATGACAGAACGTTCATTAAGAACCAAGGGATCGTCCCCCGATAGGCGATAGTCCAGCCGCCTCCGCCACCGAGTCGCGCGGAGTCGCGTAAGAAGAAACCATGGGTACGCCAAGACGAGAATGGAATCGCCTGCTGTAGCTTAGGCCGAATCTTGAGGATGTTGAGGCCTCACCCAGTGAGGTGACACCCAGTGAGGTGACACCCCCAGCCCCTGAGCTGACAACGGTTTGCACGGGCTCGTCCAACGGAGCGATATCAGCATCGCCAAACAAGGAAACAACCGGAGGCGTCCAAGCAGGCGGAGGTTGAGGAGTCTGAGCCATTACAACAGAGGAGTCAAAGTCGTCGAGAAGAAACCGCGTAGAGATCACCGTCGAAACATCGGGGCCCAGATGGAGGCCCGCCATCGTAACCTGAGCCGGAGCACCTGACCCGAAAGGAATATCAAGGAGGGGATCCAGAGTCAAAAGTGGATCCTCAAAAACCCGCATCCGTGGCCAAGATCCGAATCGCAGGGATCCGATATTGGAGGGTTTAGAATGATTGCGCACGTGCCCCGAAAAGGATATATGCTTGCAGAAAGTCGCCGGTGGAGGCAGTTGCAGGGAAGGTGAATCGACCTCGATAGCGCCCAAGGAAAACAAATCGTGCTCGAAAGGCTCCGTACACGTCTTCCGAGAATCAATGACAACCGGGCCAGAGGGGAAACGCATAGCATGCGACCCCTCGTAAACCCCTCCGACAAGGGACACGTGGCCAGCAGGAGACGAAACGTCTACCCCCTCGCCCGGGGATGGATCGGCGACAATGTCCGCCGAGAACGGGGGAGCAACCGCCGGCGCCGCCGTAGGCGGAGGAAAGAAGAACTCCACCTCAAACGACCATCTTCCGATCTTCAAAGTCTCGAAAAGAATCTTGTCCACCGCAGAGGCCAGGAAGGAGGAGGAGCATTCCAGGTGAATTTTAGTACACTCCCAATCCGACCCCAGCGAAAGCCCGTCATCAAGAACATCAAGCACAGTCCCCCACGCGCCGACGACCCACGATAGAACCCCACCTGTACGAGAAAGGAAAGGAACTCCCCGCACCTCCACCACACAAACCTCCGTAGCCGTTGAAGCACCGTCAGCTACCCTGAAATTCCTCCAAACAACGTCGCCAACACCTAATTCGTAAAAAAGCTTATCCCGCTGCTCCCGGGATAGTCCACGAACACAACAACGGGCGGAGTCAAGCACAACGAAGTCCCCGCCGAAGAGAGGACCCAAGAACTCCAAGGTATTGGCTCGAACCACCTCCCAAGCCAACCCGGATCGCTGCCGGACCCCCACCGCAGCGAAGGAGGTCCCAGCAAAGCAAAAACTCCCACCACACGCAACCCTAGGCTCCTCCATCCCAGGATCCTCCGCCCCATGCTCCTCCACCCCATGCTCCTCCTCCCCATGCGACAACTCCCCAAGCGAAGGCTCCCCCCCTTCCAAACCACCACGCCTTCCCAACAACGAAGCCGACCTTTCACCCACACCGACATCCACCCCCTCGCCAGCATCGCCACGCACCACCTGCGCAAAGGATCGCGAAGCTCCACCAGCGAAAGTCACACGAAGGCTTTCATGCACTCCACCCACAAGCGACGGCTTAGAACCTGCTTTGAGGCCACGAGAGCACGAGACTTGTCTGCATGAGAACCTGTGATGGCCCACCCCTCCGCATGCATAACAACGCAGAGGTTGAGGACAGAAGGACGCTAAATGACCGTGCACCCCACATCGAAAGCATCTCTTCCCCAACTTCTTGCGCGACACCTTCTTCCACCCATCTTCCCTGCCTTCATCCCCACCGGCTCCCTCCGCGCCCGACCCAAACACCCGCTTCTCACCACTTCCACTTCCTCCAAGGTCCAAGAGAGCGCCATCAGCTCGCTTCGAAGCACCCCCGGAGCTCCCCCTCGCCCTCGAGGAACTCGCATCTCCGTCGCCCTTCACTCGCCAGAGCGCCTGCACTCGCCTCGCAATCCCAAGGGCCCAACCAGAAAAACCTTCACTTCCATCCTGTTGTTGCAATATGTAGATGACACCGTTCTATTCCTGGGAGCTGAGATGGAGAATATGCGTCGGGCATCACTCATTATGGACATTTTTGGAAATGTTTTGGGTTGCAGTCGGTGGTGGTTCCAGTTGGCCTCACGAAGCTGGAGGTGCTGTGCGCGTCAGGGGTGTTGGGGTGCTCAACGACTGCTCTGCCAATTACGCATTTTGGTCTGCCTACAGTGGTAGATAGATCGAAGGTTAGAGACTAGAGGGCATTGGTGAGATTGGAGGGAGTCTGGCTTGGTGGACGGCGCCGATACTTTCAAGAGATGGGAAGATGGTTGTTCTGAGGCATGTCCTTTCGACCATCCCTATTTTTTTCTGCTCCACAAGGATGCTGTCTGCTGGGGTACGCACAGATTCTCGATGAAGCTGGGCCACTATAGATTCAAGTCAGTTAGCCCTCGACTTCTTGATTCAATAGAATAGACATTTGACGAGAAGCTTGTTTTCGTGGTGGAGCACTTAATGAATTGAGGCTTTGATGATGAGGTTCTTCTAGTCGGATGGGAGACAAGCTAGTAGGGGCATATATCTAGTCAGTTGGGGCAAGGTGACATCACCAAAGAAGAAAGGTGGCATGGTATTCTACGGGTGGGCAAGATGAATAATGATTTCATGGCAAAGTGGGTGGCGCGCTTTTGGGGAAAGTCTGATGACCTGGTCTGAAGGCTGTTGGGGAAGTTATATGAGGTATCCCTGTCGTTGGAGGCCATCTTGGGTCATATGCCGTCTTCATTATGGAAGGGGATTACCGATGTAATCCGATGTTGGCTTCGAAGTTAAGACCTGTTTTTGGGGATGGCGTCGGTTTTTGCTTTTGGCGGGATGATTAGACAGGGGATGGCTCTTTGGGCAAGTGCTACCCTCGCATGATGCAATTGGCTAGTAATAGTGTGGTTCGGGTGCAACATGTTTGGGAAAAGGGCTCGTGGTCTCCGATTTTCTCTTCGGATCTGTCAGATCAGAGGATTGAGGAGTTCTTGGCTTTACAGACGGATTTGGCGTAGTTTGAGGGCCCAACTACAGGTAGAGATCACTTCGTGTGGGGGTGATGGAAGATTCTCAGTGAAGAAGGCGTATAAATTTTTGATGGAAGATGGAGAGGAGGCGAATGAAGAGGTTGTCACTGACTTGCGTCTGATTTGGAGTAGGGTGCCAAACCGGATAAAGATTTTTCTTTGGCTTCTCTAGCTTGGTAGGATTCTCACGAAGGTGCTTCGGGGGCAGATGCTGGGTAGCGATGATGTTACTTGTGACATATGCGGATTGGTGGCGAAAGATATGAAGCACTTGTTCTTTTCTTGTCCGTTGGAGCATGTATGGAGCATGACCAATATTCTTGGAGGCCATAATTATGCCAGTTTTTGGCAGGGCATTAGATCGGTGTATTGATATGGGCATGAAGACGTTGCTTTTCCTTTTGCACTGGTCTGGACAATTTGGTGTGCTAGGAATGATGCCATTTTTGAGGATACTATGTATACTGAGAATGTAATTGAACACTGTAGGGTGTTGTGCACATTATGGAATATGTAACATGATGTAACATTTATACTTATATATATAGTTTTTTGCTGTGGGTCCCAACTTGGGATGCCACTCATTTCCTTATAAAAAAGGTATTATGTTATTCGTTTCTCTTTGTTACGAGCAGTGCGTGGCTTCCTATATAGCCCCACCAGTAAGACCAAGTACCACTCGCAGTAGATGTGGACTAAACATGTGGATGTGGTAGTTGGACCCTAGAAGGATCCAATCACCCATATGTACATGTGATGCATACTTTAACCATAGAAGGTCGTCTCGGCGATATATCGACGATATATCGGTTTCGACGGGATAGGGGTTTCGATATTACCTAGTATATCATTTTACTGGGATATCGACGATATATCGTCATCTCGTCTCATATCGGTCAAAAATGATGCCTTCAGTGCAAAAAATCTCGGATATCGATCGATATCATCGATATTTCTATATATCAATGTTATTATCCATGCGCCACCCAACACCGTGCGCTGCCCAGCCCCGCCCCTCCTCGTCGTGCGCCCGACCCCGCTCCTCCTTGCCGTGCATCTCGGCCCCGCCCTTCCGCCGTGAGCCTTAGCTCTTTTGAGTGCCTCAGCCGTCGTTGTGCTTCTGTTCCCTAGGGTCCTGCCATACGCCGATCCTAGGCACACCCGTGCACCACTGCCATTCCTAGGGCCCCATCGCCCCTAGGGTCCTGCCGTTCCCTTTCTAAGGGGCCTTTCGCTCGCCTTCCAGGTTGATGGGTTTGGTTGTGTATGTCTACACATGCAACCAAACCTTGTTATGTCAGTGAAGACCAAAGTTTATCTTGTTTATAGGGGTCATCATGTCAGAAAGCAAAGTAGAGATTCCCACCACATGCGTCTTCAGGGGTCCTGTGCCTATTGTGAAGATGGATGCGTCCAACTACGAGTTATGGGCCATGCTGTTCATGAGCTTAATGAAATCGATGAGTAAGAAACATGTTCTTACCGAGGACGAACCAACGGAGAAGATAGGGTTGTATGCCTCATGGGTTGCTGATGATGCATATGCTCAGGTCTGGTTGTCTGGTACTTTGATTGCAGATATTGCGAATGATGTTCTACACCAACCTACTGCTAAAGCCATGTGGGATATCCTTGCTGCCACGTATTCTCAAGCCAAGAATGAGACAAAAATCCTACAGCTCCAGCATGACATCTTTACAATAAAGCAAAATGGTCGACCCCTATATGCCTACTACACTGCATTGCGGGGAATGTTTGAGAGGCTTCATAGTTTCATGGCTCTCACAGCTACTCCAGAGTAGTTGAAGACATATCGAAGTGCCACGATGGTGGGAGTCTTTCTAGCCTCTCTTGACTAACAGTATGAGGCTACTTCTTCTCAGATTCTGGCAGATGCTACAATTCCTTCCATGGAGGAGGCTTTTCAGAGATTGAGCTGAATCAACATCTCAAGTCCTACTACTGTGCCAAATTCTTCTGCTATGGCAGCCTCTCGCGGAAGAAGCAACCCATCTCATTTTCGTGGACGAGGACCACATGGTAGGGTTGGCCGTGATCGTGGATAACAGTGCACTTACTGTCATCGGACTGGTCATACAGAAGATACATGCTACTCCAAGCATGGTTTCCTAGCATTTGCCCGTACAACAGAACGGATTCAACATCATGGTGCTACACCCACGTCGGATCCACGATATGATGAACTTCTGTCTCGACTATATGATATCATGCCTCCAGCCAGTATTCCTCCACTTGCTTCAGAGAACAGCTTGGACGCTGCTACTACTGCAGGAGCTATTTCTTCAGATAGTGCTCATACTTCTACTTTCTACCAGGGTTTACGTACCTTAGAATGGATTGTAGATTCAGGTGCCACGCATCATTTGTGTGGTGACAGACATCTGCTCACATCCTACAAGCAAGTTTTCCCAGGAAGTATAGTGATCATAGCATATGAGGCTCATTCTCTCATCACAGGATATGGTTAGATTGCCTTAACACCTTCTATGTAGTTGCAGAATGTGCTTCATGCTCCTAATTTCTCATTGAATTTATTATCAATTAGTCAGATTACTAAGGATTTACATTGTTGAGCAATATTTGACCCATCATCTCTGGTGTTTCAGGACATTCTCACGGGCAACGTGATAGGGCATGGCTGTGAGCAAGGCGGGTTGTATCGACTGGTCCATACACCTTATGCTGGAGCATCATCTCATTCCACTGGTCCCGTCTCTCCTTATCTATGACATGTGTGCTTCTGTCATCTTCCGTTTCAGAAACTGCGTCAAGTCTTTCCTCAAATTTCACCCCGCTTGTCGTTCAATTGTGAAGCTTGTCAGTTAGGGAAGCGTCATCGGTCCGTCTTCCCTAGTCGTCAGAGTCGGAGCAGTAGCTCCCTATTTGAGTTTTTTCATATTGATATTTGGGGTCCAAGTCGTGTTCCCGATCATCGGGGACACAGATTCTATTTAGTTGTTGTGGATGATTTTAGTCATTTGTCTTGGGTCTTCCTGTTAAAGAATAAATCTGAAGCGGGCGACACTATTATGAATTTTATTAAAGAAGTGCAGAACGTTTTTTTTTCTGTTTCTATCAAAATTGTGCGAACTGATAATGCCCTTGAATTATGTACTCATACATTATCTCAATTTTTCCATCCAATGCCATTCTTCATCAAACGTCTTGTGCTTACACGTCCCAACAGAATGGTGTCGCAGAGAGAAAACACCACCACTTTCTTGATGTCGCTCGTATGCTTCTTATCCAGAGTTGTGCTCTGCACTCGTTCTGGGGCGACGTGGTTCTCACTGCATGTTACCATATTAATCACATACCCACGTCTGTGTTGGAGGAGAAGATACCTTTCTCCCTTGCCTTTCCTGACAAGGAGTTGTTCTACCTTACTCCTCGTGTCTTTGGGTCCATTGCATTCGTTCACCAATTGTCTCCCGGGATTGACCAGCTCTCTCCTAGGGCTGTCAAATGCATTTTTGTCAGGTATTCCAGTACTCAAAAGGGGTATCGTTGCTATGATCCGCTACATAGAAGATATTATGTCTGTGCAAATGTCGCATTTTTTGAATCAGTCATGTTTTTCTCTCCTACAGGTGACAGGTTGGTGCCATCAAGCACAATTGATGAGATCTATATTCATCCTCCACCCATGTATGCACGACAACAAGCTCCTACACCTACACCACCATCCCCACCACCGCTACCACCTCCACTACCTTCCATGTCTTTGATTCCTCCTCTACCACACCACTACAGTCGATGGTCAATCCCTGCTCATGATCATGGTCAATCATCAAGCATGCTCCAGGTTTGTTCTGATAACATTAATTCAAATGATGGGACTGATGGTATTTCTCAGTAGGAGCAGGTAGGGGATGACACAGATGATGGTACAACTGATGCAGAACTTGATTTGCCTATTGCGTTGAGAAAGCAGAAGAGGTCATGTGATTCATATCCGATTGCCTCTCATGTTACCTTTGAGCGTCTGACAGGAGACTTCAGGAGGTTTGTAGTTGCTTTATATGCTGTGAACATTCCACAGACTCACCGGGAGGCATTAACTGATAGTAGATGGCATCTGGCTATGGAGGAAGAGATGTTCGCCCTTCAGTCAAGAGGGACTTGGAGCCTTGTTCCTGCTCCTACTGGGGCATCTATTGTGAGTTGCAAGTGGGTTTTACAGTGAAGCAAAATGCAGATGACAGTATTGATAGGTACAAGGCTCGACTGGTTGCTCGGGGTTTTACTCAGACGTACGGGGTAGATTATCTTGACACGTTTTCTCTTGTTGCTCGTCATTCTACCTTACAGATTCTTTTGTCTGTTGCTGTGATTCGAGATTGGCCCTTGTTTCAATTGGATGTCAAAAATATCTTTTTATATGATGATCTTCAGGAGGAAGCTTACATGCAGCAACCACCTGGGTTTACTGTTAAGGGGGAGTGTGTACATGTATGCAGACTTCATAAGACGATCTATGGCCTAAAGTAGAGCCCGAGAGCTTGGTTCCAGAAGCTCTCAGATTTGTTTGAGAACCAGGGGTTCAAAAGGTCAAATGCAGATCATTCTCTCTTTGTACAGAGGACATCCAGAGGTACGACTGTCATTATGGTGTATGTTGACGATATACTTATTACAGGAGATGATATGCAGGAAATAAAAAGAGCAAAAGAATTCTTGGGCCATGAATTTGTTACCAAGGATCTAGGAGTACTTAGGTATTTCTTGGGATTGGAGTTTGCTAGAAATGAACAAGGACTTGTGATGACTCAAAGAAAATATGTCACTGACTTGCTAAGTGACACATGTTTGCTTGAATGTCGACTTGCTTCTACACCCATGGATCCAAGCTTGAAGTTGCATGTGACGATATTGAGGTTGACAGGAGAAGATACATGGAACTGGTAGGGAGGCTTCTTTATGTTACTATTACCAGACAAAATATTTTATTTGCAGTAAATAAAGTGAGCCTGTTCATGGAGCAACCTCGTCAAGTACACATGGATGCTATACATAAGATACTGAGGTATCTTTAGTCATCTCCAGGTGTAGGATTGTTGTTTAGGAAGGAGGGCCCTATTACTATCTCAGCATGCACAGATGCAGACTATGCAGGGTGCCCGCAAGATAGGAAGTCTTCATCAGGCTTTGCTATATTTGTTGGGGAGTCACTTGTCTCATGGAGGAGTAAGAAGCAAACAATAGTTGCGAGATCCAGTGCTGAATCGGAGTATAGAGCTATGGCCCAAGCATGTGCATAAGTGATGTGGGTTCGTGCAGTTCTGACTGATCTACATATAAATGTTTCTCTTCCCATGTCGCTAGAATGCGACAATCATGCCGCATTATTCATTGCAAATAACCCTGCATTTCACGAGAGGACTAAGCACATCGAGGTTGATTGCCATTATATCCGTGATATAATCCATAAAGACTTCATTTCTACAACCCATGTCAGCTCAGTAAACCAAACGACAGACATTCTTACCGAAGCTTTGCTTCTGGGTCCCTTTCACAAGTGCTTATCCAAGATGAGCATTATAGATATCTATGCTCCATCTTGAGGGGGAGTGTAGAAGTTTATTTTTATGTTCGTGTATCTTTTATCTATTTCTCTTTTCGTTTGTCTTCCATATGTAATTTGCCCATAGGCCTCTCCCTATATAATAGAGTATAGGGCTCAAGGAATAAACAACAATCTTATTTTCCCAAAAGTGGGATTTCTTGCATAATCTTTATCCAAATCCTTTCAAAAATCTTGTTTAATCCTTTCCTCTAAATCAATTTGTGGTGCATAAATTGAGATGATAGTATGTATTTCTTTTCAGACATCAATTTTGCCAAAATAGTTCGATCCCAAGATCTTTGCACCTCAACTATATTGTCCTTCAAATCCTTATGAACATCTACTCCAACACCATTTCAACCCTTCTCTATACCTTAAATCATGTTGAAATTCGACTATTTTATGCTAATTGTCGGCTACCTAAAGCAACCCTCCACATTTACCCGGCCTTGGGACCAACCATAACTAAGTTTTAAAAAAATGGCAAATTAATGTGACACTAGGCTGATTTGTACTGCAGAAAATGATTCTATTTTTTTTAACTCAACAGCTAATTATTATTTTTGTTAGTAACAATCATTTGGCTTAAAAAATCAATTGCTAAATGGAACCGAGGTAGGAAATAACCCTCAGCCTAGGGAGAGGCTGTCAAGGAGAATGGAAATATGGGTCCATTCTTCGAAATTACGTGTGTGTGTGTGGTGGTGGTGGGGGGTGGGCTTATTTGTTTTCTAAACGAAGTTGGTGATGTCATAACATACAATGATGGCAGTAATTTTCCATGCAATAACAACTCTGGTAGGATAGTTTAGGAGCCTCCAGTTAGATGTTAGTGGCTTTGGTTTTTCTTCCTCACAACGCTAGTATATGCAGATATAAGTTATTCTTTTTGTAAAACGTAGAAGTTAGAAGGGATTACTTGGGAGATGGGAGAGAGAAAGATGTTCGTCTCGGTTGGGCGATGCGACGATGCGTTCTTTCCTGGGAGTGGGCCACACATCGTGGAGAGGAAGGAGCGTTGAGGGATACCAAAGATGGTGAGGATAAGGAGGAAGGTTGGTCTATGGCCTCGCATCGGAAGAAGGGGAAAATGTGCTTTCGATGTGGTCTTCTTGGCCATCTTGCCTCTTTGTGCATCTCCTCGTTGTTTCGGGTGTGGAAAGGAGGTTCACCAGGCATCTTGCATTCAACATCTTCAACCTGTTCTGCGTGTCGTCAATGCAATCGGCCATGCATCGCTTAGGGCTACACTGATCTTCAACCGGAGATCTTTCGCTACGGTAGTTCTGGAATGGGCTTGGAAGGAGAAAGACAACAACACAAACCGCTTTTCATCTCTTCACCTAATCAAGCTTTGGATGTTGTTTCGGTGCAAATTTGGGCTCATAATCTTCTGGGAGATACATTCACATGTGATGTTGTAGTGAAAGTGAACCAATGGTTGTGAGGAGTCTATCTCAAACTGAAATTGAAAGGATTTTACAGGGAAATCAGTCGTCGGTGGTTTGGCGCCACCCAAGGTTTGCAGATGGGGAGGATACAACAATTCATGAATGCATGGCCCGTGTTCTTGGTGTCCCTTTCCTATCTTGAGATGTTGCGACATTGAGGCCGACCTTGAGGAATGCCGGCTGGGTTACAAAGGTTCTGTTGGATGGATGTCGTTCTGGGACTGACCCTGGGCCACAATCATCGCTATCGAATGCCAACCTGCTCTCCTACATTCATTTTGGTGCTCTTTGCATGTTGGTAGGGCAAGATTTTGCATCTTGGTCGAGACGCTGTCACCGCCATCGCCGCTGATGATGGTTGGAGCTGGGGTTGGTTCGTCTTCCTACGGTGACATCTTGAAGCATTCAATGCGAGTGATCCCATGGGATCCTCTGGTGCAATCAACTGTGGATGGTCATGTTTTGAATTCGAAAACATTCCTTTCTAAGGGGGTGTGACTAACTTCAGTTTTGGATGGGATTACGGAAGTGATTGACTTACCTATTTGTGGGGTATGCGATGCATCGGCTCCTCCAGTGGTGGCTCACTGCCCCCCACCGTCGCATTTTGTGAGGTCTCTAAATGCCCTAACTTTTATTCCGTTGAGAACGTTCTTGCGCATATTGGGATTATCTCAGATCCTATTCACCTTGTTGTTGATTGGAGATCCATTCATTACGGATCCAGGTTTCCTCTGCCTTCGGACCTTCCTCGGAATCAGACTAGGGACCCGATGGCCCAATAAACCCAAACTTGCATCTTAGCCAGTGAAGCAACCCATTTCAACAAGGAACATCTTCCAGATCTAGGCTTTGAGCCTTTGTTGTTGGGGGCTCACGACAACAAAACTATGGATGGACCTCCGAAGCAGAAGGTAGCCGCCTCCCCCCTGAATTGGCGGCCGACCAGTTTAGATGTAAGAATCCTTTTCTCGAAAGAGAGTCCTCTTCCGCTTGGAATGCTTGTCAAAATTATTTGGAGGTGGAGACCTTCAGCGGGAGCGTTCATATTTCGGATACAGCTACTTCTGCTATTTCAGCTTATTCACTACAATTAGGATCATAAGTTGAAAGGAGGCCTAAGCGCTATAGGCCTAGAAGAAGCCTGTCCAAAGGGAAGGGATCTGAGCTTGTTGCTTTCGATGCCAAGGTCGTGGTGGCTTCGGTGGCTGGGGTGGTGAGGACCATTGGGCTCTTGTAAGGTTACTCAATAAAGATCTTAACCTGGAATGTTAGGGGTCTGGGTGAACCAGAGAAGTGGCGTGCGATTGGCAGCCGCTTTAATGAATGGATTTGTGACATTGTACTTATTCAGGAGACCAAGCATCCCTTCTGCCCCAGCTCGATGTGATATTCTCTGGAGGTTGTTTCGATCAAGGATTACCCTTTTATCGATGTTACTGGTTCCACTGAGGGATTGATCATTGCTTGGAAAGAGCTTCTGTTTTCTCTGCTTTCCGAGATCAACGCCATGCATATTATCGCGGTGCTCCTAGAGAATGGAGCCAATGTGTCTCTCTTTGCGATGTCTTGTGTTTATGGTCCTTGCCTTCACTCGATTAGAGATGAACTGTGGGCCGACAGTCGTGCGGCCTGGTCTGCCCTCCTTGGTGTTGCTTAGCTGATCAGGGGAGACTTTAACGTCTCCCTCTTATCTTTTGACCATCCGCGCTCGCATAGTGGCAAGAATCCTGGCTCCCAGCCTTTGCCAAGCTTATTGATGATCTGGAGCTCGAGTTGATTGATGCTACTGATACTAGATTTACTTGGAGGAAATCTGGGACGCGATCTCGTATTGAACTCTTTTTGGGCTCACAGGTGCTAATGCCTGCTTATCCTCTATCATGTTGCACTTCTAGGCCGTGCACGAGATCATACCACTCTCCTCTTATCTGGGACTCCAGGGATGATTCGTAGATTACTTTTTCGATTTATCCAAAAAGGCAAGAGACTAGGCCGTGGAGATGGACTGGTTGAGGGTCGACTCACCTCTTTGAGGTGTACGTATCCAATCTTGAGCAAAGCTTTACCTTGGAGGAGGTGAAATTTGCTGTTTGGAGTCTGAACGAGGATGGTGCTCCTGGCTCGGATGGCTTCCCGGTCTTTTTCTTTCGTGAATTTTGGCCCTTGCCGAGTAATGAGATTTTGGAGGTCGTGATGGAATTTGCTCAAGGTAATGTAGGTTTTGACGGACTGAACAAAGCGCTTATCTTTCTGCTCCCCAAGAACGATCGCCCCAAGAGAGAGGGGGACTTCCAACCAATTTCTATATCGAATGCCATATATTTCATTATTGCGAAGGTTCTTGCTATTCGTTTAAACCGTGTTATGGATCACATCATCTCTCCACCCCAGTCGGCTTTCATTCCAAATCTACATATTGAGGACAACATTGTCATGGCTAGTGAAATCATCATGGACTGGAAGCGTAGACATGTGCAGGGGATACTATGGAAAGCTAAATTCTCGAAGGCGTACGATACTCTGGATTGACGCTTCCTATGTTCCGCGTTGAGCAAAAGGGGATTCCTGGAGCGGTGAATCTCTTGGATGAAACGATGTGTCATCACTGCATCATACATTGTGCTTGTTAACGACCAACCAAAGGGGGGTTTCTTCTTGCCTCAGCGAGGCGTCAGGCAGGGTTGTCTTCTTGTGCCAATGCTTTTCATTATTGCCACGGATGTCCTCTCTTGTATGGTTTTCCAGGTTGTCAGCAGAGGTATCACGTCAGGTTACTCCTATGGGGAAATTTCTATTCCCATCCTTCAGTATGCATATGATACGATTTTTTTCATTGAGGATAGCATGTTGGAGTGTCATGGCATGGCTACAATGCTAGAAATTTCCAGGGAAATGGCCGGTTTGGTTCTCAATCATGGTAAATCCACGACTATTCCCTTTTCTCTCCCGATAGATGTGGCCAGTTATTGTCTTACAACACTGGGGACTGCTTGTGGCGAACTCCCAATTCGCTACCTTGGGGTTCCTCTCACGTATAGTAGAATAAAGATTTCGGATTGGCTGCCTGTGCTTGAGAAAATGGAGAAAAAATTTTGGGATGGAAGGCTGGTATCCTTTCCAGAGGAGGAAGATAGGTGCTTGTTACGACTGTTCTCACATCTATACCTTTTTTTTTGTCTTCTCGATTGCTACCCGCTGGTATCAGAGACAATGGAAAAAGTTATGCATAAGTTCCTTTGGGTAAGTATGGACAGGTTGGGTCTGGTATGTACATGGTTGACTGGGAACCAGTTACTCTACCTAAGGTTGATGGTGGTCTGGGTATCCAGCACATGGAAAGTATGAATAAAGCACTCTTGTTGAAGTGGGTTAGCGGGCTTTGGGGGATAGATGAAGATATCTGTTGCAGATTGATATAGAAGCTGTATGTGGTTGAATTGAGTGATCCACTTAGTGCTACACAACATCCGCAACATCTCCCATCTATGTTCTGGAAAGGAATTTCCTCAGTGCTGCCTCATTTTTGGGATCTCTTTTGGCATGTCCTCGATGATGGCAACTCTTTCTTATTTTTGCAAGACAATTGGACCAAGGTTTGAAAAAAATGAAAAGTGGAACGAGGCTGTCTCCTTGGAATCGAGGCGAGGCGTAGCGTCGAGGCGTAAGCCTCAGATTATATAGAAAAATATGTATAAAGCTACAATTATATATATATATCTCAATGTAAGTATATGTTTTTTGCTCAATATATAATAGTTTATACTACGAGATATGATGAAATAATAAATATAAGAACCCCAAAATAGAAGATAGAACAATATCATATACATTTCTACTCTTTTTCATCCAATCAAAGAGGAATTCATTGACTACAGATATTGTGAAAGGATTAAACAATACATATATGTCTATGAAATATTGTTATAATTAAAAGTACGACTAAATATATACCAAAGAAATTTATGTTATGTGTCTAACATATAATATATGATCGCACAAGAAATCATGAATAATATCCATTTCAAGCAAATCTTTGAAATATTGTTGTAATTAAAAGTACGATTAAATATATGTTGAAGAAATTTATGTTGTGTCTAATATATAATATAAGGCAACATGAGAAACCATGAACCTTATTCATTTTGTTTTGCTTGATATATTGCAAATCTTGTTAAGTTACAAGTATTATTTAATTTGATATTTCTGAATTCATTCATTAAGACTGAAATATTAAGAGTTTGCCAAAATAATTGGATACATTAATTGTAAATATGAAGTTATGAGAATGAAAGAAACATCATATTTAGACATTCATCTGATAAAATCATCATCCTAAATACACAGATATTTATAATCTTCTCAAACTACTAAGTAAACCCTTAAAATAATAAAAAATATTTCAAAAAAGCAAAAGCGCCTCTCGAAACGCCTCGACCACCCGAGGCGCACGTCTCACAGGACTAGTCTGAGGTGTACGCCTCGAGGCTAAAAGGGATCACCTCGCCTCGAGGCGTACGCCTCGATCGCCTCGAGGCTAGTTTTTTCAAACCATGAATTGGATGAATGAAGGGGCCTTCTCCGATCTCTATCCGTTTGTTGGGTCGGTGGGAATTGGATGCCCTCTTTCTCCACAGTCTTTTCTGATCAAAGGTTTGAGGAGTTCCTCTCTATGCTTGAGTCCTTGCGACACCTCCCTTGACCTTCCGATGATAGGGATCATTGGATTTGGAGGTGCCCCCTTTGTGACATGCACATTGAAACGGTGGATCACTTGTTCTTCAATTGCATGACAACCCCAATATGGTTGCAGCGAACCATACATGGCTTTCCACCCAAGACTTGGACTTTTTCTCGGATTCTTTGGTGACGGCGAGGACTCGTGATAGAGACGTTATTCTTTGGCTATCTGGTTAGCTCGTAAAGGTGCACTTTTCTCTACTCAACGTTTCTATTGCAAAAATATAATCTTTCACTCTATGGCTCTCCTTGATTCCTGGTTCGTGTAAGTCACTCTGTAACTTTTATTTTCAACAATAAAGTTGGGGCATACACCATAGCGTGTTTCCCCATTTTTTGTTAAAAAGACGTAGAAATCATTGCAGTGAAAATTATGTTAACTTTCATGTATGTAACCACGCTTTCTATTGCCTATTGTTTCAAATAATAGTTCTTATAGTCATTTATTGTTCAGGCAATTGCGTCCATGATGTCTGCCTATAAAGCTGATCCTAGTAACTTGGAAGTATTGCTAGCTCTTGGAGTGAGCCATACCAATGGTAATTATGTACCCATTTTATCATTAGAATTTGGCTAAAAAAATCATTTTTAGAACTTGTATCATCTCTATTGTTCCTTTCTTGCAATATATTCACCTACTTTCAATTTCCAATATGTCTGTTCATTATTTGTTACGGATTATTTCCCTTGAAAAAATGTATGGATCAATTAATTCCTAGACTTGCCCAACTAAGATGGCTATCCTGCCATTTCAGATTCTCCTATCACTGTGATTTTGCACAATCTGCTTCTTAGTCTTCTATATTATTTGACAGAGTATTCTGATTGAACTCTGAAATTAAAATCTAACAGGCTTGATGTTAATTTATAATTTAAGGATGGCCACGACATGTAGTAATCTTATCTCTGAGGCAAAAATTGATGGTCTATTGGTCACCATCCAAAAAAAAAGGACAATAGAGTTGAGAACTACAATGCTTCTTTGATGCGTGAAGCTATGCTCTCCTCTTGTTTTTGAACAAATATAAATTCTATAGTAATTATAGAATTATTGTACTGATAAGTGATTTATTAAGACTGGTCTATTATTTTTCTTTCTTAGTTCAACGCAGTAATTGTATATTGTTGGGGTTTGGGTTGTTATGTTACAACTCACAAGCATACTATTTGCACTATGTGGCTCATACTCGGGTTTTTTTTAGACAAACGCTCTTCCTTTGAGCAGGATGGCATACCAGGGGTTTGTGAAACTCCTCTTTTATAACATTCATCATTACAAAAACAATTCCATTTGAATCATTGGTGCTTAACACTAGGACATATTTGAGTTCATAGGTAGATCATTCTGTGTCTTGCTGAATAAAACTGACCTGATGATATTACAAAAAATAGCGGAAAACATGAAAAATGAAATGAGTATAAGGTGGAAGACATGTAATGTGTTTGTTTATTGGTTTATTGGTATGCAATAATGCATCTTCATATTACATCTTGCTCACTTTAGTTTATTTGTTATATAGATTTTCTTTGCTTTTACATTGTGATTTTGAAGGGAGAGTTCTTTCAACCTATTATGTTTTTTAGGGCAATTTTTTGGCTAGTACATTAACGTTGAGGACTAAACATTTCTTTAGGATTAAATATTGTATTTTTTTACATCAGGGTTCAAGATGTCCTTTATCTTTAGAATTTGGGCGAGGATTTCTTCATTGTGACGCCAATGGCTGAAACATCATTTGATTTATGATTGTATATAAAAATCGTAGCCTTTCACTTTTTCAGTCGAGTTGCTTTTATAATTTGTTTTCCGAAAAAAAGATCTAATTTATCTCCCAGTTGAGCTGAGATCTAAAATAGTTATGTCGTTCCAAATAGTCTCGGCAAAAAACTGGGACGATGGAACAAGATAGTCTTATTGATGGTGTAAGGTTACTGATACAAAGATGAAACCTACACACTGTATCCCTTAAGTGACACTTTACTTCAATGTGCGTAGTGCGCTGAAGAAAGGCAAGATTAGTACTATAGGTGGTTCTAGTGCTGTCATGTTAGGAAGTAACCAGAGTTTTGAAGGAAATACCAAGTTCTTGCAACAAATCAACTAATCTCACAAGTGGCTTAATCCATGAATATATCTTATGCTTCGATGCTGGATTTTTAAACAATTGCACGCTTATTGCTATGCCAAGTTACAAGACTTCCACAAACAAATATCGCAAAACTAGCAGTGGAACAATTTTCCTTGATAGAACTTGATAGTATGTGTTTATAGGATGTAATATCTGTGTGACCCTTTTGAAGTATAGAGGAGTCCCTTGTCTAGAAAACTCTTCTGGTACTCTACAATAAATACATCCATGCCAATGACTATATCTTGGACTCCCGATAAACTTCTTGGCTCTTCTCATAATAAAAACGTATCAAGTGTAGTAACTCTAAGATACAAAAGTTTGCCCGTTAGGCTTCTCTACCGCGTAATGTCCTTAAACAAGGCACAATGTTCACGAAATCGGCCGCACGGGCCGCATATGCGGCCACAGATGCCCGTGTGGCATGCAGATCGCACCGATTACATGAATTAGTGCATTATGTGCCCTCCCCACATATACGGCCTGCGTATGCCCTGCATATGCCCCGCATATCCCACATATGTCCCACATACTGCTCCAATAGTTCCAACTTTCCAATCTTCTCATTTAGGTCCTTAATTTCGTAACTGTGCCTCTTCCTTCATCCAATTGTAAGAATATGACTTGCATTTCTATACAATTGCAATGCATTATATCATTATTTATTTGCAATGTTTTACGTTTTTCTCATGTATTGTTTTCAAGAGTATATGCAATGTATCGTCGAATATTTTTATATACGCCGATTGAGGTTTTTCTCTTGTAATGCATGTAAGTACTGAAGTTTTGTTATTAGGAATCATATAATGTTTGAAGTTTTTATGGTAAATGTTTTTATGTGAGTAAATATGAGGCAATTAAAAGTATATATACACACCCATTTGACATGATCGATTTTCTTATATCTTCTTTAACTCCACTTAGATACATAAATTCAGTGGTAATGTTATTCATATATATTTATTTTTTAAATTAAAAATTTAGAAAACCACGTAGAACCTATACCCCGCATATGCTCCTGCATACCGCTTATTCTGTATTCGGTGACCAGTCCGAACACATATGTATACTGCTTTCCTGAACCTTGACAAGGCATATTCTTTGAGGGCATGACTTTAAATTTTAGCTAAAATAAAGGATAATTTACAACCACGGAAATCTTCATCTTCCAGGATGTCAAGACGGCACTTTATCTGAGATAGTTATAGTCCTTTAGAAGCACGAGTCACCTCAATCCCAAGAAAACACTGCAAGTAACTAAGGTCCTTAGTAACAAAACCTCTTCTAGGAAAGCTTTAGTCTCAATAATGCATGTATTGTCCTCCCCTCCAGTGTAGTAATTACATTATCATGGGCTCAAATTTCAACAAAATTCGATCATAAATGTAGTTGAAACTTGTGTTTCTCCAGATAACCAGGTAAACGAAATCGAAATGCTACTTTATTTCTTCTTACATGATTTCAGTACAATTTTACTTAAATTATGTTATTTTGCGAAACGATAGAAATAAGGGAACCACTTGCCCCTAAAAACACATGGTTAAATAGGGAAATCCCAATTCACGGGGTCTTTCGATGCAATCAAATAGATTGTTTCCACAAGGGTGTCATATTCTCGGATTCCAAACTATGTGATTTAGTAAATCCTCCTATACCTGTTGCAGGCCACAACTCCCCTTTCTTTAAACATTAAAAATCTATGATCAACTGTAGAACAAAATCCATTTTGCATCGTATCTAACTGATTTCTTTGTTTGGACTTCTTTGTTTGGACAGCAGAAGCAATTTGAACTTTACTTACCTCAAAATTTGTCGATATTAGTGAATATTCACCGATTACTATGCTGGTGCAAGGCCTTAAAAGTCGGATTTCGGTTCCATTTCGGTGAGTGGCCGAAACAAAATTTCGGCCGAATTTCGGTCATTTCGGTAGTTTTTTGAACTAGCCCCCTCAAATTTCGGCCGATATAGGCCATTTCGGCCGAATTTCGGGCACCTACCGAAATCGAAAATCGATCGAATTTCGGCGAAATTTAAGGCCATGTGCTGGTGTACTAAGCATTTTGAGTGCTTTATATTGTATGAACAAGCTTCTTCAATTGATTTGAAATTTCATTTCTAAATTCGAATTAAATTTGTTAAATACAAACTTTGGCGTAATACCATATTTTTGTTTTATTTTGATACATGTTTGTGTGCGCGTGCGCGTGTGTGTATGTATCTATTTTTTGTTTTGTTGTTATTGCATGTATCACCCCACTCTTGTTGAATTGTAGAATACCACGGCTTTTGCTTCTTGTTCAAAATCCATAGCATGCAATCCATAGTAGCAGGCTGCTACAATATATCAACATTTACGGTGATTATGATAAAACTTTTATTTCAGAAATTATATTTACACCTATATTTTACAAATAAGTTTATATTTCTGTTTTTTTACTGATTTAAGAGTATTAGAAACCTTAATTTATGAATAAAATCTTGTATAGAGTCAGTTTCATGATTTTTGACGATTTCAATAAAATTGTCTTAGATTTATCTTATCAAGCTTCGTAAAATGAAATAAAAAATTCATGGCCTTTCCTATCAACATACATAACAAGAACAACAATTGTTGACACATGACGTGTCAACAATTCACGGGGTCTTTCGATGCAATCAAATAGATTGTTTCCACAAGGGTGCCATATTCTCGGATCCCAAACTATGTGATTTAATAAATCCTCCTATACATGTTGCAGGGCGATAACTCCTTCCCTTTCTTTAAACTTTAAAAATCTATGATGAACTGTAGAAGAAAATCCATTTTGCATCGTATCTAACTGATTTCTTTGTTTGGAAAGAAGAAGCAATTTGAACTTTACTTCCCTCAAAATTTGCCGATATTAGTGAATATTCACCCCTTACTATGCTGGGGTACTAAGCCTTTCGAGTGCTTTATATTGTATGAACAAGCTTCTTCAATTGATTTTGAAATTTCATTTCTAAATTCGAATTAAATTAGTTAAATACAAACTTTGGCCTAATAATATATTTTTTGTTTTATTTTGATATATGTGCGCGTGCGCGCGTGCGCGTGCGCGTGTGTGTATGTATCTATTTTTTGTTTTGTTGTTATTGCATGTATCACCCCACTCTTGTTGAATTGTAGAATACCACAGCTTTTGCTTCTTGTTCAAAATCCATAGCATGGAATCCATAGTAGCAGGCTGCTACTATATATCAACATTTACGGTGATTATGATAATACTTTTATTTCAAAGCTTATATTTACACCTATATTTTACAAATAAGTTTATATTTCTGTTTTTTACTGACTTAAGAGTATTAGAAACCTTAATTTATGCATAAAATATTGTATAGAGTCAGTTTCGTGATTTTCGACGATTTCAATAAAATTGTCTTATATTTATCTTATCAAGCTTCGTAAAATGAAATCACAAATTCATGGCCTTTCATATCAACATACATACAAGAGCAACAATTGTTGACACATGACGTCGAATAAACACATTGTCATCAGCTTACTTGCGAATACCAACGAAGCCTATCTTTGAGGTGATTGTCAAATTGAGCTCATGGGCTCTGCTTTAGACCATAGAGGTCCTTTCCAGATGACCACATATTTCCCCTCAATGGTGTAGCCTGGTGGTTATGCCATATAAACTTCTTCCTCATGTTCACCATCGAGAAAAATACTCGTAACATAAAACTAAAAGATGGGCAAGTCATATTGGCGGCAATATAAATGATCATACTGATCGAGCCTTGCTTGGATACTTGATGCAGTTCTGGCCCAATTTGAGGGTCTGTATAGAATTGTTGTGATTAGAAAGAGTTACAAGGGTCCTTGTAATTGTTCTTTTATTTATTATGTAAATTTTCTTTCTTGAGTCCTTAGTCTAGGTTTTGGGAGGTGTTCCTCGATAGTATAAATGGACCGTGGAGGAGAAGCGGAGCTTTTTTGAGATTCAAAAAACCATCCTTGCAGGCCCTATCCTCCTTTCCCAGTGCTCTTCTTGTCCCCCCACCACGGATACCTTTCTCTCCCTTCTCCATCGTTCCCTAAGCGCTTCCAGAGGGTGCTGTCTCCATCGTTCTCTCCAAACCCTGTTTCCCCTTTGCGTTCTCTTCCAATCTCCTTCACCTTCTTGCTACCTTTCCTTTACCCCCATCTTCAACCCCATCTCCATCAACACAACTTGTCGATGCCGCCAATTCCGCCGCCGCCATCTCCCTTGCCATCCAACCCTGTTGCTGCGGACTGAAAGCCCTCCCACCCTCCACCACTGCAGCACTGCCACCCGATTCTGCCCCCTCCAACACGTCAGCATCACCCCCACCAACGTCCATTTACCATGTGGAACCACCGCCATCCGGCCGACCATATTGGCAACAAATCTAGTCAGTGGGTGTCTTTCTTTCTTTACAGTCCTTGTTTCAATTTTGGTGTTTTCCTTATTCACGAGTGTCCTGTTGGTTTCAGTTTTTCTCAAGTAGGCTGCTGTTTACTTAATAATTTACATTGCATTGTTTTCCCAGAATGTATCATTCATTTAAATACTCTCTACTGTGCATCATTTGATAGTCCCTCAATTGATTCTTGGTAACTTGGTTAATCTATTTGCTCTATAGATCTCATCTGCTGTGAAAGTTTTATAATTGTGAATGATCTTGTTCATCTTTTACTTCATGTGTGCTTGCAACAATTATCCCCCGCAGTAATCTGATTAATTTCTTTGGCATTCAAGAGGTCTGCGGTCTCTGCTACCTGTAACAGATCATTTTCTTTGCATTATTATACATCTAGTTGGTTCGACTTATTTGCATTCGAAGACATAATGTTAGTAGCCTTGAATTTATTTGGTTGCATCAATATTGGAGAGATCTCAGAATAATCCATGCTATAAGTTTCAGTGAACCCTGACTACTAATCTGACCGTCAATCTGTTGGCTTACCTATATGGAGCTTGTTTTGTCATAAAGACCCATCTACAATCAGTAAAAGTGACACTTCTGGGACAATCATTCCATCTTGCATCCTAACCCCTGCCATTACCTTATTCTGCTAGAATGACCACCCCTTTAGTTAACTTAATCATAACCGATATATTTTTTTACTCTTCTTCTCTAGTGAATTCCCCATCCTCCTGCCCCCATCACATCCCTTGACTCCTATCGCTTTTGCCACCTCCTCCCTCTCCTAGCAATAATTCCTTCCTCGTTGCCACTCCAACCTCGATTCCACCACCACATCTTCCTCCAACCTCATCATCCATGCTCTGCCACCTCTGTTGTGATGCACTCCATCAGCAAATGCCCTCACTTCATGGGGGCTCGTTAACGGTGGAGAAGGGGGAGGGAACTGGGAGATTTGTGGGTTTTAAGGGTGTGGGCTTAGGCATGGCCTCAAATTTCAGTGAAATTCAGTTGAATTTCTGTCGAATATCGATATTCAGTCGAAATTGAAATTCGACCGAAATGACCGAAATACGGGGGTCATAGTACAAAAATTGACCGAAATGACTGATATTCCGGTCGAAATTCCACCGAAATTCTACTGAAATTTTGTTTTGGTTGATACCCGAAATGGTGACCGAAACAAACATTTAGGGTCTTGGGCTTAGGTTTTATATGGTGTTTGATGTAGCATGTTGGGAGGGAGTCGGAGTAAAGGCATGAGTTCTTGATCTTAGTGTTGGACTTGGAGGTGGGAGAGTGGTGGAGCATGGGCGAGGTCGCGATGCCACTTTGTGTGATGGAGGGCAGGTTGATGGTATGGGAGGAGGAATAGGTGGAGATGACTGAGAGGAGAAGGAAGATGGCAGTGCAACAGAGATGGGAGGAGGATGAAGGCTGGACAACATAGATAGGATGTATCAATTAGATAACAAAGTGATATTGTGCATGTATTCATTTTAAAATAGATACCAATACACATTACACAATATGTATAAAATGTATATGATAGTTGATTCAATTTGGATGTATCAATTATCTATTTGCATATAGATAACAAAGTGATATTGTACATGTATTCGTTTTAAAATAGATATCAATACACATTACACAATATGTATAAAATGTATATGATAGTTGATTCGATATGGATGTATAAATTATCTATTTGCATATTAAAGCTGGTATAAGGGATATTCAAATGCGACAAATATACTAATTACTTTATTCCATAACAATTAAATACTATGTAGAGTATGGTTACAAAGAATATTCTATAACATTGTCAAGACATATACACGAATTCTGATATAGATATTTAATGATATTAAGTTTTATATATGTACATGTAATTATTTTAAAATAGACAGGGATACATACATACATGTATCTATATCTCTCTCTATATATATATATGAAATATATGTCATAACATATCAGGCATAGATGTATAAGTATATGTTTGCATATTAAAGTTCGTATAAGGGATATGTAAATGAAATAAATATTAGTAAATTTATATATCTCATTTTAATTACACGAAATATTGTTATGGATATATGCATATATATGAATTTCAATGTGTTAATATGTATCTGTACCCATGTAAAATGGATATATTTGCATATGTTTATATATATATATATAGGGAAATTATCCGATGAGCCCTGTACCCGTTAGAGTTGTAATGAGTACACTCATTCTTTACTAATATTTTCTATTATTTTAAGTTCAATTCGTATTTATATACAAGTGTTATATCATATTCTTACTACTAGTAACAATTTTCATATAATGAAACCTTCAATTCATACAAAATGATTGTATTATTATTCGTATTACTAGTGTCATTTATATTCTTACTAATGACCATTTTCTGTGAATCTAAGGTTTTCTTTTTGTGAAAATAATTACTAATAATAAGAATATGATACAACACTTGTAAATAAATAAGCATTGAACTCAAAATGATTCAAAATATTGGTACAAATGACTGTGCTCATTACAACTCTAATGGGCATATGGCCTATTGGATAATTTCCCCATATACATGTATATATATGAGTTAAATGGGACCGCCCCTTAGGGGGAGCTAACTTGGCTCCCCCTGCCCCATTTCCCCCCATTTTTTATTTTTTTTGAAAATTTCTTCCGCGAATATTCATCACTATATCCCTATATTATGCTATTCAAATTTCATGCAAAAGAGAGACTCGTACGGTCTCCATCCGGACAATCATTTTTTAATGGTAACAGAATTGCTAAAAACAACCCTTGTCTGGATGGAGGCTGTAGGAATCTCTGTTTCGCACGAAATTTGAATAGCATAATATAGGGATATAGTGATAAATATTCACGGAATAAATTTTCAAAAAAAATAAAAATAGGGAAAATGGGACGGGGGAGCCACATTAGCTCCCCCTCAAGGGGATAGCCCCATTTTATCCTATATATATAGGGATTTTTACCTGGCAGACCTTGGAATCTTTTGCAATTACCGCTACGACTCTCAAAACATCGATATTCCTCTCACGACCCCTTAAACTTGCGCCGTTTTACCTCACAAACCCTCCGTCTGTGTGTCGTCTCCTTCGTAACCTAACCAGAGTCTATATGGTAACCCTTGTACGATACAATCGCTATGGATGTGCCACGTGGCCTGGATTTAGGGTTTTGGCGGGAAGCTCAGATAAAAAGGGACACGATACTTCGTCCCCTCCAATTCCACCTCGCGACCATCGATCCCCTCCTTCCTTCTCACCCCGTCGACCTCTCCTCTGCTTGCTCGACGACCTCGACGTTTCCCTCCCGGTTGAAAAGGTTGCTTCCTAACGGGTAAGGTGGACCCCGACGTCACCTGTGACAGCGGAACGGGTGAGGTCACCGGTCTCGACCTCAGCAGACGCTTCCTAACGGGTAAGGTGGACCCCGGCGTCCTCTTTAGCCTCACCTCGCTCGTCTCCCTCAACCTCTCCTTCAACAACCTCAACTTCAGCGAGGCCTCGTCGGGGACACCGAGGTGGTTTGAGATGCTCGGGAGGTTGATCGCCCTCAACCTCTCCTATTCCGGCTTCGCCGGCCAGATCCCGATGGGTGTTGCGAGCCTCATCAATCTCGTGTCCCTGGATTTCTCGACGCTCTACTCCTCACAACGGGTGGAGCTCAGGAACCCTGACCTTTCGACGCAGAAGCGTCATGAGCGCCTCTCTGCCGAAGCTCGGATCCCTAACTGTGCTGCGTTTGGATCAGAACAACTTCTCCTCCGAGGTGCCTTCATTTGTGGGTAATCTCTCTTCGCTACAGGTTCTAAGCCTATGCTATACGAGCCTCATTGGATCGCTTCCGGAGAAAATCTTTCGTCTGCGAAATCTGACGACATTAGATGCGTCCAATAATCCACTTCTTGGTGGGGACTTACCAGGATCGATTGGTGATCTTGGGACCTTGGAGAGGTTGCAGCTTTGCATTGGCGAAGACTCTGGATTTGCATGAAAATATGCTTTCTGATGGTTTGGAAGAATTATCGAAAGCTTCTCCTCCACTGGAAACTTTTGATGTGAGCCGGAACAGATTGCAAGGTCCTATTCCCTTCTTTATCTTCAAGTTCTCTAGCCTCAAGATCTTGGATATTTCTAACAACAACTTCAGCGGGACAATTAGCCTGAATCTATTGCCGGGCCTCCCAAATCTCTCGAGGTTGGACTTCTCGTATAACAGGTAGAGTATTACAGACCTTGAAGTCTCTTCCTCATTCCCAAACATTACCACCTTGAAATTGGCATCTTGCAGCATCATCCGGTTCCCTGCCTTGAAATATCAACTCAAACTGAGTTACCTGGACTTGTCTGCCAACAACATTAAGTGGATTTATTCCATCAAACTTCGTACATGTTTTGCTCAAATGAAGGAACTTCGTGTTCTGAATCTTAAAGGGAACAAATTAAGTGGATTTATTCCATCAAACTTCAATAGTACATGCAACTTAAGGACCATAAATTTGAACAAGCATCAGCTACAAGGTGCACTCCCTGCGAATCTGTCAAACTGCACGATGTTGGAGGTTCTGGATATTGGGAACAATAATCTGCTTGGCGAGTTTCCATGGTGGTTGGGCTATTTAACTGCCCTGCGTGTACTTGTTTTGAGATCCAATAAAGTTGGTTGCAGTTTGGAAATAGCCGTTGAAATTGGTGGGGGAAAGTTAGGACATGCCCCTCAAACGGTCCACAAATGAGGGGTAAAATAGGAACTTCACTCCTGTCATAACGGCCGTTAGTGCAATAAGAGACGGATGCAAACCCGAGGGTCTGCCCGTTAAGGGTTAGCAAGTTTAAGGGGTCGTGAGAGGAATATCGATGTTTTGAGGGTCGTAGCGGTAATTGCAAAAGATTCCAGGGTATGCCGGGTAAAAATCCCATATATATATATATATAGGTAAAATGGATATGGTAGCAGATCAGATGCAGATGTAAGCATATCCTTTTGTATGTTAAAGTTGGTATAATGGATACCTAGATGAGACACTATTATGTATATTCCATTTATAAAAGTTGTATCAAACATACTTTCAAATAAATTTATACCTACCCATATTTATGAATACAAAAATGACATTTGTATATGTGTCCATTTTGAAATACAATGGATTTTGAATATGTATATAACAAATATAGAAGCAGATTAGATATGGATTTCTAGTTGAAATAGAATACTAATTATATTTATTTTTAACAGTTATATCAAACATGGTTAAAAATTGCAGCTGAAATTATTGAATTTAATGTATACATATGGATATATATATACACGTGGAAAGGGGGCTTACTTTGTGAAGTAGGTAACCTTATCTACTTCACATCCATTTTTAGCAATTTTTTATTTTTGAAAAATACCGCTATGGATTTTCATAACTATATCCCTCTAATATGTCATTCAAGTTTCGTCAGAAACAGAGACTCCTATGCCCTTCATCCAGAACAGGTAAAATATAACAAATCTGTGATCGTTAAAAAATGATTGTCTAGATGGAAGCCGTAGGAGTCTCTGTTTCTGACAAAATTTGAATGACATATTAGAGGGATATAGTTAAGAAAATCCATAGTGGTATTTTTCAAAAAAAAAATAAAAAAATCTGCTAAAGATGGATGTGAAGTACGTAAGGTTACCTACTTCACAAAGTAGGCTCCCTTTCCCATATATATACATATATATAGGGGACTTATTCAATGGGCCCTGTGCTCATTTGAGATGAGATGAGCCCACTCATATTTTACCAATATTTTCTATCATTTTGAGTTCAATGCTTATTTATTTACAGTTGTTATATCATATTCTTACTATTAGTAACTATTTTCATATAAAGAAAACCTTACATTCACAGGAAATAGTCATTAGTAAGAATAATATGACACTAGTAATACGAATAACAATACAATCATTTTGTATGAATTTAAGATTTTTTTCTGAAAATAATTACTAGTAGTGAGAACTTGATATTACACTTGTAAACAAATAACTATTAAGCTCAAAATGATAGAAAATAATGGTAAAAAATGAGTGGGCTCGTCTCATCATAAATGGGCATACGGCTCATTGGATAATTTCCCTATATATGTATATATATGGCCACCAAACCGATCAATGTCCATAGCCATTTTAAGATGGAAATGTTTACAATAACATATTGGATAATGGTGTATTCTAACTTGTTTGTCTAAATATTGTCCACTTGTTAAGTTTTTCGTCTTTTAATTTTATATTACAACTAAAAAAAATCTATTTCATTCTAACTATTGATGCCTTATACCAAATATATGAAAAAAGTAAGGTTAAGAATACCAATTTTATTCTATATTTGCTTAAATATATCAAAAGAAATATATGAAAAAAGTAAGGTTAAGAATACCAATTTTATTCTATACTTGATTAAATATATCGAAAGAAAGGTTAACTTCTTTTCTCCCATCAAACTTAAGAAAGGAATATGATTTGTATTAAAAAGTCCCATTTGGAATGTGAACCAAACAATGGATGGAAAAACTTATTCCCTTTCATTCCATTGTTAATCTTATTCTTGTCTTGATTCCTTGCAATTCCTATCCAACCAAATAAACGAGGCCAAAGAGGATCTGTGGAGGGGAGGTGGTGATAATTCATCTCTATTTCTACCCTGTATTGAGATTATGAGATGTGGTTCCGTGGGGTTTCTCGCATGAGTTTACTTTATTTTATTAACAAATTTCATATTTTGATGAGAAAATTAACAAAAATTCCTGATGTGGTTTTCTCTCCCTTTTTCTCCAAACCTTGCTTTTTGGTCCCCGTCATGACTCCTTGTAGTTTCTACCACTAATCTTTTTTCTACTAGAAGTAAAACGTCAGTCATAGAAATTTCAATTTATGTGATTAGTAGTACGTTTCTCTTTCTTTCATGTTGCCAAAAAATGAAGCTTTAACTAAAGCATAGATATGAATTCTGTTGAACATATTTAAATGATTTTGCAGAGTTAGAGCAAGCAGAGGCGTTGAAATATCTCTTTGAATGGCTAAGGAATCATCCAAAATATGCATCACTTGCATCTCCTCAGGTTTCAGAGTCTCTTTATCATCCTGATGTAAGTGCTGTTTTTATGAATCTCAACGTAACACATGATCTGATGGTTTATCTGTATGATTTCGTCCGGTTCAACTGATTTATTTTATTAATAGATGTGGATTTATTTCCTAGTTTTTTTATTAACCTCCAAACTCAAAATGCATTGATTCAGCTATAAGTATGTGGTTGAACCTGGTAATATTTGTCCCTGTTAGCTAGGAAGCTTTGCCTGTACTCGTGCAAGCAGTCCCTTGTTGAACATAAGTTGGAGGATTTTGTTTAATGCATCTGTACCTGAATGCCTGGACATTTACGTCCACATTTACCCACAGTTTTTGATAGAGCTCTGACCTTATTAGTAGAGAAATGACAATGTAGATCAAATCTTGTTTAGCACATCAATATGTGTGATACATGGGGTATAAATGACCGATATGTGTGATACAGTAAAAATGCTATTTTTGAGCCATTTCCAACATATATCCCGATTTATCCTTTTCCAAGCAGACCGATACGATATCGATATTGATATGGCCTTTTGAGTGGTAGACACACTGCAACCAGCACAAGGGTGGATTCGAACCTGGTCTTTTGGGTGGTAGGCACACTGCACTACCACCGGACCATTGAAGTGGGTATTGGTGTGGCTATTATGACTTTGAAAAAATTGAGAACTATAACCATAAAAGCCAACATAGTAGTACGGAACTATATCTATATTATGCACATAATAACTTGAATGAAAAGTAAAATTGACAAAAGGACACAAACCTTTACTCAGCTTCAAATCCTTTTCTCTCCATCATGAAATCGGAACAAACTAATGCTTGTACTAAGAGGTGATATAGTATCTTTGTACTGCCTTTCCCTTTCCGTGACTTGAAAATCTCCTTGGGTCAAAATCCTTCCTAACGAGAAGAGCCTGCTTTTGGATCAAAATTCTACATTTCCTCTTTAGTTTCAATCCTCCCAAGGGACTCTCCAATTCACTTCCTCGCCAATATTTGCATGCACTACATTTCTCCTTTGCATCTGGCACCTATCACCAACTCATATATCATAGATATTCGTCCTCTCCTTGATGTTTGTAGTCATCTAGTGATCAAGTTGCTTCTTGTGCATACGTCGGTAAATTAAGTGTTATCTTGATCCAAATCTCCACTACATAATCCTCATTTTTCTGTATTTTCCTATCAACTCACTAGAGATAATCATGGATATATCAAAAGTCAGGCTCTTTTTGCACTTCTCAAATGGTTTATATCATGTACTCTCAATCTTTGTTTATCCAATTGCTTTACTTACAATCTTTCTCAATGACATATTAATCATCTCATGGGAATAAATCACCAGTCATCATGCTATCTTGTAATGTTTGTGTAGAATGCCATACTCAGTGCATTTAATAGTTTGTCCTAGGCCTCCCCTTATATTTGGCGAGACTAGGATTAGGGTCAACATAAATGGAAGAAAGACAAAATGTTAGAAGATGACCTCTCCGGATAGAGTCTCAGAATTTGACGTTCACATGCTTGGTGCTTTTATGTAACATATAATTGTTTATTATATGCATAGTGGACGCGTTGTCATATCTTAACTCCATTATGCTACCATAAGATATGTGATGATATGTAACAACTACTTGGATATACCACGTTTTTGCAATGGCTTGGGCCATTGCTGTGTTTTTGCTTCGGGTTCTAGAATGAGCTATCATTGCTTCTCTATGTGACTATGGGCCATTGTTGTGTTTTTTTGCTTCGGCTTCTAGAACGAGCTAGCATTGCTTCTTTATGTGACTATGTTGCTCTTTAGGTATGTATAGAAACCAGTGAACTTTTGATGCATAATGCATCCAATGTAATTGACATTGCAGGATGTAGTTATTTCCAGAGTGAGCTTGCAGTAAAGAGGAACACATTCCTTTGGACTACCTAGTATTATCATGGCGGCATCCACTTGGGCATTTGTTAGCATGCTTATGGACTAGCTCTATTTTCCCACCATTAAGGAAATATCAGCTTCTTAATAGTTTAGGATGCTCCTTATATATTAGCTTCGGGATCTGTAAATATGTGAGATGGCTTGACATTTAACATGTTAATTTAATGTAGTTTTTCAACCACATACTTTCTCTGAGATAGAATTAATCATCTTGTACTGTATGCCCTCTCCAACTTGAGGAAGTACTTCAAGGACTCATGATCCTTGATCGTTAAGTGATCAACTAGTATTTTCTTCAATAAAATAATATCATCGATGTAGACCATCATGGCAGTTGAGCATCTTTTAGTCATGATAAAGAGCAAGTGATCTGATGATGACCTGGGAAAGCCCTTGCTCAACAACACTTTGAGAGTTGCTGAAACCATGCACAATGCATCTGCCTATGACCATAGATGATCTTTAAAAAAACTGGAGGTTGCTGCATATTTACGACGTCATATACATCATTGTATAAAAATGCATTTTCTATATGCAAATGACGTAAAGACTCATCTTTGTGTACAACCACAAAGAAGAATACAAAGAGTTGATAATTGAGCTATTGAAGAGAAAGTGCTATAGAAATCCATCCTATATGTATGAGCGGATACTCTCGCAACCAATCTGGCCTTGTGCTTAGCAATGGATCCATCGATGGTTGTGTTCATTGCAAAGACTTACTTTGTTTCAACTTCCATGTGACCAACATGTGGGTCTGCCAAAGTCCGTGTTCATCGTGACACAAGAGTTACCATCCATAGTTCCCTTTTAGTGGGACCGATGAAGTGCATGATTGAGAAAAAATGATCTATATTGTCGATAATCCATTTGCAAACTGCTTGTAGCTGGCACTAAGGTGATGAACTATGGCTATTGTCTTGGAGATCAGGTACAATGTGCAATTGTTAGGTTTATTCATGAAAGCAATTCGAAGAGTAAGAAACTCTGCACTATTTGTTTCTTTACACACACTTGTGTCACTTGACATTACATTAGTTTTAAAATACTCAGGCATTTGGTTTATGTCAAGTGAAGATTATGGCTGAGGCTAAGATGGGAGTTTAAGATGTGTACTAAACCGGAGTTTGTTGTCGTCATGCATAGGGAAATGTGTATTATCATGAGGTAGCGGTATACGCTATAAGGTGTTCTGTATGTGGCTGATTGATGCTTGGTTCCCTGCAATAGAAAAGAAATGGATGGATTCAAAGATCATCATATCCATATTGATATAGTGACGATGGGAGCCAGGATCAAAGCGTCCATACTCCTTTTTATTTCGAGCATACTCAATAAAGATTCACTTAATAGTCCTTGGTGTCAATTTATCCTTTCTAGCTTGAAATAATGTAGAAAGGAAACACAATAAAACTATTAGGTATAGTTAGGGTACACAATCTCAATAAAGTTTCTAATTAATCACTGAAGATGGAAGGAACTTAATGAGATAAGCGAATTTAAGGATGGCATTACCTAGTTTGATGACGGAACACTTGCCTGAATAAGCAATGTCGTGGCAACCTCAATGATGTGGTGGTGTCGTTTTCTTGGGAAGTATGTTCAAAAGATGTTTGGTGAACAATGCCAAGAAGATTGTAAAAAAATGCAGCTGAGATGAACAAAATTCTCGAGTATTATAAGATCTACCGATTTTTTAGTAGCACCAAATTATGTCTTTATTCCATATAAAAGTTAATGATGTTTGTTCAAAATTTTGATTTATTTTTCAAATGAATAACCAAGCAATGACTTGAAAGATCATCCACCATGACTGAATAATACTTATGATCCAACATATCTGGAATTCGACTTGAGCCTCAGGCATCCATATGAATGAGATCAAAGTCAGACGTTGACTGCGTTCAGTGGATGGTGGACGTGATTTCCATGATGCTTACCCATTGTACATGTCTCGTAGTACAAGGTGGTAGTGGGAGACAACTAAGATGGAACACCATAATTTGTATATAGAAGGATGGCCAAGATAATATTGTGTCGAAGCATAAGCAATCGTAGATTGGTTGACGATGATAAAAGCAACAAACAATGATTAAAGCCGATGTCAGATTCCTTTTTTCTCACGATCTCGGCCAATTGTATTCCTTATTGTTGGATCATAGGCATCAGATGTAGAGATGGGTAATTGGATCCCTCCAGGGTCCAATTACCACATCGAGTTGTTTAGTCCCACATTTACTATCTGTGGGATGTGGGGACTCAGTGGGGGCTATATAAGAAGCCCCGCACCTATTGTACTAGATGAGAGAAACTTCAATAGAAGAATCAACCCTTTGAGGCGTTCTCTTACGGAATTTGGTTCCACATTAAAATCCCAGTGTTCTTTATTATTTTTATTCTTTATCTCTGAAATTACACTTCTGCATTCTCGATTTCTAACATGGTATCAGAGCGAGTTCTATCCTTGATGATTTTAGTTTGTTCATTGATTATATGTTTACAATATGTTCGAGATTCGATAATCAAAGCGAGTTTGACCTTGAAGATTTACTCGCGAAGATTATTTGTTCATGATTGTGATCCGTCCAAGTTTCGAGATATTCTAGGGTTTCTTTTGAAACCCTAATTCTGCACAGAAGATTCGAGTTCAAGAAGTTAATTAGGGTTTCCTGATGGAACCCTAATTCTGAGTTAGGACATGAGTATTTTTTTTAAAAGAGAGATATATAGAGGAGTGTATGTTTGGGCCTAAGTTGGGCCATGCTTCAAAAAAATGCTTTGTAAATGGTGCGCACAAAAAAGATCATACACATGAAAAAAGGGGGACGACAAAATAATAGTTGAAAAAAGGATTGTACATGTTACAAAACGAAGAACGCGGAAGCGTAATATCAGAGATAAAGAATAAACAATAAGAACAACGGGAGTTTACGTGGAACTCTACTTTCTAAGGAGTTGGATGAAAACACAAGAGAACACTTGAAAGTTTTGATTCTTTTATTGAAGTTTCTCATCTATTACAGGAGGTATGGGGCTTCTTATATAGCCCGCACTGACTCTCCAAGACCCACAACTGGTAGATGTGGGACTAAACCACTGGATGCGGTAATCGGACCTTGGGGGATTCAATTACCCATTTATACTTTTGTGATGTGTATACTCTAATACTCTCCCTCAAGTTGGAGCATGCAATGCTCAACTTGGACAAGAAGAATAAACTCTCAAACTCACAATACAAGACACTACAAACAATATCTACTCAACGCAAATACAACTGTCAATTGTTGTTGAGAATACTGCTTATCATGCCGTGTAGGTGAGGAGAAACAAACGGATTAGAGTGTGAGTTGGACCGTGTCTCCTCGTCGGAGAACATGTGGTATGTACTGCGCATGTTAGAGTCACTGAAATTGAATGAATCTCCTCATCGGAGTACTCTGGCATGCCACATGTAGAAAACTGAATCATGTGGACAACTGCTCTATTTCTGAAGAGCCGAACTGAAAAAATACCGGAAAACATCCTCGTCGGAGTCCACGATCTCTGAAGAATGTAGTATGAAAAATCTCCTCGTCGGAGAACTGGGTCTCTCCCTTACTGGCTCAGAGACGGGATCTCTGCTCTAGAGTCCCTATGAAACCACATGAAAACCCTAACTCACATGACATAGGGAATGGAATTTCTACTCTGGAGTCTCTATGGATCACGTGAAAACTCTGAGACCAAAAACAAATATGGGGACCACACAAATGATGATCGTATACATGTGCGCATCATACTGAAGACTCGGAACCACTTTGGACGCTGATTCTGAATCTGACACTTTGTAGAGTCTAACATATGGTTGGCTTAGAATATGGAGAATTTAAAAATTTGGCATGTAGAACTCTACACAATACTCCCCCTTTCTCCAATACTTGTCGGAAAACAATGACATTGACAAATTTGGGAGAAGAGAAGAATATAGGGAAAATAAAAAACCATTCTCAAATGAATATTTTATTTATTTTTTCGCGGCTATTTCCCTTTTTTAATAGCGTCTCTTCTTTTTTCCAGCGTATGGTCTTTTTGTACGCACCTCATAAGAAACGCTCCCACTCAAAGTCACTGTCCAATCATCTTTACATATCATTACATAATCCCTGAGACTACAATGTGGTACCAAGCATATGAAACCTTCATAGTCTACAGAATGCAAGTTTAATGAATGATCATATTTTTTTAATTAGAGCATCAAGTTAAAGATTAATGTGGTACCAAAAATTGGGAAAGACTTCTCCCACTATAAGTAAGGTCGATTACATGGATTCTTACTCAAATTCATGTTGAAAGATTTGACTATTTTTTATACTGGTTGCCGACTACCTAACACAACCCCCATAAAGGAGGAGTTGAACCCTGCTATTTTTGGGTGGTAGGCACACTGTACCACACCAGAACATTTAAATGGGTACATGTGCAAAGAAGGCCTTGTGGTGCTCTTAACTCAATGGTGTGATAACTTAGAAGAAGAGCCTCTGAAGAGGAGCTAGGGAAGATCAAAGTAGTTCTTGAAACGGATTCAAGTCAAGGAAGATTAAGAGGGAGATGGCTTTATTGGATTTAAGCCAGGGCATGCCCCAAACTCGATATATTTTAAAGCAAAGAATTTATGTAACCCGTCCCCACTTAAAGTGGGGAAAGGCTTGGTTGTTGTTTGTAGTTGTTATTGGTGGTTCAAAATCTTTTAATATTCTGGTTGAATCGTTTTCCTTTTTTATATTAATTTCGTCCCATATGAGTGTTAGTTTTTATTAAAAAAGAAAAGGATGGCAAGCCAGGTGATTGTTTTAAATTTATTCGGTTGAAATTCTGAGAACAGCCTGTTCCCACAATTCAAGAGCCCAAAAAACCGGTTCATTCCCAAACCCGCGATTTTCTATAATAGTATGAAAAAAACTGATAATCTCCAAATGATCTGCTATCCGACAAATCATTGCTTTTAAGTTTGATGATTACTTGGGTGTGCTTGTGGCTGATGGTGTTGATTTGGAATATGAATTAATTTTTAAGGCTTTTAAAAAATACATTAACTTTTAAGTCGTTCCTTGTATTTTCACAATTACTACTAGCACCATGTCTTTCCTGCTTTGGGGGGGGGCAGCGATATTTATTCATTTCCTCTAAACTATTGAAGGTAGGTCATACTCCGGTGTAAATTTTTAGTTCCTTCCTATGGCTTGTTTTGTCTTCTTGGTTTCATCTTGCAAGGCTTCATTTCCACCTTCTCACCTCCGTATCCTAGAGCATTGATTATCAGTGTCATGTCCCAATCACTTCAAATGTGTTTTCCTAATTTCATCTTTCATTGGTGCCACACTATCCGATATTCTCGTTGCTGATACATCCAATTTTTGTGGCCTTTATCCTGGAGCATTTTCATCATGGAGTTTGAATGGCTCCCAATTTGATGTTACCCTTGTTTCCTGGCAAAAAATGTCTTTTTCCCCTTTTGAGTCCCTACCTAAATTACCTTATTTTTTTATAAACTTGAAGGTTATGCTTAACATATTGGGTATGCTAATAAAGTTTTCTCGCTGCTCATGAATTAAAGGCACTCTTTTACATTTTCCTACTTTAAAATTGCCAAGGCTTTATTTGGAAGTTCTCTGTGATTGATAAGGGTGTTCCTTGAGTTCATTCATACCAATACATTAGCCTATTATATTATCGTTCACATGCAAGTACTTTATTGTGTTGACTATGTAAATGGACGCTTTTCTTCTTTTTGTTATAAAATGGCAATGCCTTCTGCCACTTTAAGTAGGGTCGGCTACATGGATTTTTATCAAATCTATGTTGAAAGGTCTGCTTGTTTTTTCTGCTGGCTGTCGGCTACCTAATGCAGCCCTCCTCAAGGGGATTTTTGAAACTTGGTCTTCATTTTGTTATACGTTGTATTTTGTTAAACCGATATTGTATGATTTGTTCTTATTGTATGGTTTGATTCTGTATTCCAGGTAGTTAGATCGTTTAATGAAGCTTCACAGATATCACCTGAGGATGCAGATATTCATATAGTTTTGGGTGTTTTATATAACCTCTCGAGAGAATATGATAAAGCAATATCATCCTTTAAGAGGGCACTGGAGCTGAAGCCACGTGATTATTCATTGTGGAACAAACTTGGTGCAACACAAGCAAACAGTGTTCAAAGTGCAGAGGCAATATTAGCATATCAACAGGTTGGGTACTTCCTTGGTTGTATTCAGTAGAATTTGCTTCCAGCATATAATTTGTTTGGTGATGGCCAGGTTCAATTTTGGTATCCTTTTAACTAGATGAGGACAACTGTTTTGATCTATCATAGAATTTAAAGACTCATCTTATATTTGCAGTACTAGTTGGGAGGAGTTTATTAACAAATTGATTGTATTGTTATTGTTTTAAGTCGAGTGTACTTTGTAAGGCAAGTAATAAGATGATAAGGGGCAGTTGATCTCATGAAAGAAGCAATTGGTGGGTTTTTAAAGGATACATGATATTGGACTTGAATGATCCTAGTAATAGTTTCACAAATTGATATTAGTTACTTCGTTTTATTCTTCTAATTACCCAACATCCTTTCCCCGTAAAAGAATGGTTATGAGCAGGGTGGCTTCTATCGTTTAGTTTGAAATCCGTATGATGACATTTCCTCTCTTTCTGTTGGACCTTGTTGGGAAAAATGAGCAAGTTGTTTATTCCTTAAGCCATAGGCTCTCTTATATAGGAGAGTAGCCTATGGATAAATTATATAAGGCATACAACTGAAAATAAAAATAACAGAGGGATACAGAAACTACTATATGCATTAACACTCCCCCTCACGATGGAGCATAGATATCAATCATGCTCAGCTTGGACGCACACTTCTGGAATGGGCCTCGCAGTAACGCCTTGGTGAATATATCAGCAGTTTGATTCTCTGAGGTAACATGAGATGTAGCAATGAACCCCTTCTGAATCATGTCACGTATGTAGTGACAGTCAACCTCAATATGCTTGGTCCTCTCATGGAATGCTGGGTTGTTTGCAATGAACATGGCTGCGTGATTATCATATTCCAAGTTCATAGGGAGTGGTATATCAAGACATAGATCTGTAAGAACAGCCTTCACCCACATCATCTCTGTGCTAGCCTGGGCCATAGCCCTATGTTCGGATTCAGCACTGGATCTAGCTACCATTGTCTGTTTCTTGCTCCTCCTTGAGACTAGAGCATCTCCAACATATACTGCAAATCCTGAAATGGACTTCCTGTCCTTGGGACATCCTGCATAGTCTGCATCCGCACATGCTGAGATAGAAATCTCCTTTCCCTTCTTGAATAGCAAACCTGCACCTGGAGATGATTTGAGATATCTAAGAATCATGTGTATTGCATCCATATGGACCTGACGTGGTTGCTCCATGAACTGGCTCACACGACTCACTGCAAATGATATATCAGGTCTAGTGATCATGACATACAACAGTTTGCCTACCAGTTCTCTGTATCTTCTCCTGTCCACCTCCTCTGTGTCATCATCATAGAGCTTCATACTGGGATCCATTGGTGTCGTAGCAGGCCGACATCCAAGTATACCTGTTTCACTCAACAGATCTGTAACATATTTCCTCTGCGACATTACTAATCCATACGGATTTCTAGCAAATTCCAGCCCCAGAAAATATCTAAGGACTCCAAGATCCTTAGTGACGAACTCGCTTCCCAGCTTTTCTTTCGCCTGCTTTATGCCTTGCTCATCATCTCCTGTAATCAAGATGTCATCTACATAAACCATAATTGCAATAATACCTCTAGAAGTCTTCTGTACAAACAAGGAATGTTCAGCATTGGAGCGTTTGTATCCTTGTTTTTCAAAGAGATCTGAAAGCTTCTGAAACCATGCTCTGGGGCTCTGCTTAAGGCCATAGATAGCCTTGTGAAGTCTGCACACCTTGGAACACTCCCCCTCAACAGCAAAACCTGGTGGCTGTTGCATATAGACTTCCTCCTGCAAATCTCCATACAGGAACGCGTTCTTCATATCCAACTGATACAACGACCACTCTCGATTAACTGCAACTGACAACAAAATCCGGAGAGTGGAATGACAGGCAACTGGCGAGAATGTATCAAGGTAGTCCACCCCGTATGTCTGTGTAAAACCACGTACAACAAGGCGTGCCTTATATCTGTCAATAGAACCATCTGCATTGTGCTTCACCGTAAACACCCACTTGCAGCTCACCGGGGTCACATCTGGAGGTATAGGAACTAGACTCCAAGTTCCTCTAGATTGAAGTGCCGTCATTTCTTCCTCCATTGCTAGCCGTCATCTACTGTCCTGCAGAGCATCTTGATAATTCCGTGGAATGTCTACAGCTGAGAGGGCCACCACAAAGTTCTTGAAGTCCCCAGATAGTCGCTCAAATGACACAGAAGCTGACAAGGGATATGTAACACAACTCCTCTTCGATTTGCCTATAGCAATAGGAACATCTAAATCAGTTGTGTCCTCATCCGGCCCCTGCAACATATCCTGCTTATGAATATCATTAGATCCATCAGTAGAAGTATCTTCATTACATACTATAGGCGGGCTAGGAGACGAGCCATGACCATGAGCGGGAGGATGCCTGCGGGTGTAATGGAAATGTAGTGGTGAGACGGGGATTAGTGGTGGTGGTGACGGTGGTGGTGGCAGTGCTGCAGGAGGTGGTGGTGTCATGTATATGGCATCGGTAGGCAGTGGAGGTAGCTGCTGATCACCTGAGTCTGAAAAATACATTACATATTCAAAAAATGTAAAATATGCACTGACCATATACCACCGACGCAGAGGATCAAAACACTGTACCCCTTTTGAGTTTTGGAGTACCCAACGAAGACACACTTAACAGCCCTAGGAGAGAGCTTATCAGTACCATGAGACAACTGATGGACAAAGGCGACTGAACCAAACACACGGGGGGTAAGAGAGAACAGATCCTTCCCAGGATAGATAAGGGAAAATGGAATCTGTTCATCCAAGACAGATGCATCACCCCAGTAAGAGTAGGGAACATGACTCTGTATAAGAAGTGATTTTGTGACATCAAGAAGGTGGCGATGTTTCCTTTCAGCAATTCCATTTTGTTGAGATATATGAGCACATGATGTTTGGTGGACAATCCCTTTTGAGGAGTAATAATTGGCAAGGACATGAGTGCATAGTTCTAGAGCATTATCACTTCTCACAAACTTCACAGAAGTGGAGAAAACATTTTGAATTTCATTCAGAAAATGGATAATGATATTGCCTGCTTCATATTTATTTTTCATCAAAAATACCCATGACACACGAGAAAAATCATCCACAAACACTATATAAAATCTGTGTCCCTGATGATCAGGTACACGACTCGGACCCCAGACATCAATATGAAATAACACGAACTTGGGGGTACTACTTCGACCTGGACGACTGGGAAAGGTCGACCTGTGATGCTTTCCCAACTGACACGCCTCACATTGGATAGGTGTGTGAGGAAGACCCTAAGGTAACACGCGACACAACTTCTGAAGCGGTAGATGTCCAAAGCGCAGATGCCACAATAAAGGAGATACTGGTCCAGTAGGAAGGGATGAGGTTCTAGCGAATGGGGTCTGATTCAGGCGGTAGAGGCCTCCTTGCTCATAGCCACGACCAATCACGTTGTCCGTATTGATGTCCTGAAAAATCAAAGAAGATGGATCAAAAATTGCCCGACAATGTAGATCCTTCGTAATCTGACTAATTGACAACAAATTCATTGAAAAGTCAGGTGCATGTAGCATATTCTTGAGCTGCATAGAAGATGTCAATCTAATCTCCCCCTGACCAGTGATGGGGGAATGTGTACCATTGGCGATTACTACTGTTCGGCCTGTAGTAATCTGAGTGTATCCTGTAAGTAAATTCTGGTCGCCACATAGGTGATGCGTAGCGCCCGAATCCATAATCCATGGTAATGTATCTGATCTACTACTGGTGAATGCAAGCATGCTACCTGAAGCACTGGTCGACGCAGAGGCAGAAGCAGCAGCAACAGATTGACTCTCAGTAGTCGGTGCTGGACCAGATGGGGGAATAATACCCCTCAGACGGGCAATTAGATCGTCGAACCGCTGATCCAAAGTAGCAGCAGATGGAGGCTCTATCTGCTCAGCGACTCGTGCAGATGCAGGAGATCCATGCTTCGAGTAGCATGTGTCTTCATTGTGTCCAACACGATGACAGTAGGTACATGTTGGCCTAGTACGACCACCTCTTCCACGGGGTCCACGTCCACGGCCCTGATGATGAAATCCGTGACCCCTGTTGGCTGCCATGGCTGAAGTATTCTGACTTGTGGCCGTGGAAGGAACTGTGATTAGGGATGAGCATCGGGCCGGGCCCAAGCTAGCCCGACCCGAGCCCGATTTCGGTTTTCGGGTCAACGGGCCGGGCCTAAGCCCGCGAGTTATCTGGGTTTGTGGCCCAAACCCGAGCCCGCCTGCAATTAAATGGGCCGGGCCGGGTTCGGGCCGGCCCGTTAACCTGGTCTGGTCAGAGGAGAGAAATATGAGGCAAACACAAGACCGGGGTTTTTACATGGAATACCCTTGCAGCATTAAAAAATCATAAACTAACTCCTAAATGAGAAAAAAAGGCAATTAATTGGAACAACTCCGAATACAATCAAATCAAACCTGCAAGAGTACATTCAATTGCCTTGCCTTAAAACATGCCTCAGGAATTAACCTGGACATTCCAATTTACCTGGAATGGATTTTGGGGTTATCAACACAAAATTCTCCACCAAAGATAAACTCTCCTGTTACTTGGGGTATTCTGATACAAGATTAAATCTATAGACTATAAGCAAAAGATTTATCCAATGAAATTCTGAATGAACCTTCCAGCTCCCCTCTCATCCATGGGATCTGCCTCTAAAACAGGGTCCTCTGCATTAGTCCACCACCAACATAAAGGCTCGAGTACTCCCCTGGATTATTAACATGGATATTAACATGCACCACTTGGAATACTTATGTCATCCTAATATTGGCCATGCCCACCTATCAGAGCACTGGTTAAAACAATTAATAAAGACACCACTCTGAAGTGAGCAAAGTACGATTACCATTTTCAGGTATGACATCTCATGGCACCACTAGTCCAAGAGAAAGTACACACAAATCCAAACATAAGTACTTCAAACATGGCATATTGATCATTTACACCACCATAACCATATGGAAATGGCAAAAAGATTAGTTGTTGCAATCACGGAAAAATGAGTCTAGACAAAATGGTTCCTGTAATATTTACATTCAGGGAGAAGAAGATAACCCATGTGCTTCACTACTCTTTTTATTTGCTCACTATAAGAGATTGTTGAAACCAGAAAAGCAAAACCTGTAAAAAGTAATGTCTGATCGACACCAAAAACGAAATAAATAAACCCAGAATTTCTTATTCTTTCCACCTTAACTCAACACGTATGTAGATACTGTTAGAGGAGTCAAACATCAAATAATTAATGCCTCAAAGATCCTACTGCACTCCCCACTTTAAGGAGACACCAAGAACCATAAGATACTTCTAAAAAAAAGGATTCAAGCTTAAACCAACAAATAAGGTTGATCTAAACATAACAGTCAAAGCAGATCAGATGGGATGCTAGAATAAAGCCATCAGATAAACAATATAGTCGCCTAAACATTAAAATGCAGTCAAATCAGATCAATAGCAGACGAGAGATCCCAAGAAAACAAGACAATCTACAGGTCCAAGGATCCAAAGAGCATCTACAGGTCCAATGATCGTCATGATACCCATATTTAATAGCAAAAATAAAAACACACTTCTACCAATACACTTCCAGCCAAGCTTCTTCACACATCTAGAGATGTATGATTCTCTTGATAGGCTTTTTGAAAGTTCCGTCCAATTATCATTATGCAAACGCCATCTGCAAAACCATAGATAATCTTGAACTTGTAAGTCATGGTTATTTAAATTTAGAAAGATAGTGGCAATGGATTTCTTACCTTTCCATCCTTTCCAAACGCAGTCTCCAAGATGGAAGCAAATATTCAAGATAATTTTCAAGTTACTCAATCACATCCGACAAACCTACCATTTTTAAAATACAAAGTATTAAAATCATTGTTGTCATCATAAAAATGTACTAAATTATTCTTACCCAATGAATTTTTATAGCCATCATCAACATCATCATCCTCGTCTTCATCGCCACCCATTGCATCTACTCCATCATCACCTTCTTCGCGTATCCAATCCTCCGTGCAAATCAATGCTTCGACAGTGGCTGGATTAAGTCGGCTTCTGTAAGCATCTAGAACTCTGCCACCAGTACTAAAATCACTTTCTGAAGCAACAGTAGAGACTGGTATTGCAAGAATGTCTCGAGCTAGGTGTGAAAGAATTCGATATTTATTTGCATTTATTTGCCACCATTTTAAAACATCGAATTGTGCATCATCCTCATTGTCTGCCGAATTATCTTCTAAATACAATTGCAACTCAGACTTTCCAGACTCCAAAGAACATATGACCTTTTTTAGGAATTTGCTTCGTGTGTCCTCCCTTCTTCTTCCATCCCATGATTCATTTTCTGTTGTTCCTTGAGCTGGTGTTGTAGCCAAATTAGTTCCCTTGTATGCAACTGCATATTCATCGAACAATCTTTGGAATACATCCTCCACTTGTGCCACATATTGAGTCACCTCTTCCGCCGAATAAAGTTCAGAATATGAGAAACGTAAAAATTCGAACTTGTTTCGTGGATCTAGAACTGTTGCAATGGCAAGAGGCAACATGGCGTCCTTGTCCCTCCAATACTTGTCAAATTTTGAATACATTTTCTAAGCCATGCTTCGAATAGACATATCCTCATTGTTCTTTAATGAAATCAATTCTTTCTCTATGTCAAATATCAAAGAAAAGAACAAGTTTGCAGTTGAATATTTTTAACCAGAGAAGATCTTCGTTGCAATGTAAAAATTCTCCAAAATTCCCTGAATTACCTCCACCTTCTTCCATTCCATAGGTGAAGGAATATCAATCCCATGGAAATCACGTGCTTTCATCCGATTAAACACTTTTTGATATCGTGACGTTGATTCAAGCATTAGATATGTAGAGTTCCAACGTGTGCTAACATCCAGCCGTAAAGTTTTCGTCACCAAGATGCGCTCCTGTTGAGCATATTCAAGAAACTCTTGATGCCGTTGGGTAGAATATTTGATGCACTTCACCATATTGCGGATTTTGTTCACGATTTCCTTGATCTCGACTAGACCATCCTGCACGATGAGATTTAGTATGTGTGCCCAACAACAGACACGGAAAAAACCTCCACAAAGCAATAGTGAATTTGTTGATGAAAAATGGTCAACAATATTTCTTGTGACGACATCGTTGGTGGATGCATTATCTGCAGTCAGAGTGCATAACTTCACCACATTCCACTCATTCAAACGGCTAATCAACAAATCCGCAATATTATCTCCCGTATGTCGTGAGGCTAGTGCTGCAAAACTGAGAATTTTCTTTGTCATCCTCCATTGATCATCAATGAAATGAGCTGTCAATGACATGTAACCCAAATTTTGGACCGAAGTCCACATGTCTGTTGTGATGCAAATTCTGCATTCAGACTTTTTAAGGATGCTAATTAATTTCTTCTTCTCAGCGTCATACATTTTCATACAGTCTCTCTTCAAAGTAAAACGTGAGAGGACCTTGTACTTGGGCTGTAAACTCATAACGAAATTACGAAATTTAGGATTTTCCACAATACTAAATGACATTTCACTCGAAATCACCCACTTCACAAATTCCTCGCGGCTAAATTCTGGACTAAATTTCCAAGTACCAATTGCACTCCCTTGCTCTGAGGTATGCACATTTAACAAGGTTTGTGATTGTGAGCCACCATCCTTCTTGTAATACAAACACTTACTTTCTAGGTGACGAATCAAATGACTGGTTCCGCTTTTACTTTGGCAAGATAGTAGTTTTCTACAATGATTGCATCGACTCATTTCCTTCCCATCTACAACACCAATCTTTGTTAAATGCTTCCACACCCAGGATTGAGATTGGCGTGCACGTTTACTAGACCCTTTGAGATCATCATTCAATAGTTCCTCCTCTTTGTCTTCTTCACGTCTAATCTCATCCTCCTCTATATTAGGAGTACATCGTCACCTTGATGCGAAGCCGACATTTCTGAAGGTTAACCGTAGCAATTACATAACAAATTAGTTAATAAGTTCACAACACCAAATCAAGATGGTCCAAAACTTTATGGTGATCAAATAAAACCAACAATAAAACCCGAAAGAGTTCACTCTATTTCCATTATGGTGATAAAATAAAAGCAACAATAAGATCCCACATAGTCCACTGTACTGTACAACATAAATAATGTTATGTCAACAATGTTATATAGCACTTGGAGATCAGATCATAACCGTGCGTTATTTGGGAAAGATCGAGAGCAACATCAAAGAAACCACCAAAAACCCCCAAAAAAAGATCAGATCATAACCTGTACCTTTCGCTCCACTGATCACATGTCCATAAAACCCCCAAAGAAAGAGTACCCACAAATCCAACTTTGGGAATTATAACAGGAACTGAAAATTACACTAGGCATACACGATTTCGATTGTGGGTAATGTTGCCTGGAAAAATAAAAGAAAATAGTCACATGTTCTGTGAGAGTACCAAGAAAGAGGAGCCGTGGAGGATTTGAGGCGAGAAGGATTGGGTTTTCTCTTTCTGTTCTTGGGACAAGCCGCACAACGGCACAAGCCGCACGCACGCCGTAGAAGATGATCGCCCAGGCCGCCGCTTGCGGGGAGAGCCGGAGAGGGTCAGCCGCTAGGCACCAGGGGCAGGGGGATTTGGGATTTTTCGAGTGGGGGATTCTGGGAATGGGGGAGGCCATTGGGTTTACGAAACCCTAAGTTAGCCCGACCTCGGGTCGGGTCTCCCTAACTCAACAAATCCGGGGGCTCGGGCCCTGAATGCGGGCCGGGCTCGGGTCGGGCATATATGCGGGCTCGGGGCGGGCCTATATTCGGGTCGGCCCACGGGCCTCGGACTCGGGCCCACCTTGCCCAAGCCCGACCCGAAATTCTGAATGGGCCAAAAAAAGAGCCCAGGCCCGCCCAGCTATTACTCGGGCTCGGGTCTGGGCCGGGCTTGATCGGGCCGGGCATTGGGCTGGGCCGGGCCGGCCCTACCCAATTCTCATCCCTAACTGTGATCCGACTCAGTCTATGGAAAGCTTCCTCCATGGGAGGAATAGTAGAGTCGGCCAAAATCTGTGATCGTGCCGCCTCATACTCTGGATCGAGTGCAGCAAGGAACACCCCCGCCATAGTCGCGTTCCTATATGTCTTCTGTTGTTCTGGTGTGCCTGTCAGGGGCATGAAGCTGTAGAGCTTCTCGAACATCCCTCTCAGTGATGTATAGAGAGAATGTAGAGGGCGACCATTCTGCTTGATAGTGAATATATCATGCTGGAGTTGTAGAATCTTTGTCTCGTTCTTCGCTTGTGAATAATGTAGCCGCCAGAATGTCCCACATCCTTCGTTGTGGGTTGATGTAGAATGTCATTGGCAATCTCAATTGCCAACGTACCGGATAGCCAAACTTTGGCGTATGCGTCATCAGCCTCCCAAGAGGCATTGGTTCCAGTCTTCTCAGCAGGCTCTGGTTCGGTGAGAATATGCTTCTTACCCGTTGACTTCATCATGCTCATGAACTGCATTGCCCACAGTTCATAGTTGGTACCGTCCATCTTTACAATAGGCGCTGGACCACGAAAGGCGCCAATGGATGAGATATCCGCCTTGTTTTCTGACGTACTGGAGACTGAAGACTGCAACGATTGACAGAGATGAGATTTGTCTACAATGACATAGACGGGTTTAGTTGCACATGTAGACCTCAAGCAACTAAACCCATGTAGATGGAGGTGCGTGCTTTAGGGCTTAGTACACGCACACGCGCGCAGGGAGCACGCGCACGCGCAACTCGGAGCACACACAACTGAGATCGCGCGCGAGAGGACTACATGCCAGCGTGCACCCGAGGATACATGCGCGCATGCGATGTAGGGCACGACGCGTGGAAGGGCTGCAGGCAAGTGCGCAGGCGAGGATGCGCGCTCGCGTCGAGGATGCGCACAGCCGAGGCTACAGGCGCAGGAGGCTACAATGCACAGAAGATGTGCACTCGCGCAGTAGGCGGAGGAGGCACCACGCGCAGTGCGTGGAGGAGACTTGCGCACTTGCACAGGATTGCTAGCGCACACGCGCAGGGAGCGTAGGAGCAACAACCACGGCACACGATGGTGCTGGTGCGGCTGCGATGAGCCCCGACGGCGGCGCCGATGAGAGGGAGAGAGAAAGAGAGGCCGGCAGGTGGGGTAGGTTAGGGTTAGGGTTTCGAGAACTCCGGTCTAGGACCGTCGCTCTGATACCATGTTGGGAAAAATGAGCAAGATGTTTATTCCATAAGCCCCAGGCTCTCTTATATAGGAGAGTAGCCTATGGGTAAATTACATAAGGCATACAACTGAAAATAAAAATAACAGAGGGATACAGAAACTACTATATGCGTTAACAGACCTGTTTCACCCTTTACGTGGTACATGCGCTTTGGTCATCTCTCGCTCTAGAAAATGTGTCGTGTTCTGCCTCAGATCTCTCCTCACTTGTCCTTTCCATGTGAAGCATGTCAGTTGGGAAAGCATCATTGGTCTGCATTTCCCAATCGTCAGAGTCGGAGAAGTAGCTCTATTTTTGAGTTGTTTCGTATAGATATTTGGGGTCCCAGTCGTGTTTCTAATCATCAGAGACACATGTTTTATCTTGTTGCAGTGGATGATTTCTCTCGTCTGTCCTGGGTCTTTTTATAAAAGAATAAATTTGAAGCTGGAGATGTTATCAAACATTTTCTAACCGAAGTAATAAATGTGTTTTCGACCATTATGAAATTTGTGAGAAATGATAATGCCTTGGAATTATGTACTCATACTTTTTCCAAGTATTTTTTATCCCAAGGTATTATTCATCAAACTTCATGTGCCTATACTTCCCAACAAAATGGTATCGCAGAGAGGAAGCATCATCATTTGCTTGATATTACGAGGTCCCTTCTCATTCAGAGTTGTGCTCCACATTCTTTTTGGGGTGATGCTGTCCTTACGACATGCTATCTTTTTAATCGCATGCCCTTGTCGGCCTTAGGTGAGAAAATTTCCTTCTCTTGCCTTTCCTGAAAATGAATTATTCTCACTTACTCCTCGTGTGTTTGACTCGATTGCGTTTGTCCACCAGTTGTTACCAGGGATTGACAAGTTCTCTCCTAGAGATGTCAAGTGTGTCTTTATTGGGTACTCCGGGACACAAAAAGGGTACATATGTTATGATCCAATACGCAGGAAGTACTATGTTCGTGTTGATGTTATATTTTTGAGTATGTAATATACTTTTCTCCTACAGGGGATTGGTTAACTTCCTCAGACTCCGATGATGAAATATATATGTCATCACCATCATCGCCACCTTCTTCACCAACACTAACACCACCTATTTCGGTCCCAGTTCCACCTTTACCCCATCACTATACTCACCGGCCTATTTCTGCTCATGGTCACCGCTCATCATCTAGCACACGTGAGGTATGTTTAGAATGCATAATTTTTAACGATGGGTCTGGTGATCTACCTGAGCAGGGTTCTTGACAGGGAACAGACGTGGAGGTTGCTGATTTGGACTTACCTATTGCACTTCGGAAGCAAAAGCACTGCTGTGCATCATATCCTATAGCATCCATGGCCTCTTTTGATCGCTTGACTAGCGATTTCAGGAAATTTGCAGTTGCATTGTCAGCATTGGCCATTTCTCACAGGATTATCAGGAGGCTCTACAAGACAGTCGGTGGAGACTAGCTATGGAAGAGGAGATGGTTGCCCTTCAGTCGAGAGGTACCTAGAGTCTTGGCCCAGCTCCTGCTGGGGCATCTATAGTAATTTGTAAATGGGTTTTTACGGTGAAGCAAAATGCATATGGTAGCATTGACATGTACAAGGATTGGCTGGTTGCACGAGGGTTTACTCAGACATATGGGGTGGATTAACTTGATATTGTTCTCCCCAGTTGCTCGACATTCCACCTTACAGATCTTTCTATCTATTATCGTGATTCGAGATTGGCTCCTGTTTCAATTGGATGTCAAGAATGCATTTCTGTATGGTGATCTTCAAGAGGAAGTTTACATGCAATAGTTGCTGGGGTTTGCTATTGAGGGGGAGTGTTCGCAAGTATGTAGACTTCATAAGGCAATCTATGTCCTTAAGCAGAGCCCTGGAGCTTGGTTCCAGAAGCTCTCAAACTTGTTTGCGAAACAATGGTTCAAACGGTCGAATGCAGATAACTCTCTTTTTAGACAGAGAACCTCTTGAGGTATGATTGTTATTATGGTGTATGTTGATGATATACTTATTACAGGAGACGATATGCATGGAATAAAAGGAGCGAAAGAATTTCTAGGTTGTGAGTTTGTTACCAAGGATCTGGGAGCTCTAAGATACTTTATGGAATTGGAGTTTACTAGAAACCAACAGGGCCATGTGATGACTTAGAGAAAGTATTTCACTGATTTGTTGAGTGACACGGGAATGCTTGGATGTCTACTTGCGACTACACCCATGGATCCAAGCATGAAGCTTTATGATGATACTGATGAGGTTGACATGAGAAGATACAAAGAGCTGGTTGGAAAGCTCCTTTATATTACCATTACTAGATCTGATATTTCATTTGCAGTCATTAGGGTGAGCCAATTCATGGAACAACATCGTCAAGTTCATATGTATGTTATACATATGATACTAAGGTATCTCAAATCATCTCCAGGTGTAGGACTACTATATAAAAGGGGTGATTCTATGACTATTTCAGCATGTGCAAATGCAAACTGTGCAGGGTTCCCCAAGAACAGGAAGTCTACATCAGGGTTTGCTATATTTGTTGGAGATTCACTTGTCTCATGGAAAAGTAAGAAGCAAACTATGGTTGCTAGATCTAGTGCCAATTCTAAGTACAGAACTATGGCACAAGCATGTGCAGAGATGATGTGGGTTCGAGCAGTCCTAACAGCTCTACATATAGATTTACATCTTCCCATGTCGTTAGAATGTGACAACCAGACTGCCTTATTCATTGCCAATAACTCTGTTTTTCATGTGAGGACAAAGCACATTGAGGTTGATTGCCATTATATACATGACATGATCCAGGAGGGATTCATTTATGCATCTCATATCAACTCAGGGGACCAGATGACATACATTTTCACTAAAACCCTGCTTAGAGGGCTCTTTCAGAAGTGTTCATCGAGGCTAAGCATGATAGATATCTATGCTCCATCTTGAGGGGGAGTGTAGAGATATATTTCATATCTGTGTATCGTTTATATATTTTTCCTATTCTTCTGTCCACTTTATGTAATTTGCCCATAGACTTCTCCCTATATAAGAGAACCTAGGGCTCAAGGAAAAAACAACTCTTCCTATTTTCCCAACAATCTCCACATAGGCAAATCATCTCTCTTTTTGTGATTCTTTGGATAATCTTATCCTAATAATCTCAAAAAACTTGTTTAGTCCTCTCTACTAAACCAACTTATGGCATAAATTGAGATTGTATTCATAACTTCTTTTTCCAACACCAATTTTAGTAAAATTATCCGATCCCCAAATCTTTGCATCTCAACCAATCTTTCAAATCATTATTAACAACCACTTCAACACTATTTTTATCTCTCTTTACATGAGTACAATAATTTAAAGCATGTCTTCTTGATCTCCCTTGCTTTATCTCCAACCCACTTTATCTCTTAGGGACATTGTATCTGAATCTTATTTCTTTCCATTGTGTCTACTATATCCATCAATTTGCCATTCAAAGTGCCAATATTCTAACTATATATTTTCGACTTTTTTTGCAACCTCTTCTTGACTAACTTCTTTACTAGCATGCACCCAGCATTATACCGAGAACCCTTGCAAAATTTGGATTGCATCCGGACGGCGATGCATCGGAACTAGCTTATTTACTCGTATGCGTTCTTCTTGAGTAAACCTTTGGAAATTTTGAACTACATCTCTGCAACAATTTAACGGTTATTACCAATTTCTTATTGCATTCGGACGATGCAACGCGTCGCTATTAGGGAACGCTCCAACGAAATCTAAATGTTTGCTGAAAAAATTTGAATGTTGTAAAAATACTATTTAGAATTTGTCTCTGACTCTTTTATGCCGGATGTCGATTACTTAACGCAATCCTACTGAACTTTCCCAGCCATGGTTGAGTTTAATGTAATGAATCCTGAAATTTTAATAAATATATGTCTGGATATGATAAGAGGGAAAATAAACAGGTGATTCAGTTTCGCCGGAAGACTCCATTGAAGTGCATGCTGCCATGAGGGTGACTCTACATGTTTATATTTGGTTAGACTCTACATGTTTATATTTGGTTGTGTCTACTTGACTTTGGTAGGATGGCTTGAACCCAACAAGTTGTTAGAGACAATTTTCCTTGATAATGACTTGTGTCTGGGCTCTTGAATGATGAATAGTATCAGAACATGTTCCTTTTAATAGTGGAAAAGGCTACCCAGAGGATGGATCGGCTGCTAATAAGAATTAAGAGGAAATGTTTGTCAAAAAGTACTAGGCCGTCACTATTATTGAGAATAAGTGATGTGTCATGTTGCAATAAGGACATTTTGAATATAAACGAGGGAGTAAAAACATTGAGACATCCACCTTATTATTTTCTAAAGGTGACTGTTAGTGTTCTGATCAATCTGGAAATCAATGATACCGTGTTTTGATCCTTAATGGAAGCTATGATTGCCAATTTTACTTTGCAGCATCATCACAACCTTCCCGACTAGCTATATGCATTAATGTTTGCCTGTTTGCAGTTGCATGGGGCTGGTTTTGACATCTTTAGTTATATGGTGGCAATATTTTTCTCTCTTGATTATGTTACGTGAACGACATTATTATTATTACGCATATGAATCCAAAACTGCTATTTTTTTTCAGGCTCTTGATCTAAAGCCAAACTATGTTCGTGCATGGGCAAACATGGGTATCAGCTATGCTAATCAGGTATGGCTATTTCTTGTATGTAAGTTGCTTTCTCATAGGACAACCCCTTTAAAATCTGGTTTTTACCATTGTTGATGCTATTTTATTAGGTTGGATCTTTGATTATATATGTTTGAGAAAAATATGTTACTTATTCAATAATAAAACCCTGGCCCTTCTTGTGTAGAACATTTAAGGGAATACATAAAACGAACGGCTATGAAAAAATTATGAAAAATATTCCCCCTCCCCCCACTCACACACATGCATCCTAGTTGGAGCATATATGTCAATTATGTACTTGTCACAAGGAAATATACGATGATTCATGGATCGTCTTTTGGTAAAAAAATATCTATGTTAGAATATGTACTTAAATGGTTAATTGAATCTCTCTAAGATCTAATGACACTGGTCCTCTTGTTTAGTTTATTATGAAGATCTTACCTGTATGATTTCGAACCACATAAATCATGTTTATTTGGGGATCATTTCGAACCACATAATTCATTTTTAGTTTATCATGAAGATATTATCTATAGTTTATCATGAAGATCTTACCTATAGGATCTTACCAAGGAGTAGGGTGGTCATTCATATCATTTCAAACCACATAAATCATGTTTATTCTTTTTCTGCTCTACAAGGCGATTGCCCATCAGTGTGCGTGCCAGGATTGAAGCCTTGATGAGAAGGCTTTTTTGATCGGACGGTAAGCAAGCTAGAATGGGTGTGCCTTTGGTTGATTGGGGTAAGGTCACAATGGCGAAAAAGAAGGGTGGATTGGGAGTTATGCGGGTAGACGAGATGAACAAGGCTTTCATGGTGAAGTGGGTGGTGTGTGCGCCTATGGGGAAAGTCTGAGGACTTGGTTTACAGGAGGATGAGAAAGATATGTGGGATCTCGTTGTCGTTGGAGGCCATCGTGGGTCGTATGCAATCATCTTTGTGGAAGTGGTTCATCGAGGTGATTTCAGAATTGATGGACAAGATATCACCTGCGCTTGGGGATGTCGTTGGATTTCGCTTTTGGTTTGATGATTGGTCGGGTGGGGGCGCAATGGGCGAGCGCTACCCACACCTAATGCAGTTGGCTTCTAACAGGGAGGAGGTAGTGAGGTAAGTGTGGGATCATAGGTCATGGTATCCTTTTTTTCCTCTGAATTTTCGGATCAGAGAGTGGAGGATTTCATGGCGTTGTAGCCAAATTTGGTTTAGGTTCAGGGACCGACGGTAGGAAGGGATCACTATGTCTGGGGATATGGGAAGTTTTCGATGAAGAAGGCATATCAATTTTTCGTGAGGTGGGAGAGATGGTGGAGGAAGAGGTGGGCGTGGATACGAGGTTCATTTAGAGGAGCAGGGTGCCAAACCGCATCCAGGTTTTTCTGTGGCTATTCAGGCTTGGTAAGATTCTCACAAAGGAGTGTAGAAGGCAGCTGCTTGAGATGGAAGATGATAAATGTGATAGATGCGGCTCGACGACAGAAAATTTGGAACACTTGTTTTTCTCATGTCCCTCTTCAGTCCAGGTGTGGAGATAGGCCGGTGTTTCGTGGCTTGCTTGACGTGATTTTCATGGTTTTGGGGGAGATATCCGAATGGTGTGTGGCTATGGTGGACAACACGTATCATTTTGCACTGGTGTAGGCGATATGGTGCGCTCAGAATGAGGTCATTTTTTTGGGGGGGGGCATACTTTTTATTATGAGAATGTAATTGAATATTGTAAGGCTAGTATATCTTGGAGAATGTAATACATAGTAAATTTTAATCTTATTAATATACTCTTTTGAGGTGGGTCCCTGTTTTGGGATGCCACCTGTTCCTTGATATTATTTTTTTTCACATGGTATCAACACAATAAACTTAATGTTCTTATAGTTTTTTTTCATATGAAGAGTGGGGTTTCGATTCTATTAAATATCATGATGCAAACATCCTGCATTCATTTTATTCTTTGGAAAATATTTTATACGCCCAAGAATTCTAAAAATCAGCCCACTCTTTGGATAAAGAATGACGAACTATATCAGATTATATGTTGTAGCATCAGATAATTTGTTTCAAGTAGAACCAAGTTTTCCAAGAAGATCTTGTTAAGGCCTTGCAACCCTACAAGATGTGGGGCACATGTGGCGAGCCTTGTCATCAAAGACAACATCTGCATCGCTAGTTTGATGGTGGCACCACGAGATGCGATAGCCAAAGTGTCTCTAAACCCTATATTCAAGGATGGAAAAGCAGAGAGGGTGGTCAGCAAGCCCAGCCTTACCTTAGCTTGCCTCATCAACATATCATTCCTTGCCTCGGCCATTGCACTTCCAGGGGACTTCTCTAGAGGTGTCATTTAAAGCCTTGGCAGGCTGATATTGCTGCTGCTTTTCAAATGCAGGATCATTCCCACAGGCATTCACAGACTATCTTCAGCCTCACCCTTTCGGTAGTTGTATCATTCCCCATCAATAGATGGGCTTACCCATGGGAACCCTAAGTGTTGAATGAAGATAGGAGGGGGTTGAAGCCCTCTTGTGGTCGTTAGGCCCAATTTGTATTTTTCCATTTCCCTGTGTCATGCTTTTGTGGGCCCAAAAGCCAAATTCTTCAAAATAATGGAGAAGACATAAAGAAGGGAAAAAAGGGGGAAACAACCAATAGACATTGCAAGAAAAATGAACAAATAAGTCAAAAGAGAGAAGGTAAAAGTGAATGAACTAAAACATTTTATAAAATTTAGGGGATGTTTAAAAATCAGTGGACAAAATGTAACAAAGTGGCATCAAGTTAATGAAAAACAATCGGAAAATCAGGGACTGTAAAAAGAATAGTTGCGAATATTTTTTTGCAAAAAGTGGAGGACAAAAAGAAACATTGTTTATCCCACTTGATTGAGTATTCAAATATTTCGAACAAGGGGAAATGATGAGAGAGAATATAGTGTAACCAATGTTGCAGAAGTCGATATTCATTATTCAATCAGAGGGGTCATTAGATAAAGAATATTCCGCACTTAGGAGAATATTTGGAATTATTCGGTTGTGTATGTTTCCAATTATTTTATATATAAAAATAATGTCCAATATATGTTTTTTAATATTTATGCACATATGTTTATTAATCAATAAGAGTTAAGAGGAAATGTACCAATTAACAAGTTACATGTATGGAGCTTTGACATTTATGGTGACACCGAGATCATAAAGCAAGTCCTCTAGACTCGTGATCATAAAGAAATATGTCAACAACTGTCTCGACCATAGTAGCTAACCTCCAATCACATACAAGACATCGATCCTTGAGCTTGCAGAAGTACCTCCCTCCTCCTCATAGGACCCTCTAACCCTCCACCCAATGTTGTAAAAGTCACCCGACTAGCCCGACTAGTAGGTTCGACTAGTCTAGTCAGTGGGGTGGCCGATCGTGTACCGACTAATTCCGACTAGGTCCACTGGTCAACCAATTTTTGCTTGGAGATACCATATTTCTTACTTTTTTAAAATCAAACATATTCTAATACGCGTAATGTTTTATTTAAATTCAATTACTTCTTTTGATTTCTCGTGATAGTAAAAAAATGTATAAATCTATGTAAATATATTATAATATATGTATAAAAATGTCTTTATATTTAAAAAATCAAAGTCGATTAAAGCTCGACTAAATCTGATTAATCTCCCGACTACCGATTAATCCTTAGTCAGTGACCGGACCGACCGAGTATCGACTACCGACTTTTGCAACCTTGCCTCCACCCCCTCCTCCTTGTTTCAACAGATGGATGGTGTGGAATGGGCCAAGCCGCTTTTTCGAGAGGGTATAGGCCGTGCTCGACAAATAACAGATTATGGAATCTAACTAAGAAATATTGGTGAAAAGGGTAAAAATGTTTTTATAGTTTCTATATTTCCTGAATCTAGAATATGGAAATAGCAATTTGCACTTGAGTGGATGCTGAAAATTCATAGACATGAACCATACAAGGTTTTCCCCCACCAATCACATGGCTTTTAACTCTAGATCTATTTCTAGTTCTGCTCTGGTTAAGTCAAACTAAAAGGTTGCCTTCTTAGGTAAATGTTTCAAAGGCTGGAAATTAATGTAGTTGATGGCGGGCCCTAGGAGTTTACATTTTTCAAGCGGAGGCATGAAGGGAAAAGCAGTTATATCACCCACGAGTGTGGATATGGTCAACGAAGAGGTCGATAGCGATTATCTCACCCTCTACTGATAGTACATACAGTTTGTACCTTGCGGCCTATCATTTTTTGGCGGTTGCTTTCACATTGGATGGGAAGACAAGGTCGGTGCACTAGGGTAAGATCATGGGGTTCTCAGCTACTCCCTAGTAGGCTTGTCTGGCTCAAGAGAAAAAAAGTAAACCTTTAGTTTCTCCGTTGCTTGATTGTTTTTGTTGTTATCAATATTGCGTCCTACCTTTCTTTGGGGAAAGGGACCGCTTGGTGAGATTCTCGACAGCCGGTAGAAAAGCAATGTAGGGCACATTCTATTCTTTGAGCAACTGGCATGACTAAGGGAAAAAGAGGTTCGTGCCAAGTGTGAGCTAGGTTGACGGCGGAACATTGTCTTTCTTTTTGGGGAATAGTCAAAGCAGGTATGCGGCTTGATTGATGCGCTAGCAGTATACCCTCTTCTTCTCCTTATACAAGATCAGCATAATAACATTTACGAGAAATCATCCAACTAGATCCCATAAGTGAGTTCATGAAGGACACTTTTTTTCTTGCTCAAAATACGGGAGAAGTCATGATTTCTTGCTTCAACTGATTTCAGGCTCCAGTCTCACTTTGAAATGATGATAACTTTCCCTTGCCTCCCACTTAGAGCCGATTCAACATCATTATATTCCAGCAATGAAGAGCTTATGATTCTAGTCTAGTCTTTCTTTGAGACTCCGCCTTAGGGAAGCAAGAACCCATTGGGCACCAGCAACCAGCTATGAATGCGATGATTGAGGCTTTAATTACATTTAAAAATGGACCTGATGGCAGATAAAGCAGAGGAAGATAGTTGACGAAGAAATAAAACAATCCAAGATCAAGGCAAGCCCCCTCGTATTAGGTGGGGTGCTTATGTCAGAGGAAAAGATGTTCTTGGTGGATGCATGACTTTGTACTCCTAGAATTTGAATGTAAGATGAATCTACAGGAGTGGTAATCAACAAAGCCACCAAGTTTGAGAATAAGGTGGGATTCCTTAATGTAGGAGATGGTAAACCTTCTTATGGTCTTGATTGAACTTCTTCTTATCCTCCTTTCACAACTAGAGGGAGTCAGCAACTACTACCATTTATTTATCTATATGTTCGGGAGAAGCCTATGAGGATGACTGGATATATAGCCTTCTGAGATATAAGCTAAGAAGATTTAAAGCATTTTGACACTACAGTTCCTAGAGGTATCTTACCTTACCTATCTATCCATCGACTAGCTCACCCTCAACCGATAAGGCAGACTATATATTCGATCGAACCTCCTCGTAGATTCGATTTCATTGTTGGCTTTAATGACTTTTTGATTTACCTCAACAACCTATCACTTACTCATAGTTGCCTCCTACATTCGACCTTTTCTCTTCCTGAGGCTAATTATTCTCAGGGGCTAGTGAGAGAAAGGGCATGTACGAGCTAAGCGAGGAGTTCACCCGACTTGAGGACCTTGTTACTTAGATAGGAAATTTAGTCAGACTCTCTTCCCTTTCATGATTAAATCGAGTTCTAGACGACATACATCATTGCATCAGCACCTATAATACTAGAAAGAATTCTTGTTTTCGAAAGGAAATGATGTTTACCACGAGAATGAGACTCTTGACGAGAGTTGCAACAAATGTTGAATTTTTTCCCATAATTTAGATCAAAATTTGATACTCTATTAGAAGCTTGAATGGAAATATTTTTAAAAGATATTTGCACGTTATATTTAATTCTGCTCAAAGTATGTTTTATAGTACTACTTGTAAACTATCATAGGGTATTTTTTAATCATAGAAATATTATGTATATATGTTGATAATAGATAATGTAATTTGTGGAAATAGAATAATGTCTTATTCATTCAAAAGGCCATAGAGCTCTCTAATATAGAGTGGAGAAACCCTAGAGGGTAAATTGCATAATAGAAATAGAATAAAGCAGAAAATAAATAAAGATAAGGAGATAGAAATATCTCTCTCATATACTCCTCAAGATGAAGCATGGATGCTAATCGTGCTCAGCTTGGAACATTTCTGGAATGGCCCTATAGCTAGAGCTTTAGTGAAAATCTTTATCGGTTGTTCCCCTCAATTAACGTGAGAAGTGGAGATAAAATCCTTCTGAATCATGTCTTGTCTATAATGGACAATCTACTTCAATGTGTTTGGTCCTCTCATGGAAGGCAATATTGTTGGCAATGAAAAGAGATGCATGGTTGTCATGCTTTGTAGGAAGAGACACATCCACAACTAAGTCTGTTAGAACGGATTTGACCCACATCATCTCAGTGCTCTCCCGTATCATGGGGGGGGGGGAAGTAGGTGGAGATGGAGCGTTGGTGGAGGGCGAAGGCCATGGCAAAAGAGGGTGGAGATTCCGAGGGTCGAGGGAAGAACAAAGAGAGTGTGGCGAGTGCAGCTGGGAGGGGAGGTGGCGACGGTGGTGGGGAGAAGGGGAAGGGGGTTGTGCTTTGGGTCAGCGGAGTTCCTCCTGTTTGGTCAGAGGTTGGTGTTCGTGGGGAAGGCGGCGAGGAGCGGGGAGAGCAGTGTGGTGAGTGGGTGCAGGTCTCTCATAAGAAGCCTGGGAAGCGTTGCTTCAGGTGTGGCGAGCGTGGGCACATTGCGTCGGCCTATGAGGTTCCCTCTAGATGCTATGGTTGTGGGAGGATCGGGCATCGGAAAGCTAGTTGTTGGTTTGGTTCTGGCCGTGGCAACTCATCCTTCCGTTCGACTGGTCTTTCGATGGGACGTGGGATGGCGGAGAACTTGCGGGCGACTTGTTCAGCCCCCTTCGAAGGGCGGGGGGTGAGATCTTTTGCGCAAGTTGTGGAAGGCTCCCGCGTTGTCTCGTGTTCGGGTGGCGTTGGCGATGGCAAGGTGGGCGGCAACAGTGCCTCTTCCGATTTAAAAGACGTGGTGGGGGGATGGTCGCATGCCGATGTTTTGCATGGGAAGCCCATGCAGGGCGGAGATGAGGGTGTTGCGGTTGTTGGGGTGGCTTTGCGGGGAGGCGTCTCATGGGACGAAGTTAGAGCCCATGTGCATGGCTTCCTGGGTCCTCAATTCGCAGGGGACATTTTGTCATTGGATGCAACTCGATGCTGTGTTCGTGGCCTTTCCTCGGATCAACGAGAAAGGCTTATTTGGTATGGTGCGACTGACGAAGTATTTTGGACGGTTTTGCGCTTTGCGGATGGTGCCCGCCCGAGCGTCGAAGTTTGTGTTGCGGAGGTGCGAGGGGTTCCCTTCCTCTCAAGGACTGTTCATTGCCTTGGCCAAACTCTCCGGAGATGGGGTGAGGTGCTTGCGGTCGTGGAGGATGGTCTCAAGCCTGGCTCGGACGGGAGGGTCACGCGTGTCCTGATGGAGTGCAGCATTGGATTTCTTGATGATGCGGTTGGCAAGGTCTTCTATGAGTCCTTGAAGGTTGGTCGCTTCCGATTTCGGGTGGAGCTTTCGTTCATCGACCCTCCTGCTCCGCCGGTGGTCGCGCTTTCTCCGGGGACTGAGGTCGCCGGCCCGGAAGTCCCGAGGGGCGTTGGCGTCGCTTCGTCTTCTGAACGCCAGGTGGCGTTGCATGGGGGTACCTCCAAAGCGTCGCCCCTCATGATGGGTTCCCCATGTCCTTTCGGGGTGCAATCTCGGGAGTTGTGTAATTCTCCTGCAAGAGACGGCTTGAGTGCTGAGGTGGCGTCCGAGGTTGATTATCCCTTTGGTGTGCGCTCTTCGCATTCGGATCGTGCTTTACAAATATGCTTTACGGGCCCGTTATCGGGTTAGGCGGCGTTGGGTATCAGCAGGCCTTTTGGTTTCGGATCCAGGGGGCTGGAGGGACTGACCCGCGAAGCAGTTCTCTTTTCGACGGCTGATCCGGGTATGGCCTTCAGGGCACGTCTTGATGGTTTGGCTTCTTTCTCGGCGGTGGGTCCGTCTTCCGGTAATGGCTTCGTCAGTGCGGGGGTTTTTGCCTTCACTTGGGACTCCTTCAACCCTTTTGGACGGGCCGCCTAGCGGTCCCTCTATGAGCCCTCTTCTTTTGGGAGATGGCGGAGCTTCTGTATTGGTCTCCTCTCCATGCTCCTCGGTGCCCCTCTTGGACGTGGTCGACGATAATGTTGTGGGGAGCCTATCGGACAGGAGATCAGGGAAAAGATATCGGAGGCGAAACAGATTTCGGGTGGATGCCTATAAGCAACACTCTTGTGCGTCATTGCGAGATTCTGTAGCGGCAACGACTGGTCTCATTCGCATGGGGGTCAACCGCATATGTCTTGATGAAGGTACTCTCCTGGAACGTTAGGGGCCTGGGGGAGGTGGTTAAGAGGACTCTGGGATTGAGATTCTCTGAGTGGAGGTGTGATATTGTTTTCATTCAAGGAACGAAGCTGCGTGGGATCGATGATATCCTTTGGCGTTCTTTTGGTGCTGGTAGTTTGGATGAATTCCGGGCGTTGGATGCGGATGGGTTGGCGGGTGGTATTCTTTTAGCGTGGAGATCGTCGGCGTTCTCTTTCAGCTCTGTGCTTATGGGGAGGCATATGTTGTCTATACTGCTAGTTCGGAGTGATACTGCTATGCCCATCGCTTTCTCGTGTATTTACGGCCCTTGCTGCCACATTAAAAGAAGGGAATTGTGGGATGATTTGCGTGAAGCGGGACGTGCGTTCGAGGGGGTGCCTTGGCTCATTGGGGGTGATTTCAATGTTATGCTTCATTCGTCGGATTGTCCCCAATCCATGGATGGCCAGGACCCAGGCTCCTCTGATTTTGCTGAGATGGTGGATTCGTTGGATTTAGAGGATTTGGTGGCGGTTGATGTTAACTACACATGGAGGAATAATAACTCTCGCTCTCGGATTGATCGCTTCTTGGCTTCTGGGGAGTTCCTGGAGTCGTTCCCTCTTTGTTCGGTATCCTCTCGCCCTCGATCGTTGTCGGATCATTTGCCCATTCTATGGGAGTCCGGTGAGGTCCCGACGGCGAGGGGCCTTTTTAGATACGAGAAATGTTGGCTGCTGGAGGCGAATTTCAAGGATTTGGTGACAACGCATTGGTCTCAGTCGCGTTTTGTGGGGTCCGCGGCCTCCAGGTTTGATCAGAAGCTCTCGTCGCTGCGAAAGAAGCTTTCATTGTTCAAGAAGGAATCGAGGGTGGCGAGGGTCGCCTCCAGGATGGAGGCTGAGGAAATCATTGCCAGATTAGATGTAATCGAGAATGATAGGGAGCTGCTGCCTGAGGAGCTGTGTGAGCATTCTCTTGCGTAAAAGCGTGCTGTGGATGAGGATAGGTAGCAGAGCACTGAATGGCGACAGGGGTCGAGGATGACGTGGATTAAAGAGGGTGATGCCAATACGACTTTCTTTCACCGTGTGGCTAGCGGACGGAAGCGATCTAACGCTTTGCAGTCTATTTCGATAAATGATGTTCGGGTTGTGGGGGATAGAGAGATGGGGCGTGCCATTGCAGCTCATTTCAATGACTTCGCTACGAGGCGCTCCCCGAGAGTGTGGTAGTGGTCGGGATGTGGGGCTCCGCCCATTTCCCATGCGGCGTGCGAGGAGTTGACGCGGACGGTCTCGATGGATGAAGCCATGGCGGCCGTGTGGGACTTGAACGAGGATGGGTCCCCGAGTCCTGATGGTTTTCCGATTGCGTTCTATCGGGATTTTTGGGAGGTGGTGGGTGAAGATGTCTTGGAGGTTATTACGGAGTTTTGCAGTGGAAATGCACGTTTTGATCGGATCAATCGGGCTATCATTGTGATGCTTCCTAAGTCCTCCGCGGCGGAGCGTATTGACGAGTTTCGTCCCATTTCGATATCCAATGGCATTTATCTTATTGTCGCCAAGGTATTGGCTCGTCGGCTCGCTCGGGTCCTGGAATCGATAATTTCTCTGGTTCAAATGGCTTTTATACGAGGTAGGCAGATTTCGGATTGCATTGCGGTAGCGTCGGAGTTGGTCGTCGATTGGAAGAAGACCGGAAAGCAAGGGGTGTTGTGGAAGGTCGACTTTGCCAAGGCTTACGACTGCCTCGATTGGAGGTTCTTGTGGTCGGTTCTGAGAAGACGTGGTTTTCCTGAGGTTTGGATATCATGGATGCGGCGTTGCGTGACCACGGTGTCCTTCTCTTTGTTGATCATTGGCCGCATGGAAGGGGGCTTCTTCCAGCCCCGAAGGGGGGTGCGCCAGGGCTCCCCTCGCTCCTCTTCTGTTTGCGGTGGCTGCGGATGTCTTGGCGCGCATGGCGGATCGTGTGATTGATGCTGGGCTTTCGAAGGGGTACTCCAAGGGCGGGATGTGCGTGCCTTCGCTTCAGTTCGCAGATGACACCGTGTTCTTTATTGAGGGAGGCTTATTCGAGGCCTTGGGGATGGCTGTGAGGCTTGAGCTATTTAGCGAGCTATCAGGTCTATATAAGAATGGAAGCAAATCCAAGGTGATTCCTTTTGGCCTGTCGGAGGTGGAGGCGATTTATTGCGCCGTGTCTTGGGGTCTCCTCCGGGTGAGTTACATATTGATTACCTTGGTATGCCGTTGGTGGTTGGGAGGGCCAGGATCAGGGATTGGCGTATGGTCGTCGAGAAGGTGGAGATGCGCCTTGCTGGGTGGCATTCGGCCATGCTGTCGAAAGGGGGACGGCTTGTTCTTCTCAAGGCGGTGCTCTCCTCGATTCCGGTGTTTTTCTTATCTCATCGTCGCATGCCAGTGGGGATTCACATCCGTCTTGAGAAGTGTATGCGAAGATTTCTGTGGTGAAGGAATGCTCAATCGGGGAGAGGGCTGCATTTGGTGGCGTGGGAGGAGGTCACTAGAGGCAAGCATGAAGGTGGGCTGGGTGTGCGGAGATTGGAGCTTATTAATGATGCTTTCCTTCTCAAGTGGGCGAATAGGATTTGGGGGCAAGGTAATGACTTCTTTACCAGAATATTGCGGGAGATTCACGGGGAATGCAGGGAGATGGAGGCGCGGGGCGATGTGCTCGGAGCTCAAACTCCGTTTTGGCGGGGGGTGCTGGAGATATTTGGAAGGAATTTGTCGTTGTTTGTGCCTGTGGTGGGAAATGGTGAGTCCTTTAAATTTTGGAAAGACGATTGGAGAGGAAGGGGGTCCTTGAGGGTGCGATTCCCCCGCTTGTTTGCGTTGGCGGCTGAGAAAGATGCAACTGTCGCATCTTGCTGGGCGGATGGGTGTTGGTGTCCGCCTTTCCTGGCTAATTTCTCGGATCAGAGGCTTGAAGATTTTCTTGCCCTTTTGGGCGTCATCGGGGACGCTGGTAGGCCTAATGTTGGTCGTGATCATTGGACCTAGCGGGGCGGTCCTTTCTTGGTTAGGAAAGCTTATGGGGCGTTGGCTTGGCCCCCGCCAGCACGGTCCGACATGCTGGTGCGAGATTGTGGTTTTTTCTGGGGCCTAAAGATACCCGAGCGCCTTGGCTTCTTCTTATGGCTTTTCCGCAGGCAGAGATTGTTGACGAGGGAGCATTGTGCAAGGCTAATGGACGCTATCTCTAATAGTTGTGTGCTTTGCGATTCGGCAGTGGAGACCATTGAGCATTTATTCTTCGGTTACCCCAGGGTCAGAGGGGTGTGGGAGGAGGCGGATGTGGATTAGGTGTGCACGGATGACATGACGGTCTTTTGTGAGTCGCTGGTGATGAACAGAAACAGGGCGAGAAGGGACATCTTGCTTCCCATAGTGAGGTTGTAGTCGATTTGGTTGGGGAGGAATGGAGCCATCTTCTCGGGCCAACGCTTCTACAAGGACAATGTGCTTCTTCAATGTGTGAGACTAGTGGATGATTGGGCTATGGTTTAGGCCACAGTGGGTTATTCGTTTTTGGGGTTGTGGCGCTTCCTGTACAGTTGTAGATTTCCTCTTTTTTCTCTTTTTGTATTTCTGTTTCTTTTCCTCTTTCTTTTGTTTAATATATTGGGGCGAATACCGCTGAGTGTGTCCCCCTTTTTTTGGGCGTAAAAAAAAAGATCACGTGAGCTGCATCTATATAGGTCTGGCTCGATTGCATTATAAACTGACTAACTTTGCTCACATCAAAGGAAATATGTGCCCTTGTAATCATCACATAGAGGAGCTTCCCGACAAGCTTCATGTTCTCTGCTTGTCCACTTCCTCTCTATCGTCACATATAGCTTCATGCTCGCATCTATGGGAGCAGTGGCAGGTCTGCAATTTGCCATGCATGTCTCTAAAAGAAGATATGTGACATGCTTCCTCTAGGTCATCGCAAGATTTCATTGGCTCCTGGCAAACTCAAGTCCTAGGAAGTATTGCAATTCGTCAAGGTCCTTAGTGACGAACTGTTGTCCAAGGAACTCCTTAGCCGCACTAATATCGTGTGCATCATCTCTTATGACAACGATATCATCAACATAAATCAGAATAACCACGATACCTCTCTGAGTCCTTTGAGTAAACAATTGATGATTTGCAGTCGATCTCTTTAAGTCATGTTGCTCTATCAAGTCTGAGAGCTTATGGAGTCATGCTCTCGGACTTTGCTTAAGGTGATAGATAGCATTGTGAAGTCTGCATACCTTGTGGCATCCCTCCTCAACAGCGGCCAACGAACACATGTAATCGATGCATATAAACTTCTTCTTGTAGATCACCATATAGAAATGTATTCTCCACATCTAGCTGAGACAAGGATCGGTCTCGTACCCCTGCAATCGAGAAGAGGGTCCAAAGAGTAGAATGGCGTGCCAATGAAGAGAACATGCCCTCATAGTCCACCCATAAGTCCGGGTAACCCACGAGCTACAAGCCTAACTTTGTAGCGATTGACACTACCATCTGCACAAGGTTTCATCATAAATACCATTTATAGCCAACCAAAGATGTCCCTACAATGGCAATAACCAAACTCCATGTGCCACGAGACTATAGTTTTGACATCTCATCCTCCATATCTAGACGCCATTGGTTATCTCGCAGAACCTCTTGATATGTTTGTGGGATCTTCACAGCTGAGAGACACACTACAAACAACTTGAAGTCCGGTGAAAGACACTCCAAAGAGACATGGGCAGCTAGAGGATACATAGAGTATGCATCCGCTTCCTAAGAGAAATGAACCGATTCATATCCTCTAATTGATTTGTAACATGAGGTGGTACTTGATCAACCTGTAGAGGTGACGGTACAAACAAATCACCAGTTCCATCCGTAGAAACCAAGTGTTTAGAAATTATCTAGGATGTGGTGGACATGGCCTCGAATTTCAGAGAAATTCGGTCGAATTTTTGTCGAATATCGAAGTCCAGTCGAAATTGAAATTCGATCGCTAACACGAGTGTGATCCCAAATATCAAAATGTACTAACAACGAAAGAACTACTACGACTCCGATGACTAAGATAAGTAGAGCGGTGATGCTTCCCAAAATCTGAGGGAGGAATCTACACCGCTTATGCAGAGGAAAATGATTGAATCGAAGATGCCATATGTAAGGGAAGAGTGACCCAGTGGAAATAGAAGAGGCACCAACATATGGAAAGTGGACCAGTCTATAGAGACCTTGCTCACGACTATCACATGCGATCACCTTGCCCATGAGTATATATTGAAACACAAGAGAAAATGGGTCAAATATGACACGACAATGCAAATCCTTGTTGATTCGACTAATAGATTATAAATTCATGGAAAAATCATATGCATGATGAACATTTTGCAAGTGCATGGACTGTGAATCTCCCCATGTCTTGTAATGGAAGAATGTGTCCCATCACCAAAACTAATCTATCATGATGAACTAATTTCTAGAAAGTGAAATGAGCTCCGTCTCCACATAAACGATGCGAGGTACCCTGAATCCATTATCTTCTTGTGGAAGGGAGGAAAAAATAGTATTGTTTGTTCATAGTAGACAGTAGAAATATATGAGAAAAGCTTTATGGAGAAATTACATAATGTGAACAGTAGAATTATGAAATATAAAATAAACACCGAGAGATACAAATATCTCAACATCGCTCAAAGATGTCTTTCATGTGACAACTAGTAAGTGAATATACTATACTTAAAATACTAACCATGGGATCTAATTTTGTCGAATTCGGCTGAATTTCGATCGAATTTAGATTTCGGCAGATTATCGAAATTATGCCAAAATGGCCTAATATCGATCGAAATTTGGGGGCCCAGTTCAAAAATTGATCGAAATGACAGAAATTTCAGTCAGATTTCAATCGAATTTCAGCTGAAATTTCATTTCGGTCGGTCACCGAAATGGTGACCGAAATCAAAATTTGAGGCCTTGGTAATAACTGATATTGATGCAGTAATGTCAGTTGGGCTCGATGAAGCACTAGCAGGTTCAGAAGCGGGAGGCATGGTCTCCCTCGGACGAGAGACAAACTCATTGAACCTCTAGTCGGTAGAAGTGGCAGCCACTGGCAGGAGCAACATGATTCTCAACCTACTCTTTGACATGGGCATAAGCTGGAAAACCATGCTTCGAATAACATGTATGCTCTGAGTAACCAAGGCAGTGACTATAAGTCCATGGCTTATTTGGATGGAGCATTGCTACCTCCTCTACTATGAACACCACGACCTCTTAACTAAGAAGATCCTCTTCTACCTCGAGATGCATCCATAGCCGAGGAGGTCTAAGTTGAGGTTGCATCAGGGCCTGTAATCCTACCATGTCGACTATATGGTTTCCTCTGTGGGATGTATAGTAGCGACTGCAAGTAAATGAGTGTGTTGCACAATGTTGAGATATTTATAGCTCTTTATATTTATTTCTATTTCTTTCATATACATCTCGTGTAATTTTCCCAGGGTTTGTCTCCTATAAAAGAGAGCTCTAGGGTCTCAATAATTAATACTATTCTATTCTTTTCTCCAACATGGTATCGAAGCAATGGTCCTAGACCGGGGTTCCTATATCCCACCAAAACTCTAGCCGCCCCCACCCTCCATCGTCGATGTCACTGCTGGCCGACCAGCCGCCTCTTCGATCGTCGCCCCAACCGACCGCTCTGCCCCAGCCGATCGCTCAAGCCCTAGTCGGCCACTGTCGGCCTCTTTGTGCCACATGCTGCTTCTTGAGGACTGCATATTGGGGGGTTTTGTTGGCCTATAAGGTCTGATTTTGATTGGAATAAGTGATTTCAGACATATAAATCACGTTTTTCAGCCTTAGATTGCAACAAGGATTGAAGATGATGGTTGTATGAGTCTACACGTACAACTGTTCATTAATATGATTGTGTAGACTTGCTCAAAAAGGTTTTACTCCCCAGTTTGGTTCGGAGTTTCGGCAATTTTTCCATCATGTCAGAGAAAAATGGTGATGTTTTTTTTGTCGTCCGATGCCTTTCAAGGGCCTGGCTCCTATTGTGAAGATGGATGCGAACAATTACGAGTTGTGGTCCATGCAGTTTCGCACCCTTATGCAGTGCCATAATAAGGAACACATTTTGATCGATTCGGAGTCGATGAACAAAACTGGGGCTAATGCTTCATGGAAGCAAGATGATGCATATGCATTGATTGGCTCTCCGGGACGCTCACCACGGAGATTGCCAACGACATCGTCAATCAATTTACGGCCAAGGCTATGTGGGATATTCTGGTTGACACATATGGACAAGCGAAGAATGAGAGCAAAATCCTCCAATTGCAGTATGACATTTTTCTGACCAAGCAGAATAGTTGGGCCGTTCATGCCCACTTCTCGCATATCCGAGGCATGTTTGAACATCTTCATAGCTTCATGCTCATTACTACTAGCACTGAGCAACAACAAGCATACAAGAATGCCACTATGACAAGAGTCTTTCTGTCATCCCTTGACTCTGAGTAGTATGCAGCACATACTCAACTACTTACTGGAGAGACGATACCCATGATGGAGGAGGTCTACAAGAGGTTGAGTAGGATCACTACTTCGTCTACTACCGTTGCTCTAACTCCCTTTGCGATGGTAGCTTCTCGTGGCAGAGGGGGTCCTTCACAGTTTCACGGACGCAGATCCCATGGTCAAGGAGGACATCACCGTGACCCATGCTTACTGTTGAGAGTATATTTGTTAAGAGAATATTCTATAAAGAATATTCTATGTGGCTATTTGTTAAGATAATATTCTATAGAGAATATTCTATGTGGCTATTTGTTAAGAGAATGTTCTATAGAGAATATTCTGTGGCCATTTGTTAAGAGAATATTCTATAGAGAATATTCTATAGAATATTCTCCTTTGAGCACTCTAGTTTTTTGTCCTATATAAGGACCCCTAGACCTCTTGAATAAGATAAGTCTTTCTATTCTTTCATATTTTTTCACATGGTATCAGAGCAGCGGTCCTAGACCGGTGTTCTGACCTAAATTCCTCCACCGCCAGCCCCGAGTCCTCCCAAAGGTGTCGCCGCCTACTTGCGGCAGAGCCCGCACCATCGCTAGCGGCTTCAGACGGCCCAGCGTCGCCCCAGGCGCGGCGCTTCCACGGTTCCCTAAGGAGCACCGCCTCTGGCCACCAGCACCCTCGCGCCTTGCCCTTGCGTGCTCGACCTCCCTCTGCACAACAACGTGGGGTCTTGATTGCTATGTATTGTTTATTGCTGCAAACATAGACGCTTGATGTTCGGTTAAGAACAAGATACATTCTCTAGGTCACTTCTTCTTGACCTAAGACGCCACCATGACGACCACTGAGACCGAGCCCGTGTACCCTGTTTCTTCTTTGATGGTACAAGGCACCTCTATCAAACTAAAGGGGTCTGAAAATTATGTTATATGGTCTCAGTCCTTCAAAATATTTATCGGTGGCCAACGGAAAAGCTATGTTCTTAAGGACCTGCCTGCAGAAACTGAAAAAGACTACGACACATGGTTTGTTAACAATTGTCAAGTTATCACCTGAATGACAAACAATGCCGATCCAAATATTGTTGCTAATCTTCTTTACAAAGAAACTGCTAGTGCGATGCGGGATAACCTTGCGCGTGCATCAATGTTCACTAAATCGGCCGCACGGGCCGCATATGCGGCCACATATGCCCGTGCGGCATGCAGACCGCATCGGTTACATGAATCAGTGCAATAAATGCCCTCTCCGCAGATGCGGCCCGCATATGCCCTGCATATCCCGCATATGCCCCGCATACTGCTTCAGCCGCTCCAACTTTTCAATCTTCTCGTTCAGGTCCTTAATTCCGTAACTCTGCCTCTTCCTTCATTCAATGGTAAGAATATGACATGCATTTCTATACAATTTCAATGCATTATACCATTATGTATATGCAATGTTTATGTTTTTCTCATGTATTGATTTCACGAGTATATGCAATGTATCGTCGAATATTTTTTATATATGTCGGTTATGGTTTTGCTCATGTAGTGCATGTATGTATATTGAAGTTTTGTTATTACGAATTATATAATGTGTGAAGTTTTTATGGTAAATATTTTTGGGATTAAGTATGAGGCAATTAAAAGCATATATACACACCCATTTAACATCGTTCGTTTTTCTTAGATATTCTTTAACTCCACTTAAATACATAAATTCAGTGGTAATGTTATTCATAGATATTGATTTATTTTTAAATTAAAATTAGAAAACCATGTAGAACCGCATATTCCCCGCATATGCCCTCGCATACCGCTTAATCAGTATTCGGTGACCAGTCCGAACGCATACGCATACCGCTTTCCTGAACCTTGGCGCGTATACTTTCAAAAGACGACCAAATCTTGTGTTTCTGACATATACACGAGGATCTGGTCAGCTACTCAGGGAGATTCGAGTCTTATTGAGTACTACAGGCTTCCTACAAGCATTTTTGAGGAGCTTCTTATCATTCAGCCTACATGTTGTGATAAACAAGTAGCGAACGCGCTGAATGACAGGTTTAACGGATTGAATCCAAAATACAAGCTGGTAAAAGATAAGTTTCTAGTGGCGGACACTCTACCGGGCCTTGAGACCATCTTTGGACGCTTACAGGAGCTTGAGGCTCACATTCAGCAATTTAGCATCTACACTACTATAGAGACAACTCATTATACATCCTCATAATATAGAGGATGTCAAGACAGCATGGGTTGAAACTTTGGACGTGGACGTGGTCGTGAATCTGGACGCGGTCGTGAATCTGGATGGGGGTATGACCGTGGTCGTGGTCGTGATTCATCTGCTGCTCGATATCCAACTTGTGTACACTGTGGACACTATAATCATCCTTCTGACAGGTGTTGGGCAACTTTTGGCATGCAGCCTAATGCTAATAATGCCTATGATGAAGCTTCTTCTGATGTAATTGAAGATGCATCTGCTCAACAAACTAGAGGGGTACATACCCCATTTACTGCTTCTGAATATACTCGTCTGCGACAACTGCTACAAGACTTTGCTTCCTCTGTTGTTAATAATATCACCTCGTCCTCTTCTGCTAGTCTAGCTACTACCTCAAGTATAGTAGCAAACTCAGTCTCAACCTATAAACATGCACGAATTATTGTCTCTGGAGCCTCTACCCATCTGACGGGAGAGGAAAACGGCTCACGTCTTCCCAACCATCCTCATCAGTGAAGACTGTTCGTGTCGCTAATGGGGATCATTTCCCAATTACTGTTGTTGTTGGTACTATGGATTTCTCTCCCAAGCTGCGATTGACAGATGTTCATTATGCTCATGTTTTTCCTCTCCGTCTCTTATCTGTACAGAAGCTATGTCGTGAACTTAACTGTCGTGTTATTTTTGACGAGTTCTAATGTTATTTTCGGGACATCTGGATGATGCAGATCTTTGGTGGGGGACATGAGAGGAATGGGCTCTATTACCTCGACATCCCTTCTGATTCCAATTTTGTTGGTGCAGTATCCATCTCTGACGATCCTCTTCTATGGCACCTTCGTCTAGGTCATCCTTCAGCCGAAGCTCTCTCCATGATGTTCCCTGAACTTTCGACCCTTAAACCCTTTGAGTGTGAGGCGTCAGTTCAGTAAGCATCATCGAGTCTCCTTTCCTGCACGGATTGAGCCTCGTCGTAGTTCTTCTTTTTCTCTTGTTCATTGTGATATCTAGGGACCTTGTCTTGTCCGAACACTAAGTGGTCATTGATACTTTGTTGTCTTTGTGGATGACTACAGTCGATTATCTCGGTTCTTATTGAAGAGTGATCAGAATTTATAGTGTTGTTAAGAGTTTCTTTCATTATGACAAAAATATCTTGAGTTTCTTTCATTATGACAAAAATATCTTCTCTACTACTATTAAAATATTTCGTTCTTATAATGCTTTGTAATTTAGAAACAAAGATCTGCGCCTTTTTTTTCTTCCCAGGGCGCCATCCATCAAAAAACTTGCCCATATACCTCAACAGAATAGAGTAGCAGAGAGAAAACTAAAACATCCCGCTCTCTTCTTACCCAAATGAAGGTTCCCAAGAATTATTGGGGAGATGCTATATTGATTGTTGTCCACCTTATAAATTGGTTTCCCTCGACATCACTTAACGGCTCTACTCCCTTTGGCTTACTAGACCCAAATGCCTCACTCTTCCCTATGCCTCTATGGATTTTTGGATGCACAACATTTGTTCACAATTTTCATACTCCCGATAAATTTTCTCCTCGTGCGATTAAATGTGTTTTCCTGGGCTATTATCAGACTCAAAAAGGGTACAAATGCTATGATCCTTCTGTCCATCGATATTATATATCTGTCGATGTCACATTCTTTGAATAAACTTCCTTCTTTACTCAAGACGTGTCGGATATACCATTAGAACTTCCTGCTCCACCTATTGTGTATAACAGAAAACATGTCTCTGGTCTTGTTCATGTTCCTTTACATGTTCTTTTATTGCAGGAGAATACGCCATCTTCAAGTGCTCCCACCAACTCTGTACACTTCATCCAAAATCTCATTTCACGTCCACTAATAGATTATCATACTCTAACAAAAGATATGCAGATGCTCTTATGACAATTTCGGTTCCCGGAGTTCATAATAGTGTACTGAAGGATTCTGGATGGGGAAAAGCAATGGATGAAGAAATGGACGCTCTTAATTCCCAAAGGACATGGGATCTTGTGCAATGTCCCCATGGAACAAAACATGTTCCTTCCCTGCCGATGGGGTTTTACTACAAAGTAGTCTCCAGATGGCTCCATTAACAGATTGAAGGCAAGACTTGTGGCTAAAGGCTTTACACAAATATATGGAGTTGACTACTTCGAGACGTTCTCACATGTTCCACGAATGGGTTACATACGGACCATCCTCTCAGTGGCAGTAAATAAAAGATGGGATATTTTTCAAGTGGATGTCAAGAATGCATTTCTATATGGCGATCTAGAGGAGGAAGTTTACATGATGCAACCTCCAGGGTAGAAGTCGAGGGGGAGTATGTGTGCCGTTTTCACAAAGCAATCTATGGCCTGAAGTAAAGCCCGAGGGCATGGTTTGACAAAGTACAGAAATTAGCACTCTAGGGTTCCAAAGAACTACATCTAACTACTCTGTTTTCATCTGAAAACGATCATCTGATACTGTTATAGTTGTTGTATATGTAGATGATATGGTTGTTACATGTGATAAAAGGGTGCTGGAGACTAAGGCTTTTTTGCAAAAGACTTTTGTCACAAAGGATCTGGGCCAACTTCGCTATTTTCTGGGCATAGAAGTCTTACGTACCAAGAAGGGACTTCATATGTCACAAAGGAAGTTTTGCCTAGATATACTAACTAAGGCTGGATTATTTGGATGCAAACCCTCTGGTATTCCTGTAGAACCAAGGAAATACTCTACCTCTGTTGATTCTCCATTTGAAGACACTACACGATACAGAAACCTTGTTGGAAAACTGTTGTATCTTACTGTTACTAGACCAGACATATCTTATGTTGTGAGCAGAGCTAGCCAATACATGGAGAAACCCTGTTACAACCTTTGGGAGGACGTTCCTCTGAAGGAATCACCCGGACGTGGCCTATTCTATGGGGCAAATGGATACACTGTTGTTGTTGCCTATGCTGATGCTGATTATGCAAGCTTGCCTGAGGACCGTCGCTCCACTACGGGCTATGCTATGATGGTAGGAGGAAACCTTGTTAGTTGGAGGAGCAAGAAGCTGACTATAGTCTCCCTATCTAGTGCAGAGGCAGAATACATGGCAATGGCTCATGCTACATGTGAGATTACTTGGCTATTGACTTTTCTGCAAGAACTAGCATTGATATCGCCACCGTTCCTCCACTTATCTTGTATTCCACGAGAGAACCAAGCACATCGAAATTGATGGTCATTTTATTCGTGATGTTGTACGAGGAGGTAAGATTGATACACCACACATCTCGACAGATCTTCAACTTGCAAACATATTTACAAAGACCTTGTCAAAGAAGCGTCTTTCATAGATTGCTTCCAAGTTGGGCATGATCGATGGATATGCTCCAACTTGAGGGGAAGTGTTGAAAGTATATTTGTTAAGAGAATATTCTATAAAGAATATTCTATGTGGCTATTTGTTAAGAGAATATTATATAGAGAATAGTCTATTTGGCTATTTGTTAAGAGAATATTCTATATAGAATATTCTGTGGCTATTTGTTAAGAGAATATTATATAGAATATTCTCCTTTGAGCACTCTAGGTTTTTATCCTATATAAGGAGCCCTAGACCTCTTGAATAAGATAAGTCTTTTATTCTTTCATATTTTTCCACATTTACATTGCCATCGTCCAGGACATTCAAAGGAGACATGCTATCTGAAGCATGGGTATCCAGCATCTGCTCATGTAACTGAGCAGACAGAGACTACTCCAGCTCCTTCTCATGATGCGAGGTTTGATGATATTGTCTCTAGATTAAGAGAGATGATGACTACACCACCCGTCCCAGCAACAGGATCTTCAGATGTTGCAGCTGTTGTCAGAGCTTCTACGAGTTCGTCAGGTATTTCCTATGCACTTACCCGTTGTAGAAGTTCAGATTTGACTGATTTGATCATGGACTCCAGAGCTTCTCATCATGTGTGGAGATCCGACTTAGTTTACTTAAATAAATATCCCTCCTGGTAAATCAATTGTAATTTCTAATGGGGTTCGTCTACCCATTATTGGTCTGGTGGAGATTTGGTTAGCCCCATCGATGCGTTTGCATAATGTCTTACATGATCCAGAATTTCAGGTGAATCTTTTGTTTATTAGTCAGATTATAAAAGATTTATATTATCATATTTGATCCTTCTTCTCTTCTGTTTCAAGACATACTCACGGGCATGGTGATTGGATGTGGCCGTGAACAGAGAGGGTTGTACAGATTGGTCCAACTTCCGTGTGTCGGTGCTGCTACTATTCCATATGTATCTGTTTCTCCTTTCATGTGGCATTTTCGCTTTGGATACCTTCCTCTGTAGAAGTCGTGTCATGTTTTCCTGCAGATCTCTACTCGTACTACCTTGGAGTGTGAGGCATGTCAGCTTGGGAAGCAGCATCGTTCTTTTTTTTCGAGTCGTTGGAGTCGTCACAATAGTCAGTTGTTTGAGTTGGTCCATTTTGATATCTGAGGTCCTAGTCGTGTTCCCGATCATCAGGGGCATCGGTTCTATAAGATTGTTGTGGATGATTTCTCTAGACCGTCTTAGGTTTTCTTGTTAAAGAATAAGTCTGAAGCTGATCCTGTTATTAAATCTTTTCTTATTGAGATTAAGAACATTTTTCTACTAATGTGAAGTTTATTCACATTGACAATGCCTTGGAGTTTTCTACTTTACAGTTGTTTGACTTTCTCAGTTCTCTTAGTATTGTTCATCAGACTTCTTGTGCTTACACTTCACAGCAGAATGGTGTTGCTGAATGCAAACACCGACATCTTTTCGATGTCACGCGGAATCCTTTGATTAAGAGTCGAGCCCCTCATTTATTTTGGGGTGATGCGGTTCTCACTACATGTTACTTGGTGAACTGCATGCCTTCTACTATCCTTAGAGAAAAGGTTCCCTTCTTGATTGCGTTTCCCGAGAAGGACCTAGTGTCCCTTGGGTCTGTGGCATTTGTCCACAATTTTACTCATGGTCGTGACAAGCTCTTTCCTAGAGCTGTCAAATGTGTGTTCGGTGGTTATTCTCGTACCCAAATAGGGTATAGATGTTTTGATCCTGTAGGGAGAAAATATTTTGTGATTACGGATGTCACATTTTTTGAGTTTATTATGTATTTTTCTCCTGCAGGTGGCAGGTTGTCTAATGCTGACTCTGACGAGAATGTCTTTGTTCCACCTCCTTTGTTATATCCACGAACAACTCCCTATGTTGAGTCTTAGTCACCTCCACCTCCTCCACCATCTCCACCTCCATTTCCATCTACCATGATACAGTTCCTACCACGATTTTACATTCGTAGGTCATATACTCGCCCCTCTGCTCATGCAACTTCCTTGTCATCCAGTACGCCTCAGGTATATAATGAACACATTGTTTCTATTGATGGCACTGGTGATATGCTTGTTCTACATGATAACTTTACAGGAGGAGCCGATACCAGAGAGTAGAGAGGTTGATGACCTCGATGTACCTATTGGCTTGAGGAAGCCATGTCATAACTGTGCCACTTATCCTCTAGTTGTGCACGTTTCCTTGGACCATCTTTCAGAGGAGTAATGGAGGTTTGTTACGGGACTCTCAGTTGTTACTATCCCACGAACATATCAGGAAGTCATACAAGATAGCAGTTGGCGACTTGTCATGGAGGAGATGGCCGCTTTGCAATCTCGTGATACATGGAGTGTTGTTTCTGCTCATCCAGATGCTTCTGTTGTAGGGTGCAAATGGATCCTTACATTGAAGCAGCGAGCAAATGTCATTGTGGATCGCTACAAGGCAATGCTTATAGCATGTGGATTCACCTAGACTTACGGGGTGGACTATCAGAATACCTTCTCTCCAGTGGCTAAACATTCTATATTTTGTATTCTTCTATCAGTTGTTATTTCACTAGACTGACCTCTTTACCAACTTGATGTGAAAAATGTGTTGTTTCTATATGGAGATCTGCAAGAGGAGATTTATATGCAGCAACTACTAGGGTTTGCTGCTGAGAGGGAGTCTCAGAAGGTGTTCAGACTCCATAAGGCGATTTACGACATGAAGCAGAGTTTGAGACCTTGAAGCTTTCAGAGTTGATAGAGCACCAGGGGTTTGCACGGTCCACTACGGATCACTCTTATTAATTTTGCTCCAGACAAATTTGACTTTTTGATTTCAAACTTGCAAATTGGTTAAATTTTCATCTTTCAATTTCTATATTCTGTATATAACATAGAAAATATATTTACAAAGTTATTCCAATACACTAATCCTAGATTTTTCCTCCTGATTGATACCTTTTTTTTCATAGGACGCGGAGAGGTATTGTTGCTATTCTTGTCTATATTGATGATATTATTGTCGCATGTGATGATGAGCAGGGCATTCAAGCGACCAAGGAGTTCCTAGGTCAGCAGTTTGTGACCAAGGACCTTGGCAGTCTTTGATACTTCCTTGGATTAGAGTTTGCCAGGAACCTGTGTGGTCTTGTGATGACCCAGAGGAAGTTTGTTATTGATCTTCTACTAGAAACATGTATGATAAGGTGCAAGCCTGCTACTACCCCTATGGATCCAAGCATGATTATTTAATGATGACGCTGAGGAGGTAGATAAGAGGAGATACAGAGAACTTGTTGCGAAGCTCCTATATGCTACTTGGTATTGGTGTTATATTCAGCAGAGGTACATCTCTTGAGGTGACAGCTTGTGCAGATGCAGATTATGCAGGATGCCCTAGAGACAGGAAGTCCACTTCTAATTTTGCTATTGTTTTGGGAGCTCTCTCGTGTCATAGAAAAGCAAGAAGCAGACAGTGGTTGCTAGATCCAGTGCAGAATCTGAGTACAGGTTCATGGCACAGAGGAGCACCGAGATGATGTGGGTTAGATCAGTTTTCTTGCTTGATCTTGTTGTTGAGGTTCCTCTTCCCATGCAACTTTTATGTGACAATCAAGCAGCTCTTTTTATTAGATGTCCTCCTTCGTGGTGGCCCGACTTCCTTGCGTTGGCATGGGCAGCACCGCTGGTGCTAGGGCCTCCATCAATTGGCGCTAGCCGCTAGGTGATCCTACGACATCGGGTGAATGGTGCTAGGCCACCCTTTAGGAGGCGAGACCCTCTTCAGATGGTTATGATCTTACACGGTAACCTATCCTCGAGGTCAAGTTGGCGATGCTAGGTGTGTGAGGGGTAGCAATCAACAGTAGTGGAGATGGAGGGAGGGGGTAGCGAGCAGGGTCGGTCTAGGGTAACATAACTCTGGTTTAGGACCATCGCTGTGATGCCATGTGGAGATGGAATAGTGACTTCTTCATTCATAAGGTCACATGGCTCTCTTATATTAAAAGGAGAAATCCTATAGGGCAAATTACCTAATATAGAGGAAAATAAAATAGAAAATACATAAAGATGAGGAGAGATAAATATATCTTTCAACATAAGTTATTTATTAATTATTTTTATTTGGAAAATGTACAATAATTTTGGATGTTTTTGAAATGTATTTATAGAATATAGTAAAGTATATTCATTGTGCTTTTTATTGTCTTAAAAACTACACTACCCATATATGTGGAAAGTTCAGAGAATTATTGTCATTCTAATAAAAAATGCAAACAAATGCTTTAAGGCTAAAATGCTTATGTACCGGGGTATGTATATACCAACCCTTGGTATAAGTTTCGGGATTTAAATACTTAAGAAAAGATATCAAACAAGATTAAAGTTGAACCGTGTGATAGCTATTTGCCCTAGTCTCAAGCTGAAACATTTGTATAATTTTGCTGGACGAGGAGTGGCATTACCTGCCTTTTAAACCTTCTTTAGCAGCTTCCTTCTTATATGCAACTTCTTCACATTTTTCAGTGGTTTACCGATCTGAACTCGCTAATGGCTTCAACATTCACTCCTCCACAACTTTGCTCAACAATGAAAGATCGTATTGATAAAGGATGAACTTAATGAGGACACTTCCATCGACTCTTTCAATTCTCAACGAGATGACCTTGAAGTTCCGTGACCAAAGCCACGACCTCGACCACCCTAATAGCTAAAGCATCCTTCTCAACTTGATGAAGCAAGAAACACAGAGTTCTCTACAGGTTGTCTAGTGTGGATAGTAGAAGTCTCAGTCCATTGTATACAGTTATAGATGACTTGATGGATGAGAGAGCATCGGATGTAAGGAACTGTTCCTTCACATTCTGATAGTAAGGATGTAGGCCAGCTAAAAATTTGTAGACATGCCATTCTGATCCTTCTTCACATGTTTCATATAACATTCTAGCCGAAGTATGGCAAGCCCTTCATAAAAGCCAATGAGGAAGCGATAGTACTCCACTCGAGTGGACTCTCCTTGAGATGTGGACCTGATCTTCATATAGATGTCAGTAAGACGAGACTTGGTAGTATGTTGGGAATACATATGGACTAATTTTTCCCTTATTTCCTATGTGGTGCCCTTGTACATGAGGTTCGTCGCAATGTGGGACTCAACGTTGTTGGTTATTTCATGTCATAACCTGCTAGTTGTCCCCGAGACGGGACTTGTATTCCTTGCATGCATCCATTAGAGGCTCCTTTGTCAAGATTGATATCTTCCTCTGACCACCGATGAACACTTTGGAAGCCCGAGATCATAGGACATAATTTTCGACGCCATTGAGGTTGATAGAAGTACCCTACATCATCACAGAAGATGTAGATATAGAGATAGCAACCAAGGTTTGAAATCTTTTTGTCAAGTTTCATGAAGATGATGTAGGCCCCCGGATAGATTGTTGAATAGCAAAACTGGTACCTTAAAAAGATGGTTGCAGTACCATGGAGGGCCTAAGGTCCTTGTAGTGCTGTTGGTGGCGCCAAGAAAAGGCCTCTAAGGCCTGGCAGTGGTGCAAATAAGGGAAGATTGCCTTGGGCTACTACGCATGCTTACTACACAACCTAAAATGAAGAGAGGCGATGACAGGGGATTTTGGAGCCAATGCGCAAACCTAGTCGAAGGAGTTATCACGACACAACTCTCTTCCACGATCCCTACAAGGCTCCAGTGACCAGCAGGGTTATCGTGGTGGTCTAGGTCATTCAATGCGCGAGATCCGGCTGGGAAGGCAGCCATGTACAGGGCCTGCTAACACAAAGAGGGTCGCGCCAAGCTTCGCGGATGCGTGGAAATGGTGCCTACGTGGACGATTGAGAGACGCGATGTAGGTAGCAGTGGCTCATTGGGTATGAAACCCAGTTTAGGAATGTCTGATATCATGTGGAGAAAAAGTTAATAATGAATAGAATACTTTATTCAAGGAGTATGGAGTTTCTTACATAACGTGAAACCTTAGAGGCAGTGGCTCATTGGGTACGAAACCCAATTTAGGACTGTCTCATATCATGTGGAGAAAAAGTTAATAATGAATAGAATACTTTATTCAAGGAGTCTGGAGTTTCTTACATAACGTGAAACCTTAGAGGCTGAAAAAAAGATAATTACATAAGTGACCCTAAAAGGGTTCGTAACTCAATAAAGAAATAGATAGATTATAACATTAAGTAGTACAAAATATTGCAAAAAGGCCTGCGAAAATTCTTGATAAATCTACGTAATTACATCAATTGGTTACAATCGATTTAAGCTCTCGAAGTCTCAGAAATGATCATCGAGATCCATGAACAAGTTCAGATTATTTAATCCATTTTTTTTGAAAGATAACTCATAAGACAATGCTTTATCACGCACATGCAACTTTAGATAAAACACGTTTTATCTATAAATATAGATATAGTATAATGAATTATACTATAGTTAACAACTTTCAATCACTAGAAAACTCAACGAACACAACATACATGTGAAGGAATGATGGGCGAAGGCTTAAAACATAAGAGAGTTGAAGATCAAATTAGGAGAAAAAGGAGAGGTGTGGGTGTAAAACATGTTAAGAAAATGGAATAATATCGGGAAGAACAACTTCATATTTGTGTGTGTGTGTGGGGGGGGGGTTGAATTTATAATGAAACTGAAACGAAATAAAAGCAAATTGATGAATGGATCTGAATTGAAGGTAAAAACTGATAGCAAACATAGGGTGAATTCGAAAGTAGAATTGACTATGAGTAGACTCAAGTGAGGTTATCGCCTCAATAGATCGTAAAGGTTTGGAAGTTTGATGAAATGCAATGGAGCTTAGAGGAGTGGGTTGTTGATAAACCATGTATGCAGCCGAAGAGGAACTTGAGAGAGAACTAGAGAAATGCAAGTTTAGGGTCTGGATGGGGCTCCCGATGAGTGAGGTTTAGATCGAGAGCGATGATCCATTCTCCTCCTGAAGGGGATATTTTAGGGTGTATGCTCTCTCATCGTCCTCATTGTCTATGCCTCGTCGTTTAGTATCTTCGTGAGAGTTGGCCTCGCCACAATCAATAGAGACGATTACTTGACCACGGTCATCCGAGGTCATTCAACATCTCCCACTTGACCAACTTGGTCATGGCTTCTAAACTCTCACTATTCGTGGTGTGTTCTAGAAGATAAATTCTACAAGGATAATTCATGGATGCCTTTTTTTACTCATACATTCACATGGATACCTTTTGTTTGGCTCATGTATTCATAAGTCCTATTTAACCACCATATTTAATGCATGTACACGATGTTATTAACGTATCGCTTATTGGTATGTATATTACTGTAATTTCTTGTTTTGCCACTACATCGTGTATGTAGTGGTATCGGATCTCAATGTACTTTCCTTTAAAGTATTAGCCCCATGATTGATCATGTGCTTCTTTCAGCTTGATTATCGCATACATCTCAATTGGTCCTTTGACCAATTGAATGCTTAAATTTTCCAGAAATCATTCATTTCGAATCGTACGAGTTATGACCGTGTTATATGTACAAGGTATTTTTCCTCCTATCTATGTCTACAATCCAAATAGACATTCTCAGTTCTTGCTATCCTAGGAAAGGGTTGCTCCACCAAACATGAAAATGTAACCGGATGTATAGATTCCCTTACATCAACATTCGATCTAAGATCTGCATTAGAGTTTCCTGCTATCTCAAGTGATTCAGCGTGATACGCATGTTTCGGATGCATAATTCTTTTTAAATATCGAAAAATCCTCTTTACATCTTCGCAATGTGTTAGTCCGATAACTGAATAAGCCAAGTCAGGTTGAGTGCATATCATTGGATAAATCAGACTTCCTACAGCTTGTGCATTTGGAACATCTCGGGACATTGACTCTTGCTAAGTCTCTTTCCAATCATATATGGTTTAGGAGTTGGAATGCTATTCTGCATTTCAGATCTCTTCAATACAATATGCACGCATTTTTTTTTATTACGATTCAATGTCCTTGAACTTCTCGCCTTTATTATTTGAATTCTTGGAACATAGGATGCACCGCCCATGTCCATCTCAAATTCGTTGCTCAAATTCTTTTTTGTTTCATTGGACTCGGTTATGTCATTACCCATGAGTATAATGTCATTCACATAAAATGACATGATTGCAAACTTGCTCTCACTCTTCATGGCATATACAAAATTATCCAACTTATTTGCAATAAAGCTAAATTGGATAATTTTCTCATGAAATTTATGATACCATTGTTGTGAAGGTTGTTTCAAGGCATATAATAACCTTATGTTATATACCATTTTCACTTGACCTTCTGTTAGGAAACCATTAGGTTATTACATGTGTGTGTGTATATGTATATCCTCAATCTCCATTAAAGTAGGTTATCTTCATATTCATTTGGATGAATTTCAAATCTATATATGCTACTATAGCTAAGATCATCCTTATAGATGCAAACTTAACAATCAGAGGGTAGGATAGCCCTTGGTAACTAATCTTGTTTTGTATTTATCAATAATACCATCAACTTGGATTTTTTCTTGAATAGACCACATACATCCTATGGATTGCCTACCTTCTGGCAATCCACATAGCTCCTTAGATATTGTTTCTCTCAATTGATTTCAACTCATCCCTCATGATGGTCACATAAGCTACATTCTTATCTAGGATGTAACGCGATGCCTTGTGTCTTAGAAATGGTAATCTTCAATCCACATGGGGCGTATTTTGGGTCTTGTGTTGCTGATTATCCATGAGTTGTGTGGATTCTCCCAATTCCTCTGTAGGATCGTTATTATCCATATGTTACTTCTTTGTATTTGGATGACTGGGATCATCAATTAATTCATGTCTTACTTGTAAGTTATATTTATTTTCTTGTATAACAAATAGATGATCTCATTCCTCTATTTCATGCTCCTTATCTTCATGATTTTCAAGGAAGGTTGCATTATTGACTTTCAATTGTACCTTTAGATTCATGGAAGAACATAATACCTTATAATGTTCACGATATCTAATTAAGTTGCATTTTAATGTCTTGAAGTCTAGCTTATCCCAAAGCTTACTTGGTACTAAAACATGTGCAACTCATCCCCATTTCCGAAAATGATCCAATTTAGGTTTCTCGCCATTCAAATCTTCATATGGTGTTAATTCAGTTGATTTGGTGGGAATAATGTTCTGTGTGTACTGCTTGTCCCTAAAATTTCTTCAAGAGACTTGATTTTGACAGCATACACCTTATTACATTCATCTGATTTTATTCTTTCTTTCAACTACACCATTTTGTTTTAGTGTATAGGGTATTGTAGTCTGTCTATAAATGCATGCTTGAATACAATAGTTCTCGAACTTCTTTGAGGTACATTCTCTACTTTTATTAGTCTTAAGAATCTTGATTGATTTTCGCAATTTGTCTATATGTCTAGCTTGTATCTCCTAATTGTTTCAAATGCGTCTGCTTTTCTCTCTAAGAGATAGACATAGGAGAACTTCGAGTAATCATCAACGAATGTTATACAATATTCCTTATTTCTATGTGTATTGAGGCATATATTTCTGAATAGATCGCGCTCTACAATTTTGTTGACTGACTTCCTAAGAATGACTTTTTCGTTATCGTAGACTTACCGGTTAAACAATGTTCACATGTCAATGTCCTTGCAACCCGTTATCATAGTCAAAAGATTGGTTTTGTCATTTGATCCATCTTTGAGTTTCCCGGATGTCCTAGTCTCATGTGACATTATAATCAGATAATTAATAGAAAGAGTACTCAAAAATAACATTCATTGATTCAATAAAAGTTATTACAATAGAAGTTATAGGAACGTAGAAAATCCCATGCTTGGGTACAAAGCTTCCCATCACGTGGACCTTTTTATTGTTACCAATAGATACACACTTGTTATAAAAACAAACTTCAAAGTCTTTCTTGAGCAAAATTGGAACAGATTCGAGATTCTGACACATTCATGGAGCATATAGTACCTCTTCATCATTGCCTCCCTCGCGTACTTGATCATCGTCTTCTTTGTATTCCCACAAACAATATGATCCTTTCTTATCGAGTTTGATGTTGGAGAGCTTCTTATCCGCATAAAAGGAGTGGGAAAGGGTTCATTGGGTATAATGCTTGTGTAGTGGGCCTTTCACTCAGTTGTTACCACCAAACACAATCATGCTCGCCGACGGGAGGGCCTTTGTCAGAGACATATTGTCGTTTAGGAGTAGGAAGAAGAGGTAGAAGGGTCTACCAAGTGGGTCTGTGACGAAGAACAAGAACATCGGGATGGGGGTGGGGCAGGTGTGTGGGTTTATTCTTTACAAATCCTTGTTTGTTTTTATACACATAAATGGTGTTTTCAATGAGCACATTAGTCAGCGAATTAAGAAGCACACAATCTCAATCTTTTATTTTTTATCTTTCGTTATTATTATATGGATAAAATGAGGTTGCCCTGAGTGAGGAGCTAAGTTATCTTCCCCCACTCCTTTTTTTAGTATTTTTTTCAACATTTGAGGAGATATAGATCACGTAATATCAACATGTTCTCATTCAAAATTCAACTCAATTCGAAACTCTTATTGCATCTATAAAGAACACCGAATCTTCATGGTCTCAAAATTGTGGAATTGACCTCGTCCAGATGGATGGGTTATGATGTATGTTTTTCACGCAATGTGGAACACATATTCCTTTTACTAATTGAAGTTAATCCTCCCAATTGTTATAAAAAGTACCATAAAAAAATATAGAAAAGTGGTTGAAGCTAACTTGACTGCGTTTTCTTTTTCTAAGAAGGTGAATACTTAGTTACATGTGAATTGAATGGAATTTACACAGTAAATCCTTATTTACCTTTGTTACTTGAAAACGACTGTTTCCTACATAGAAATAACAAGTTTGTTTGGCCAGGCTATTATACTTTGTTGTTTAAATATATTGGAACTCCACAGGAAATAATTTAAGATATACAATCTGCATGGTGTTTCAGAACCAGTATTGGAAATGAACGAAGAAACCTTCATGTTTGGCTTCTGTTCACAGTAATGTTTGATACCAACAGTTTTCACTGACAATCTCACTTTGTTTTACTCAGGGCTTATATGTAGAGTCCATCAGATATTATGTGCGAGCACTTGCCATGAATCCCAAGGCCGATAGCGCATGGCAATATCTACGAATCTCATTAAGGTAAGGGAGTTGTCATATGAATGCTGGAGGTTTCTGTTGTTGAAAGCAAGTTATCATTGGGATATTTTTCTTTCTTTTCAGCTGCGCATCGCGAAATGATATGATCAGTGCGTGTGACTCGAGGAATATCGACCTTCTCCAAAAGGAATTTCCCCTGTGATCTACATAGACTACCTGTTCTCGTGGATGGCAATATTGGAAGATAGCACTGGCAGGATGCTCGTTTGGCTCGCCGTGCTGATATCCTTCCGACGAGGGTGATAATCCAGTTCCTGCATTGCCACTCCTGCTTCATTTGCCCTTGTGTATATAATAAAAGGGCAAGGAGGTTCAGGATATTCTTTGATCATTAAACCATAAGGACCTGATCAAGTTCTTTCCGTGAGTGTGGAAATAAGAATGTACAACACAATACGGGTTTGTTTAGCAATCCGATTATCATATTAATATATATCTATGATCAGGATGATAGAAAATTGGAAAATCTGTATAATATTCACCATGTATGAAGTAAATAAATTAAAGAACATGTAAACCATCAGAGGCACCTTACCATTCTTTATGCGAAGTCAGTTGTGGTATGGTGATATGCTGCTTCGAAATGTTGATCTATTTTGTCGCGGGAGATATGGAATTAGGAAGTCAGTAGGGATTGCTTATGTTTGACAGTTGACTGTTGGCGTATTATTACATCTGTATCTACATTGTACACGTTTAAGGTAAAACGTATGTGCACTTAGGGTGTGTTCAGATAGGGTATAAGCAGGAATAAGGATGTGGAATATGGAGAATAAGGACCTATTCTATGTTTGGCTGAAAAGATGTGAATAAGGAGAATAAGGTAGAATAACGTAGGTAATGTGGAATAGAGATAGGAATAAGGTGAAATAATGGGAATTGGAGGGGAATAGTTGTATTCTTGGGAATCGTGTTAGGCGGGGAATTAATCCTTTATTCTTGAGCTTATTTCCCAAATAAATATGGCTAATGTTTACTCTATATTGGTGATAGATTTTTTTTCATTGAAGACTGATTGAAGAGGTTTGTGCATGGATCAAACATTGTTGAAAATTTAACGTTACCCCTATGGAAACAATAATTCTAAAGTTGAAATTAAGAATCCTTGGAGGCATCATTGTACTAAACTATTCGTGGAAGAGTTTTGAAGAGAGACTAGGCTGAGAAGTGGAGGTCGGCATTTTGTCAAATCACTATAAATCCTTATGATGTGTGATTGTGCGTGTTTTTCTCATTTGATTGTAATTCTGTGGGAGTGTTATTGATTTTCGATTAAGATCCATATCCTATGTTCTTCGTATACAGGAAAACAGATGGTTGAGGGATGCATCCACCCTGGTAGATGCGCGAGATAATATGCCATGTAGAAGTTTCGTTTTTACATGTTGCTTGCCTGTTTGCTTGAGGGTGAACAAACAGACGTATTCTTTGATGTGATTCCCAAATCTGAGCAAAAATTATCAAACCCTTTTTGCTAATGATTTTGAAGGTTATTTTCTACTATAATGATCATTAGGACTCCGTACCTACAAGTGATGCAATTTCTTGCAAAGCTGATGAGTCCTGTTGTTGGTATGCCTTGAATCCTAACCATCTGATTCATTTTGAAGAACCATCATATGCACCCCCTCTTGTCGTACCATACCCCAACAAAGAGAGGGGTTTCACGAGTCTGGGGCCAGGGGAGCAGGTGTGCTTCACAATTGCGAGGGTCTTGGGGCAATGCCTTCGGCGATTTTTTTTATGAGCGGGTTCTATTTTCACTCGGGTATATGGATTCATTTGTTCCAGGGATCCGTCTGTATGTGAGTAGTATATAAACTCCCCTAGGGTTAAGGCTCTCTTCATCGTTTGTATTTTCTTCTTTCTCCACATAGTAAAAATCGATTGTTGTCGTCCAAGAACGTAGCTTAGATACAGATGAATCTTGTGAATCTTTGTGTGGTTTGTGTGTCTTCTGCTTTTGTGATTCGCAACACTTGTCATATTTTTCATGGCTTCAGCAACCATCCACTTGTAGGAATATTTTGTGACTACCATGTAATGGCTTCAGCAACCATCCACTTGTAGGAATATTTTGTGACTACCATGTAACTTGTGTTATTATGGTATTAAGAGATTTTTCTATTGTAGCCATCGATAGACGTAGTGATCGCTCTAAAGAAGGTTGTTGAGGTATTGCTCCGAACTTCTAACATGCTTCACATTTCCTTTATATCTGTTATAAAATGGATACATACATAAATATTTGACAGTTTGCATTCTTACTCACTGTCATGGAAGAGTACATCCATGTAAAAGAGTGCACCTTCAATTAGCAAAAACTGGTACCTTACGTTAGAAAGCATCAAGTATCTTGAGCTGTTTGCAAATACTTGGTCAGCATAGTGATCTAACCTCTTTCTTTTGTTGCCATATAAACCAATGCTTTGCAAACATAGGTTATGTAATTAAATTAACCATGCTATAATTAAGCAAGATGTAGGAAGGAGGTCCATTTTCTAAAGCGCATGGAAAACAACAAATTCTTATATTTTTCTCTTTTAAGTCTTTTCAAGGACATTGACTTCCTTGAGGTGACATCCCATTGAAGCTTCATTTATCGACATGTAAGCTCATTGTACTTGGTGAAGAAGAGTCCTACGAGGGGGGGATTTAATCTCTGTTTGTGGTATTAGTTGTTTGGTAGGCCAAGCTTTCTGTGAACATTCCCTCATATCCACTAGGGGACATGAGAAGAATCGAATGCTTCCGCCATCCTCGACAAGTGTCGACGATGAAGTCCACGAGGATTTTTCTCCTGACCTAGAGCCTAGATTAGTAGGAGCACAGGAGCCTTCTGGACGATGGCCCCCAATTCTCTAAGTTTTTTTATAATGTAGTATTTAAATAAAGTAAAAGATGAAAATTTAACTTTTAAGCTTAAAATGTATGCAATTGATCTTAATAATTTTTGGAATCCCGTCTATGGAATGGATTATCAAAGTAATCATCGAGTATATAATATAAATAGTAATTACACTCCATAAGTACTTAAATATGGATACCAACAGTCGGGTGTCGACGTAGATAGATTCTACCATATTCTTATATGTTTTAAAATATTAAAGAATGTGTGAATACAAAATTAGATAATGACATATATGAAAATTATCTCACCATATCCTTAAAAAAGAATGCACTTATAAAACAAATCTTGAAGATACGCGTAATATAAGAAAAAGTAAATTACAAAAAAGTCCCTGAACTATACACTCAATTTCAATGTGGTACCTGAACTTTAAAAAGTAAAAATGTGGTACCTTATCTATTAAATTTGTACATGGAGTGAGATGCTACCGTTATCTTTTGGATGTTAGACCACAATGCCCTCATTGGTGTTTAAGGTAAAATACCCAAAATTACCGCTTCCCTCCTCCCTCTCCTCCATCCACCACCATGAGAGAACGCATTTCCTACCATAAAATTCTTAGAAGTTGTCCTCGTATAGGAGCACAGAGTACGGTACATTAGACAGGAGACATGGTCAAATAGCCAGTGACGGAGACAAGGGGGGGCGGGAGGGGGCTTGCCCCCCCCCCCCCGTCTCCCAACAAAATACTTATTATGTATTATATAATAGTAATAATACATGATATAGATACAATGTTAAATATAAATGTTAATAAGTTGTATAAAATGGCCCCCCATCTCCCATTTATAAGTTCTATATAATTCTTCCACCATCATTTTCAATAAAAATTAATAATATGATAAGAATACGATAATTTAATTAATAACACTTGTATGTTTTACAAGAGCTACAAGTTATACATATATGGATGCAAATAGTTACGGACATATCCTTATCCGATCCGACACCTTATCCGTTTTATAATTTTTTTACATCCGTATCCGTATGTATTTTAAAATGGATACGGATATGGACATCATTTTAATATCCGCAAGCATCTGTATCTATATCGTATATCCGTTTTCGTATATAAATATAGTCATATATTTGATTTTAACCATATATAACATAATTCTATACCTGTTTTTGCCATATTGTATAATTTTTATGATACAAATACATTTACTAAATTTATTTCATGTGTTTTCCTTCCAATTCATATATATCTAAGTCAATTCTATAGAGTATTTCTAACATTACTCGTATACGATCAGTATCAGTTTTACATCTATACCAGTTCTTAAGGATATGGTAAGATAATTCTAATATCCGTTATTATCTGTTTCAACATTCGTATTCGTATTAAAAAACAGATAAGGATTCGATAATACCTATATCTGTAACTGTATACGTCCGTTTGCATTCCTGTATAATAACTACAAGAATAAAATAAGCATGTAGAGATTTGTAATTCGTCATTATATCATATGTTGTTTAATATATGATGGTGAATAATATTTAACGAGATTTTTTATATTTGAAATATAGGAAAGAATGTAATATCCGTTGTTATATCAATACCATTGTTCTATATAATGACGTTTAACTGTCACAATTTTAATATCGAGGATTAGTTGAGATTCTGAAAAATATGATGAATAAGCGTTGATATATTGACCTTCGTTAATGATATAGTAATCGACATGACATTCGTCTCTAATTTTTTACATAAAAACCATTTTGTAATAAATAGTACTCATAATTATATATTAAGCCGTGGATGAAATATTGATAGATTAAAAAACATCCATATACACACATTTCGTTGTAGTGAATCATTCCCTTTATTAAAGATGTATAGTTAAGTATTAGTATTTACATGTTGTATGCATTTCGACCTTTTGTATCTTTTCTATGAACTTTCATTTTGAACATAAATAAACTCATTAAAAATGTTGGATTATTAAAATAATTGTCAAATTCTAGAATGTAAAGAGTAATTACGCTATGCAAAAGATACCCACATAAGGTATAAATGATTAGTTATGGACAAGCATATAGGTGTTATCATGTCCAAATTTGTTTTAATACATGAGTATGGACGTCAATATAGATATCAATGGATATGAATATTGTGTTACTCTATCTTGAAAATTGAGTATAGATATAAAATGAGTATGGATTGAAAATGAATACAATCACAAATCCTTTATAAATTAGCGTATATATATATATATATGAATTGAATGGCTTATTCTGATACAAATACAATATATATCTAATGAAAATTATATCAAATATAAAGAAGAAGTTAGAATTTTTGTTATATGTAATAAAAAATAAATATACACATATATATTAAAAAATATAAAAATATAGACAAAAATGTACGTGGATAATAAAGTGACATTTATATATGTATTCTTTTTTAATACCGATACATATACACCTGTCAAAATATATTATAATATATATATATATCCCTTTGCATCTCTACATTAAGTGTGATATAATTTTACTTTTTAAAAATATTAGATTTAATGATACTACTTAACATCATATTAATAAAAGTTTTTGTGATTTGAAGAATTTTGTAAGGACCTTTTGTCCATATAATGTTTGTTTGGATATTTATGTGAAAGCGTACGTTTGTAGGGGTATCTTTGTAAAAATTTCCAGTAAATAAATGTTAATAATTAAAACGATAAATAATAACATAGATAAACTTTATATATATAATGTATCTACATGTATATGTATGTATATGTGTATATGTATGTGTGTAGTCTCAGTAATTTGGTCCCCCCAATTAAAAATTTCTGGCTTCGTCCCTGCAAATAGCATCGACTCCAGGTCATCGTTGCTATCATGGAATAGCCCAACTAGAGGATGCTCCCGCTCCATTGATATATCGCAGATGGCATAATTTTTAGTTATGTAATTTCGTAGATTGTCCTTCATCTACTCGGCAATTTGAGTGCGTTGCTGCCCATCTTGAACTGCCTAGCAATGTGTAAGATTTAAAGAGGATTCACATCACGAGCTGCCTAGCAATGTGAAATTTTAAGCGGAGGTCTTTGTTTTGCTTTTGAATTTGTTAATCTAAGAAGTTAGTTTTTGGAGTTCATGTTTGTCCCCAGTGGCGAGCGATGTGCTGAATACAAAATCTACAGAGGATGGGAAATAGTTCTGTAAGAGCTGGGAAGTTACCGATTTGTTATTTGTCTTTTAATTCAAAGGATGCATTCCAAGTTTGAATGGATTGCATCCGATCAATCATGATGGCTTCATTCCTTGCAATATTTGTAAGATGTGAGCATGTTACTTTGACCTTGCTCCTTACACATGTTAAGCCGATTCATTCGAATCGAGCAAGATTGTCACTTGCAGGAGGCTGTAGATTCAAGATCCACTACAGGGAGATTCGAGATTAGGGATCCCTGCCCACATATGTACGTGTTCTTTGTCACGATCCAACATCAATTCTCTACCGTTTTCACCTCCTAAAGCTTCTCCGCAATGATCAAACCAAAAACCACCTCTTCTCGGTTGAGCCGAAGGAGGCACCTTCCACGTCGAGTCCTTTGCATGCGAGTCGTACTTCCGTCGGCAATTGCAACGGAGTTCCCCTCGAATCAACCGTTGCGAGCATCAAACCATCTCAGGTCACCGCCTCGAGAAGGCCTTTCTTGAAGAGCATATCCATCTTGAGGAGATCACATTCACCCCATCCAATATCAGATCCACGGTTGAGATCACGCCACTATATTTAATCCACGCAATTTAATTCCAACCCGTGTAAAAGTTGCAAAAATATCCTCCAAGTACATTGTCCTCAAGCTAATGGGATGGGAGGGGTATTTTCATCTTTTAAATCATAAAATTAACTATGGTTGCTCATTTTGTTAGCTAAAGTCTTCATTGTTACCAAATCAAAAGATAAAGGATCATATTGTTACTTTTTAAAGTTCAGGTACCACATTGAATTGAATTTGAGTGTATAGTTTAGAGACTTTTTTGTAATATAGATTATCTCAAATATATGTGAAAAGGTATCTATTTGGTAACAATTATATAAATATAGTGAAAGCAATCGTAAATTTTATTGCATGTAATATAATTAAGTATATTTGTAAATTTAATTATATTATATGCAATAAAATTTATGAACTTCTTTCACTAATTTTTAATAATATAATCTTATGGATGAATAATGTATAATGACTTTTTTGCTAAGCATTTTTATTTGACTTTCTATACAAATCATATGTTGAGAATTCAAAATATTATAGTTATTAATTAATTGGAGTCACATGTTGAGGATACTTATTTGTTCACGTAAGTCATAATCCATTTAGGGATATTCGGTTCGAGGATAAACAGGAATGAGGATGGAGAATTAGGAGAATAATGGCATATTCTATGTTATGCTAGAAAGATAGAAATAATAAGAAAAAGGTAGAATAAATACAGAGAATGTGGAATAAAGATAGAAATAAAGGTGGAATAAGGTGAAATAATGGGATGTGGATGGGAATAGTTGCAGAGTTGCGAAGACATTTGAAGGAACTGGTAGATGCTGCTCTGATGCATCTAAGCAAAGCCCATTATGGAGCATCGGTGTTGTTCCAAAAGAAGAAAGATGAGAGCATGCGGATGTGCGTGGACTACCGTGCACTAAATAGGTGACAGTGAAGAACAAGAACCTCGTCCCCAATGTTAAAACATGTTTGATTGCTTGGGCCAGGCCAAGTACTTTTCGAAGATGGATCTCAGGTCAGGATACTACCAGGTCCGTATCAAGGAGGGAGACAAGCCGAAGACTACGTGTGTTACGTGTTATGGGTCTTTCGATTCCTTGTAAGGTCGTTCGGGTTGACTACTACCCCGGAAACTTTGTGTACTCTGATGAATAATGTCTTCCGAGAGTATATCGACTCGTTTGTTGTAGTGTACTTGGATGACATAGTAGTTTACAGCATGACCCTGGAGGACCATGTCCAACATCTGTGGATGGCGTTTGAGAAACTAAGGCAGAACCGGCTATACTTGAAGACGAAGAAGTGTGCCTATGGTCAGGAGATCATATTCTTCCTCGGGCAAATCGTGGGAGGAGGCAAGATATGCATGGAGCCCAAGAATACTCAGACAATTGAAGAGTGGACAATCCCCACAAAAGCGACAGAGTTGCGATCCTTCCTCATATTGATGAACTATTATAGGAAGTTCATCAAGAGATAATCCAAGAAGGCGGCACCCCTGACGGACCTACTTCAGAAGGACCAACCTTGGAGATGGATGCGTGAATGGTAGGATGCATTCCAAAAGCTGAAGAGGGTGGTGGTGGAAGAGCCAATTCTGTGACTTCCAAACCTCGAGAAAACATTTGAAGTCCACACCGATGCATCCGACTATGCACATGGAGGTGTTCTGGTACAAGATGGGCAACCCGTGGCATACAAGAACAACAAGCTGAATCCAGTGGAGAGGAGGAACTACATGTACAAGAAGGGGATGACAGCATTGGTCCACTGTCTGAGGACATGGAGCCACTATTTCCTCAGTACAAAGTTCGTGGTGCAGACGGATAACGTGGCAACTAGCTGCTTTGCCACACAGAAGAAACTGACTCCCAAGCAGGCGCAATGACAAGATTTGCTTGATGAATTCAACTTCGAGTTGTGTTACAGACCCAGGCGGACCAACCAGGTAGTAGACGCTCTCTCGAGGAAGAGCGAACCACAAGAGTCGAAGGTCGCGGTGATTGCATCGATCACCCGCATGACCTGGGACATGGTAGAGCGCATCCAAGAGTAAACACAGGAGGATCCAGTTACTTCACGCTTGTGATGGGGAAATCTGGAGATTTTGTATAGAGGAAGGCATCCTCTATGTGAAGGGAAAGAGGCCCTATGTCCTCTCAAGCGACGGCTTGAGGAAGATGTTGCTAAAAAAGGCACACGACGCACAGTGGGCTGGTCATCCGGTGGTGGAGCACACGCTGGCACTCCTCTCCTCAAGTTACTTCTGGACGAAGATGGAGGAAGACGTGGAAGTCTATGTGCGCACATGTCCTTGTATGCCAACAGGACAAGACAGAGAGGAAAAAGATGGCAGGATTGCTGGGACCCATGCCCATTTCTCCACGTCTGTGGGAGAGCGTCTCCATGGACTTCATCATTGGGTTCCCAAAGGTGGACGGGAACAATGCGGTGATGGTAGCAGTTGATCGCTTCTCCAAAAATGCGATCTTCGTACTGGCGCCCCAGGAGTGTACGACAGAGACCACAACAAAGTTGTTCTTGCATAACGTGGTGAAGCACTGGGGCATATCATTGGATATCGTGAGTGACCACGATGCTCGGTTCACAGGTCGATTCTAGAAGACCTTATTTGAGATGCTGGGATCCGATCTCGAATTCTCTACTAGAAACCACCTGCAGATGTATGGACAGATAGAGCAGATCAATGCTTGCTGAAAGAGTTCCTTAGGCATTACATGACGACCAATCAACATAATAGGTTGAGTTTACTGAACACTGTCCAATTCTGCTACAACATATAGAAGATCTCCACCATTGGTCAGAGTCCATTCGAGATTGTGATGGGTAGGCAATCCATGACACTGCACGAAGTGGCTAAGTAGAATAGCTAAGGACGATGCCCTAATGCACATCACTTTGCAATGGAGAGGCGGGATCGGTGGGAGGAAGCGAAGGATACGTTGGCTCACGCCCAACGTGGGATGAAAAAGGCGACTGACAAGAGTCGTAGACCGGTCAAGTTTCAGATTGGGGAGAAGGTATTGTTGAAACTTATACCCCAGATTTGGAAGAAAATCCTGAATAAGACGATGCACAAAGGGTTGATTCCTTGTTACGATGGACCCTTTGAGATAATTCGATATGTAGGACCGCTCGCCTATCAACTACGTCTTCCAAAGATACTGAAGTTGCATCCCGTGTTCCATGTCAGTTTTCTGAAGGAGTACCATGAGGACAGAGAAGATAACATCAAGAGGGCATCAAATGTGCCCCTCCTAACATCCAGGTTCAGCACATGAGGGTTGTTGAGTAGATTCTCGACATGCGGTGGAGGGCAGAGCAAGAAGAAATGGAGGATCTTCTTCCTTATCAAATAGAAGGGACTCCTAAAAGAGGAGGAAAGCTAGGAAAGCGATACAATCATGTGTCAGTTCGAGGTCCTCATCGAGGATTTCTTGAAGACGTGGGATCAATCGCAGACGTCTAACGGATCAGGGGGGAGGCATGTAACACCCCCAACACCCGAGGTACGGGAATAACGTGCAATTTGGACGTACGTGTGTTTCGATGACCACACTGTAAAGTTCTGGAAGACTTCACCTTAGCTTACGGACAGCTAAGGATGGGGTTATCGCACGAAGGTCCAAGACTGCAGGTTCCCCTCAGCACAACACAAGTGTTCGGTGGCACTTGATAAAGCTGAGCTGCAACATCCTACTTAGGTGTATGGGGCCCACTGATGACGTGGCATGATGACATGATGTGCTGATAAGGCAAACATGGCATGCTGACAGAGCGAGCGACATGGCATCGGTTGTAGAAGATGAAGGTATTGCACGAAAGATGAAGAGCCAAGGTATGTGAAGAGTCACCTCTGAAGATAAAAAGGGACTCCGTAGAAGACGAAGAGTCCTTGCATTCTTTGTACATGTAATAATGGTGTTTCTTCGTAGACCTGTGACTTGTGTATATAAAGAGGGTAGAGCTCATTTGTAAACAACACACTCAGAATGAGTCTCGTGCTAATACAAAGAGGATTCAGTGCCATTGCTCTTGTCTTTATGCTTGAATGCTTGGTTCGAGTATTCTAGCGGTGTGGTTAATATGTGTGTTTATGTACATCTACATGCAAAGGGGAAGGCTGATTAGCTTATGAGAAGCTAATACCGCACAAGTTAGTCTCAAAAATCAAAGTTGAGATTTACCCCTATGACAACTGATATCATAGCGAAAAATGATGTCCAACACCGGAGATCGCATTACTTCCTTGGAGGAAGTCGTGATGGAGATCCAGTCACAACTAGGTACTCGTGCCCAACACTTGGCTCATTTGGAGGACGATGCAGGCATGGGATCATCAGCCATCGACGGCAGGAGTCCGTGTTCAGTTGACGTGGTAAAGGCACTCGGGGAGAAGCTAGAGGAGCTCGAGTCCATGATGCATGAACTGCATGAGGAACTCCCCATTGTTAAGAAGGCGATCGCGAACGGGGGCAGATCAAGCATCGCGAGAAGGCCAAAGGTCACTGAGTCCAAGTCATTTTCAGGTACGCAGAGTGCCAAAGACTTGGAAGATTACTTGTGAGATATGGAGGCATACTTCAAAGCTGTCAAGACTCCTAAGGCGGAGAAGGTATCCTTGGCAGCGATGTATATGTCCGACCATGCGAAGCTATGGTGGAGGATCCATGCATCTGAAGGACGATCAGACATCTCGTCGTGGGACGAGGTGAAGGAGCTGAAGGAGAAGTTCCTACCCAACAACACTGTTTGGGTAACCAAGGAGGCGCTCCGAAGGCTAAAGTAGACGGGAAGCGTACGGGAGTATGTACGACAATTTTCGTTGTTGCTAGTAGATAATAAAGGTATGTCTGAAGAAGACAAACTCTTTAATTTCATGGTGGATCTCCAAAATTGGGCTCATACGGAGATTAGGAGGCAAGGTGTGAAGGACCTCCAGATGGTCATCGTTGTTGCGGACGCATTGGTCGACTACAAAGTCCAACCCACCACGGAAAATAAGTACCTTGAGAAGGCAAAGAGCAAGCCTAAGGAGAAATGTAAGGGTAACTTCAAGAAGTTCGACAAGATCGAAACTTCAAGGGAGGGAGCAGAATCCTCAAACATACCGCACAAGGCAGTGTAGTGTGCATGTAATGGACATCCATTCTGCTTAATAGTAAATATATCATGTTGTAGTTGTAAAATCTTCGTCTCATTCTTGGTTCGTGAATACGTGACAACAAGAATGACCCATATAGCTTTGGTTGTGGGCTGTTGTAGAACATTATTTGCAATATTTGGTAGCAAGGTACCAGACAACCAGACTTGTGCATATGCATCATCAACCTCCAATGAGGCATACAATTCTGTCTTCTCCGTCTTCAGTAAGAATGTGATTCTTACCCATTGACTTCATCATGCTCATGAATCGCATGACCCACAACTCATAATTTGTCCACCTTGACTATGGGTCGGACCTCTGAAGGCGCATGTGGTGGGGATATCAATATTGTTCTCTGACATCTTACCGACCGAAGAAGACGAGGATCATAGATTTTGACCAAAGAAATGTCTGCACGAACATAGGGGAAGTTAGTTGCATGTGTAGACTTAAATTGCAACCAACCCCCTCAAATAAAATGGGTGACGACGACTTTGGGGGACGTGCGACACACGGCCGGAGCCACAGGATGCAGCTGGGCGGTAGTGTCGCGGTAGCAGTGGAGTCGTTGGAAGCGATTTTACCATTGTGGGCGGCATTGTCACAAGGGGCGGCTAGGGCAGCAGGAGTTGTGTCTTTGGGATTGGGAACGCCTGGGTACCACAAGCAGGGCCGGGAGCGGTTAAGGGCTATCGAGGGTAGCGAGGCCGCTAGTAACGGCGTACGAGAGTTTGGGCAGTGGAGGGATAGGGTTGTGTTTGGGGTATGAGAGCTCTGATCTAGGATCAACGTTCTGATACCATATTGGGAAAAATGATCAATCTGTTTATTCCAATAACCATGGGCTCTCTTATATAGGAGAGCTGTATATGGTGAATTACATAAATCATACATAAATAAAGAGTTAAGAAACAATCCAAAAAGAGGAAATAAACACGGTAATATACATATATATATATCTACAAGAGTCAATTCACCACACGTCACACTCTGTGATCACTAAGTGGCACTACACGATATCCGCGGATTCAGACTTCTTCTTACCTTTATTTTCAGGCACTTTACAATTCCCCGACTACTTGTTGAGGCAATTGCCTTTGAAATGACCATATTTCTCGCAACCGTAGAATAAGTCACGCGGGTATCTCCCATTGTTTCTCTTGAAATTCACCTTGAGGGTCCTAGTCTTTTCTTTGTGTGCACTACATTTGCTTCGTATTATTCTTCCTCAACCTCAAAGATCTTGACTTTCGGTCTTTGCTTTGAGAGGTCCTACTCAATCGCCAGTTATGCAGATAGGTACATCATACTTTTGATGTCGCCAGCCTTAAAGGTGTGGCAACCATGTTAAATGACAGTCGAAGACTTCTTAGAACGGTTGCTATTTGCATCCTCTCCGAAAACACGTATTCAGCAACCGCTAGATCCTTGATCATCACGATCATCTTGTTCGCATGCTCAAAGACATTTTCAAATTCCTTCATTCTACATGAGTGGTATTTGTGTAAAAGAAGCCGGACGCTCACTTCTTACTTGAAGCGATATTTGTCCTCAACTACGATCCAGAGCTCATACACTAATTCGCATGTCTCGAAGATCCGATTCAAATTCAACTCCATGTGGGTCAACAAGAAGTTCATAGTCCTAATATCTGTTTTCTATCACCGTTTGTGGGATCTAATTTTCTCCATGGTTGGATTCTCAGATAAGCTAAGGCTAGTTTTGTCTATAATGGAGCATATGTTATCATTTAGTAGTCCAAAGTAGATCTTTCTACTCCACAATTCATAATTAGTATTGTTTAGGTACTCAATTTTTCTCATCTAAGTGGCAATGATTTTGCTTGTAATTTTAGATTTAATGAAATGGAAATTTTGTATGATATTGTACCTTTTAGTAAAAGAAAGCAAAGGTAATTTTTTAAGCAATTTAGACAATTTCACTAAAAAATGAGGCAATAAGAAGACGAAAAAAATAACTCAAGTACTTAATAAAAATTAATTAAAAGATGTTGATAATTTTTTAAATAAAAAAACTTAGACAAGAAGGTGTATTTCAATTTGATAATCAACAAGATTATGAAGAAGATTCAATTCATTGGCAGAAAAACTTAATGAACGGATCAATGCTTTTAACAAAGATTCAAAAAAATGATACTGCAATAAGAGATGGATAGAACTGAGGCAAGAAGATTTTTCCATTCAATAAGAGTGTGTGTGTACGTGTGCGTGGGCGTGGGCGCGGGCGTGTGCGTGTGGGTGTGTGTGTCTGTGTGCGTGTGTGTACGTGTGTGTGCGTGTGTGTGTGCGTGTATGTGTAAAGCTGGGATCCTACACCCGAAGTGTCGGTAATTACCTACGCCCTGCATTTTTTCTCATTAATTTTGGATTTTTTTGAAGGAAATATTAGGCGGATTTTATTAATATACTGAGGGAAATATGTGTTTCAAATTCCATGCAAAACAAACATTCCTAAACACGTTCATCTAGAATATGCCAATTTCAGCAATTCTGAGACCACTAAAATTTGGTTGTCTTGATGGAGATGATAGAAGTCTGTAATTAAGTTGGGGTGTGTGTGTATGTGTGTGTGTTTGTATGTGTGTGTGTGTGTGTTTGTATGTGTGTGTGTATATGTGTGTATATGTGTGTGTATATGTGTGTGTATGTGTATGTGTGTGTGTATGTATGTATATAAATGCATGTTGAAAAATTCGACTACTTTTTACTGTAAGTACTATTGGTTATATAAATGCATGCTCAAATCCATGTTGAAAAATTCGACTATTTTTTACAATGATTGTGGACTATCTAACGCAACCCCCACATAAGAAGATTTGAACTCTGATCTTTTGGGTGGTAGGCACACTGCATTGAAAGGATGTAAAAACAAAACATTAGGTCATTTTTAATATGGAAAAAATGGGGGTGCCCCGCACATTTTTCGCAAGTTTTTATTTTTTTGCAAATATCACTGCATGTAGTGATTCTTTGAGAGAGAGAGGGGGGAGAGTGATCCTTTGAGAGACAAAACCTGTGATAGTATGAGAGCATTGATTCTAGACCAATAGATTCAACCAAGAAAGAGAACACGGAATCTAGAGGTCCAAATTCACTGCTCTCTTGCTCTCATAATTTTGGCTCTCATAAGATCACTCCTCTCTCTCGCCACACGCACGCACGCACGCACACACACAAAGATATATATATATATATATACATATATATATATATGGAAAAGGGAGGTTGAACCCCATGTGCAGCCATCTTGCTGCACCCGGATCCCCCACAGTCGAACGAAACTTGCTCCCACCGAGAATAAAACTCAACCCTCTCCCAATCCCACTCCTCTCAAACCCTTCCTCCTTCCTGCCCTCCCAAATCCTTCCTCCTACCGCACTCCTCTCAACTCCATTCACGAATAGGCCAACTCCCCTCCCTCGCACGGTACATTCCCACTTTGTCCTGAACCTTGGCAGTGAGCCCAGACCCTCAGGCGATTGCTATCACCTCGCACGGCATTTGCCCCTCTCCTTCGCGAGCCCTAGCCGTGACCTGTATCTCTCACGCAGTCTCCATCCGTCGAGACAGTGTTGATCAAGGAGGTGGAGCTTCCCCACGAGACGCCTTCCTTGTGCACGATCGGCTTGCCACCATACACTCATGGTTGGCTCTGCACTGCCTCTTAAGAACTATATGACATCCAGCAGCTCTTAAGAACTATACATCTAACACCCAAAAATTTAAATCTGCAAGCGGGGTTGATTTGCATCATACAATCAAAGACAATGATCACATCCTGAGTTGACACAAGGAAATTCAGCGTCGGAATGCATTCTTCTCCTCTGCTGCCGAACCCCCTTGCAAGTAAAAAGTCCTGCGACGAACGCTCTCTTCGATGGTAGAACTCCCTCCCTTAGCTGTCCCATAGATGCTCTTCTGGGCAGCATCTAAAAAGTTGCGGCCTCCAGTAGTCTTGTCCTTCTCAACCTCTTCTGCTTCCCGTTCTGATGCTTTTTTCAGGCGCTTCCATCGTTGCTCCTCATGCAGCTCTGCATCAAGCTCCATCTCTCTCAGCCGAGCTTCTCTCTCTTCTTGTGATAATTTGGGAGCCGTTCGGCGGTTGTTATAACCAGGCCGTTGATAGGCAGCGGTGCCTGGATGCTTATCATTGGTTTCCTGACGCGTGCTTCCAGACCCTCGATTGTGTTCAGAATGTTTGTCGTGTTTTTTGTGTTCTGCATGATGCAAGGAATGTGAGAGTTCCCTCTTTCTTCTCATTGTCTCTTCACTATTATGGTAGTTGTGCCTCCTTTCGTCTTCTGATTCCTGTGATTTGCCTTTAGAACTGTGACGGGAATCCAAAGATTGCCGGTCCCGCTGCTGGCGTTTCATGGGCCTTTCAGAGGGTGAATGTGCTCTCCCTTCTTTCATGGTCTCTTCACTATCCTCGTAGGTGTGCTTCCTCGTGTCTTCTGATGCTTGCAATTTTCCTTTAAATTTGTGATCAGCATCCAAAATTTGCTTGCCGCGCTGCTGTCGTTCCATGGGTCGCTCAGAAGGTGAGTGTTCTCTCTTTCTTCTAACTGTCTCTTCTCTTGATCGTTCATCGCTTGAGTCCGATCGACGTGAATGTCTATGGTGCTTTGATTTACTATGACGGTGCTTCTTTTTATGCCGCTTCTCCTTTCTGTCTTGTTCCTTCTGCTTTTTCTCAGCCTCTACCTGTGACAGTAAAGAATTTCAATTAGTAGAAGCAACAGCTTTCTGGGTACTGATAGGGCAAAATGGCAAAGAATTCTCCTACTTTAAGTAGGGTAGATTGCATGGATGCTTATCAAATCCATGTTGAAAGATCGGACTATTTTTTACGCTGGTTGTCAGCTACCTAACGCAATCCTGCTCAAGTGGCGATTTGAACCTTGGTATTTTGGGTGGTAGGCACACTGCTTTACACTAGCTCTACAGTAGTAATCTACGAATATACTACTAATGAGTGAGAATTACCAACATAATCAGTGATAATGGTTGAAATGCAACTTACAGCACAACAACTAAAATTTCTTAGATCATAATCATCTAACCATCAAAGCATAACCTTTCTTACCATCAACTTTGGAAACAATCATCCTATTTTGCCTATGGTCCATTGCTTACCTACCTGGTGCCATTACCGATCACCAATCTAACTGTGTTGTTACTTCAAACCCAGAAATCATTATTTTTGGCAACAAAGCCTTCTCCCACATTAAGAACGGTCAATTCAAAACACAGAAATATTTTTTTGCAGTGTTAGTGTTACATCTACCAATTGCATCTACTAACTAAAAGGCAATGCCAATCGAAGTCAAGATACATAGCAAGGAAAACATAGAAAAGGATAATAGTGGGAATTGTAAAGAACATGACACAATCCTCAGTTTGCAGGGAAACTGAAGAGAAATATGCAACTAATTTCGATTAAAGATTAACTTTGAACCTAGTCTTTTAAAGGCAAGCAAATTGACACATTTAAAATAAACCACAATGTTCTCAAGTGAGTTGTCTTTTAGAGTCAGAGGGAAAAAACCTGTCACTGAACAAAGTCCATTATCCATCATATTCAATATCAACCCTAGGGAGGCAGCAAAGTGAGATCTGGTAATTAACAAAGCGTACTAAATCTAGCAACCAAATGATCCCATTCAAGCTTTATTTTCAACCTTTTTAATGAATAATATATGTAACATCTGATTCTTAATTTTGTTTCATATGTATCTTACTTTTTGTCTCCTGTTATATCATTTATTTTCTCGTGCAATGGCTATTTCAAAGTTGGCAAATATGGATGTCTTTTAAAAATGTAGACAACTCATTACTTGAACCACCAACTGGAGTGTGCCTCTTCAGACAAGGACAAATCATGTATTTTAAATTTAGGGAAGCCAAAGGATGACTAGACGTTAATGATTGGCCATTAAATTCACATTAAAGACGTGAAACACAGTGACCTCAGTACAAGCAATTACATCTTCAACATCCAGTGAAAGTTGTGAAACCCCTCGAGCCTTTGCCTAGCGCCCATTATCAGGACATCAATAACAAGTATAATCAAGAAAGGTATCAACTGACGCAATTAAATCCCACCTCCTCCGAACAACCATTTATAAGTATAAAGAGGTAACATAACACTTCATTTAGTCCACTCATATGAAACCCCACCTCTTGTAGATAACCAAATAAAGGACCACTAAATATAAAACCCTACCTCTTGAAAGATAACCAATTAAATCCCACCTCCTCCGAACAATCATTTATAAGTATAATGAGGTAACATAACACTTCATTTACTCCACTCATATGAAACCCTACCTCTTGAAGGATAACCAAATAAATGCCATTAAATTCACATTAAAGATATGAAACACAGTGACCTCAGTACAGGCAATTACATCTTCAACATCCAGTGAAACCCCTCGAGCCATAGACTAGCGCCCATCATTAACAAGTATAATCAACAAAGGTGTCAACTGACAACCATGTCTGACGTTGTGTTGCAATTAAATCCCACCTCCTCCGAACAAACATTTATAAGTATAAAGAGGTAACATAACACTTCATTTAGTCCACTCATATGAAACCCTACCTCTTGAAAGATAACCAAATAAAGGACCACCTTAGTGTGGCATATGTCTTGCCAAAATCCACCTTCCATAAGAACTCATGCATTCATCACCTCTCCCGCGAGGAAATCATCTCATCCCTAGCGCCAAAGCTCTCCAGCATTGCACACTACCAACCTCACAAAGTGCCTCATACACTACCAACCTCCCCTGCTCCCGCTCCCGAAATGACAGAGCAATCCGCCTAACACAATGCCTCAGACCCTACCAACCTCCACCTCCTTCTGCACAGGTAGTTCTTCCCAAAATGCCATGAGGGCGACATGAGCAAGGAAAAGGTCCCCCCTGGACTTCAGAGAAGCTCCGACCAGAAATGCCAGAAAGGATCCACGCAAATCACCAATGGACACCATCCCGGACGGACCTCCGCTCTCGACCACTGGAGCAAAAAGGTAGAGAGACCCTCTTGGCAGCCCCATCGGTCACAACCTCCTCCAGCACTACACAGAAGGATGATCGATCAAGCTTCAGCGACAGCTCTGAAGGTAGAGAGACCCTCCTTGCAGCGAACTCCGCCTTCACATGGACATCCTCCCCCTTGGAGAGCCTCGTACCCAGGATGGACACTACCGTCATGAAGCCACCAAGCAGGGCCTCCACCGATCGAACATCCCGTGCATGGAGAGGCATGCCTTCAGCACCAGAGTCTTGTAAAACCACCCATGCATACCATCATGGAAAGATGGGCACCTCCATACCACCAAACCCTACCTCGGTCCCCGCAACAATGCTGCCACCTCCCTAGTGGAGAGCCCCCAGCGACAGTGGCCTCCTTGAGGAGGACGACGTCCTCCCCAAACCCAAGATCAACCCACAGGCCAATATCTGACATGGTCGCATGCAAACAGTCCGTCAGAGATCAGAACACACCCACCAGGACGCCCTCCAGAGGATCCACCACCCGTGGGAGTGGTGGTGGACCCCCTCCCAGGTCCACCGCCTCCCACGGCCATAGGGAGGCCGCAGCAATAGAGGACACCTCCTCTTGTGATGCCCCACTCCCCTACATGAGAAGCACGTCATCGCACCCTGCAAACCACAGCCAGATGCCCTCGAGCCCCGCACCTAAAACACCGCATGGAGGCCCCCCTTGCAAAGCAGCTACGAAGGAAGCCACCGTTGCAGTCGAGCCAAAGACATAGCCCCAACATACCGTGAGGGACTCGACACCCTCCTCCTCGACAAGGCCACCTGCTAGCCCTCTGCTCCTGCTCCATGCACCGCCCCGACATTCGCCACAGGCCCTTCCCTGGTCATCACGAGCAAAGGCCCGAGAGCAACCTCGAGTGTCGCCCCGACCTTCGTCCCAAGCATGCTCCCGAGCGACGCCCCAACCTTCGCCCCAGCTTCTGTGCCGCGTGCAGGCCTGACGCTCGACCCAGACCTCCCCCTAGCCTCCACGAGCAGAACTCCAAAAGCAGTGCATGGTGCCGCCCCGAGACATGCCTCGACTTTCGCCCTAGAATCGCCCCAACGAAGCTCTTCTGAATGAATGCCTCGAAGCCTCTCAACGAGAATCGCCCCAACGGTGCTCGCCCTAACAAATCGCCATCTATTGCGGATTGACAAGTCTCTACAAAGTTAATGGAGATAAAGGAATGATTTGTTCAAGGCCTTGAGGTAGTCGAAGAAATACTCGCCGGCAATTCTATAACAAAAATCCATCAGGTGGGCTCCACAATGTCAATGAACTCAGACATCCCAAGTGTCCAAACATAAAAATCCATCAGGTGGGATCCATGGTGTCAATAAACTCAGACATCCCAAGTGTCCAAACACAACACTCCTCTGATCGATTCAAAAGAGTCAAAGTGACATTAAAAGTCACCAACAATCAAGAAAGGCCTCTCATCCATGAATAGTCTTAATCCCTTCAAATCCTACCATGGTTGATTCCTTATAGAAGATATCACCAGACTATACACAGATGTCGATCCAAACATGAAATCACCCGATTGCTTCCTAAGAACAAACACCACAACCTTTGAGCCCTCCCACGATTCTGCCCAAAAAAACAGCCTTCCATGCAATAAACTAGTTCTGGATACATCAACAATCCTCGGTTCATAGGACGCAAGTGCGCAGTTGACCCCTAATTAGTCGCCCTAGAATAGCCCCAACGGTGCTCGTCCTAACGAATCGCCATCTATTGCGGATCGACAAGTCTCTACAAAGTTAATGGAGATAAAGGAATGATTTGTTCAAGGCCTTGAGGTAGTCGAAGAAATACTCACAGACAATTCTGTAACAAAAATCCATCAGGTGGGCTCCACAGTGTCAATGAACTAAGACATCCCAAGGGTCCAAACACAAAAATCCACCAGGTAGGCTCCACAGTGTCAATGAACTCAGACATCCCAAGTGTCCAAACACAACACTCCTCTGATCGATCCAAAAGAGTCAAAGTGACATTAAAAGTCACCAACAATCAAGAAAGGTCTCTCATCCATGAACAGTCGTAATCCCTTCAAATCATGCCATGGTTGATTCCTTATATAGGAGTTCACCAGACTATACACAGATGTCGATCCAAGCATGAAATCACACGATTGCTTCCTCAGAACAAACACCACAACGATCTGCCCAAAAAACATTCTTTCATGCAATAAACTAACCTCCGGATACATCAACAATCCCTAGTTCATAGGATGCAAGTGCGCAGTTGACCCCTAAGTAACCCACCCCCTAGTCTTCCCATTGTTCTTCTCTTCACTACTTCGCTTTATTGTCCCCTCATCTCGTTTACATTCCATGTTAAGGTCCTCATTTTTAACCGAGGAATGCACATTGATAAATTTGTTGGCAATGGACTGAATGTTGCACGTAAAATTAGTCTCGCGATCAATCCCACTCCTTTCTTAATTGCCACACACTGTCCCTTGGTTCCATATCGCCCCCTCAACTGCCTCCATGCCAGGGATCGCCATATCGTCGATATATCGGCGATATATCGGTATCGACAGGTCACCGATATATCGCCGATATGGACGATATCGGAAATCGACAGGAGAAAATGCCTTGGTGGATACCGGGTTTCGGCGATATGCGTCGATATATCGCCGATATATCGGCGATATATCGGTATCGACATTGTATCGAAACGATATCGATACCGATATTTCCTTCCTTGCTCCATGCCTATATGTGCCATACAAACACGGGATATTACGAATACGGGAAAACACTTGATCAGCTATTGTAATTTGGTCTATGGCCTTAAGCAGGGCCCAAGAGCTTGGTTCTAGAAGCTATCAAATTTGTTTGAGAAGCAAGGGTTCAGATGATCGAATGCGGATCATTCTCTTTTCATATAGAAAATCTCCAAAGGTGTGATTGCTATTATAGTGTATGCAAGGTTCAGGAAAGCGGTATGTGTATGCGTTCGGACAGGTCACTGAATAGCACTTAAGCGGTATGCGGTGGCATATGCGGGGTATATGCGGTTCTAAGCGGTTTCTTAATTTTTATTTATAAATAAATAAATATAAACAAAAGTGACTACGAAGAACTAAATTTATGTATAATTGTAGTCCAATAGAAGATCTAAGAAAAAAACTTTTATATAGAGTTCAAAACAATCTCTATCAATCAAATATCAATACTTCAGTAGAACAATTAGCACACAAAATAATTGATAACAATCAACAAAATAAAAAAGTTAGCGCACAAAATGCCTCTATTGTTGCATATAATGTCATTTATCTCTGTCGTTATATTTATAATTGATCCTCCATCAAAAGTACCAAACTTTACATATAATATATTGCATTCATAATAACTATTAGTGACTAAATTGGTTTGCTAAATTAAAGTATATTATTCTTTTTCTTCTTTGCGTGTTTACTCCAATCTCGTAGTACAACTACTTTAACGATGGATTTAAATATTCACGGAATGCTTGGTTGGCATACAAGCAAAAGTAAAGAAAACATGGCATAAATAACACAACAAAACATGGCACAAATTAAAAAAATAAAAAATAAATAATGTGTATGCAGCCGCACAGACCGCATATGCGGCCCGCATAAGCGCATAGGGCGCATAATGTGGGGCTTCAGGAAAGCAGCGCACTGAGGGCACCGCATACGCATATGCGGCCGCACGGGCCGCTTTCGTGAACACTGAGTGTATGTTGATGATATACTTATTACAGGAGATGACATAGAAGGAATAAAAGGGGCAAAAGAATTTCTGAATCGTGAGTTTGTTACCAAGGATCTTGGAGCTCTTGGATACTTTATGGACTGGAGTTTGCTAGAAATCAACAACGGTTAGTGATGATTCAGAGGAAATATGTTACTAAGATATATGATGATAATACTGATGAGTTTGACAAGAAAAAATATAAAAAGCTAGTGAGAAAGCTTCTTTATGTTACCATTACCAAACCTGATATTTCATTTGTTGTCAGTCGGGTGAGCCAGTTCATGAAACAACCTCGTCAGGTACATATGGATGCTATACAAATAATACCACGATATCTTAAATCATCTCCAGGAGCAGGGCTGCTATTTAAAAGAGGTGGCACCATCACTATCTCAGTATGCGCAGACGCTGATTATGCAAGGTGCCCCAAGGACAGAAAGCCCACAACATGATTTGTTATATTTGTCAGAGATTCACTTGTCTCGTATAAAACAAGAAGCAAATTGTAGTTGCTAGATCTAGTATTAAATCTAAACATAGGGCTATGGCACAAGCATGTACAAAAATGATGTGGGTTCGAGCCCTTACATATAAATGTACCTCTTCCTATGTCGCTAAAATGCGACAATCAAGTTGCCTTGTTCATTGCTAATAAATTAATAATCATGCACTCCACGAAAGGATGAAGCACATTGAGGTCAATTGCCACTATATATGTGACATGATTCAGAAGGGATTCATTTTTACATCCCGTATTAGCTCAAGGGACCAGACGACAGACATTTTACGACCTTACTTAGAGGATCATTTCAAAGGTGTTCATCTAAGCTGAGCATGATAGATATCTATGCTCCATTTTGAGGGGGAGTGTAGAGATATGTTACTATGTTTATGTACTCTTGTATCTATTCTTTTCTTCTTGTTTGTTCTATGTAATTTGCCCATAGGCCTCTCTTCTATAAGAGAGCCTAGGGTTAAGGAATAAACAATTCTCTTGTTTTTTTCCAACATACCGGAAGGGTGAAAAATTCCACTGTATTTTCTAAAAAGGCATTTTTTTTTCTCACGATAACTCAAGCAAAAATTGAGGTTCCTTTTAATATCATTCTATGTAATTTGCCCATAGGCCTCTCTTCTATAAGAGAATCCATGAGTCTATGAATAACAAGTTATTGATTTTTCCCAACATGGTATCATAGTAACGATCCTAGAAAATCCTACTCCACTTCATTTTTTTCAATTTTTTTATTTTTTGCAAAATACTTCCATGGATTTTATAACTATATCCCTTTAATATGTCCATCATATTTCGTCAGAAACAAAAATTCCTACGACTTCGGTTCATAACCCCTTCCTCTTCGGTATACCAAATTAGTCATAATTTACTATCGAAACAATCACTAGTATGATTATTTTGAAAGTTGATTGCGATTGATTTTTGAGGTATACAGGAAACATGCAGGATTATGCTGTCGAATTTTCGTCAGAAATAAATAGCTTGTGACAACGGCCACCTTTTAGTAAGTTTGAATCCTTACGGATCCCCTTAGTACGGGATCTCCGAAATAAGGAAAGCTAACATAAATAAAATACTTTAAGATCACTTTACGTCATACATTTGTACGTGCTACAAATGAGACTATAATATAATCTTGAAATATTTATTCATTTATGTTAGCCGGACAATTACTTAAATTTGGTTGGTTAACGATGGGGATAGGGGTAAATGTGATCCTAATTTAGTGTCTAATAAAGTGTTTGGCTCAATAATATTTGATGGGTACCTGCAAAAAAATCGAATTTTAAACCTGCAAACATCAAAATCCATGACCATTGGTTTGGGATAAACATCCCAAAGTGAGTCCAATAGTGATGTGAAACAAAAAAATATAACATAGTTAGAGGTGTGAGAAAACTGCAATAGTTCTAAATCCAATTCCAGTGCAAGCAAAAAAAACACCAAACACCCTCTACGAAAAGAACCCCAGCACTGATTCTTCCTTCATTTAACAAAAAGCACCTTGGAACTGATTCTACCGCAACCTAAATAGAGCACATTATAGCACAAGATTTAGCAAGAACGGAGAGTATAAACTTACAGATTTTCGAATCATTGCCATTTGTACTGGATTGCTCTTGATCCGTGAAAGAGCATCTTGCTCTTTTTGCCTGATTAAAAGTAAAGGGTCGGTGTGGAGCTTTCTCCAAGCATCATTGGCTGACTGTGGCTTGTCTTCAAACAAAGCTCCAGGTACAGCTGCCTGAAAAAAAATTAGAGAATCACACTTCTGAGACATGTACATGAAAGAGATAAAACCAATGCCACAAACTACAAGGATTAGGTGAGAGCCATGTGCTGCATAATTTACAGGAGATATTGCACACCATACACATTTTATCGATATAGCTACTTACAGAAAGGGTACACATTATGGTAAAACCAACGTGATCTGCCGCACATTCAAAATTTGACATAATTAAATCCGACTAAAACCCGTGATATTCCCAGTTAAACCATTTTTTGAATATTTTTCTTCACGCACGTAAATAAACACAAACTTTAACACATGACAGAACACTTTCTTAGTGTTTCAACTATTCCTAACCATAAAGAGTAAATTAGAGCCACTCTTCTGAATCTTACAAGGGATTGCATAATCAAAATTTCCCAGTTAAACCACAGGACATGCCAAGTAAAGGTGCAGCAGTAAATAATATAACATTCACATACCTACAAATACGCATTTAAATCAAATCTCCGCACACAGTGAAGAAAAAATAAAAAAACTCTTTCTCAATATTAAAAAAATAGTCAAATGGAGTCAAAGAGATGCTAGGCGGGTCAAAGGGAAGAGCTCCAGGCCAAAAGGAGGCTTGGTGGAAGAGTGGAGGGGTGCAAGAGAAGCTCAAAATTAAAGGAGCTTGCTTTAAAGCTATGTCTATGGATAAAACAGATGAAACTGTCACAAACTACGGCTAAGAAGGAAGCAAAGAATGTGGTAAGCGAAGCTAAGTCAAAAGCTTATGAAGTTTGGTACAAAAATCTTGCTTCTAAGGAGGGTCAGAAGGATATGTTTAGGCTGGCTAAAGCAAAGAAAGAAAGACCAAATATCTTTCTCAAGTGAGATCCATTAAGGATGAGGAAGGTCGTGTGCTTGTTACTCATAAGGATATAGAGACTAGATGGAAGCAATACTTCCATAAACTTTTCATTGAAGAAGGAAATAGAGAAATCACTTTGGGAAATCTAGCTAGTTACGAAAGTTACTTGAATCGTGCAAGCTACAGACGAATACAAAGGAAGAAAGTGGAGGAGGCCTTGAAGGTTATGAGACATGGGAAAGTGTAGGACCTAATGATGTAGAAGTTTGAAAGTTTTAGGTGAGCGTAGTTTGACTTGGCTTACAAATTTATTCAATGTTATTTGGTGAAGCAAGAAAATACCTAAAGAATGGAGAAGAAGCATCATGGTGCCTTTTTATAAGAACAAAGGAGACATTCGAAATCAAGGTTGCATTAAGCGATAGTCGGTACTCGATCGGTGGGGTCACCTACTAAGGATTAATTAGAAGTCGGACGACTAATCGGATATAATCGATCATTAGTCTATTTTGATTTTTTAAATTATTTTAAATATATAAATCTGTACCCACATAATGGTCTAGTGGAAGTACAGTGTGTCTACCACACAAAAGACCGGGGTTCAAATCCCACTCTTGCAGGGGTTGCGTTAGGTAGTCGATGACCAGCATAAAAAATAGTCGAATCTTTCAACATGGATTTGAGCAAGAATCCATGTAGCCGACCCTACTTATAGTGGGATAAGGCTTAGTACATTTTATTTTAAATATATAAATCATTATATATATACATATATTTGTATATTTTATATGTTATCATAATGAAACAAAAGAAGTAATTGACTTTAAATATAAAATTAAGCATGATAGAATATATTTCCTTTTAAAAAAGTGAAAAATTAAAAATATAAAAAAGATTGTTGTAAAAGTCAGGCAATTAGTCGTCGGACTAGTCGAGTCAGGTGGACCGATTAACGACCGACTAGGCCTACTCGAATCGGTTAACCCCCCTCCACTCGACTAGTCGGGCCGACAACTTTTGCAAGCTTGTTCAAAATTATTCAAATTACAGAAGTATCAAGCTGATGAGTCACACTATAAAATTTGGGAACGTGTGATCAAAAGAAGGTTGAGGCAAGTTTCCAAAATAAAAGAAAATCAATTAAGATTCATAACAGGTCACTCAACTATTAAAGCCATCCACTTGCTGAGGAGAACAATTGATATTTACAGAGATAAAAGAAGAACCTCCGTATGATTTTTATTGATTTAGAGAAGTCTCATGATTCTGTTCCATGGAAAATATTGTGAAGAGTTTTGGAGAAGATACAAGTACATATCCTATATATTAACCTTATAAAAGATATGTATGACAGAGCTTCATCTTGTGTAAGGATACAGTCGGAGAAGACAGACTATTTTGACATCAACATTAGTCTGTATCAAGGTTCAACTTTGAGTCCATTCCTTTTTACTTTGATTATGGACGAGTTGACAAGTCGCGTCCATGATGAGATACCTTGGTGTATGTTATTCGTTGATGATATTGTATTGATTGATGAGACTAGATATGGAGTAAATGAGAAGCTTGAGATCGGAAGACATGCTTTAGAAACTAAATGATTTCGTATAACTAGAGCTAAGACTAAATACATGGAGTGTACTTTGGATGGAAGCAATGATGAAGGAATCGATGTTAAGATTGGTGAAGATAACATTCAGAAGAGAGATTCTTTTAGATACTTGGGATTTATTTTGCAACATGATGGAGAAATTGATGGAGATGTTACAAATATAATAAATGCAGGTTGGCTAAAGTAGAGAAGAGTATATACTGTTCTCGGTGATAAGAAAATTCATTTGAAAGTCAAAGAAAAGTTCTACAAAGCAGCTGTAAGACCTACTATGCTCTATGGATCTGAATGTTAGCATGTGAACTATAGACATATGAAGAGAATGGTAGCAGCAGAAATGAATATACTAAGATAGATGTGTGGGCACACACGTAAAGATCGGATTCAGAATGATGTCATCAGAATGAAAGTGGGTGTAGCTCCGATCGAGGATAAGATGCAAGAAAATCTCTTAAAGTGGTTTGATCATTTGCAAAGTAGGTCAGTTGATGCACCGGTGAAGAGACGTGAGTTTTGGAATGTTAAGCCAGTTAAAAAAGGGAGTGGAAGGCCCAAGAAGTATTGAAATGAGACTATACAAAAGGATCTTAGTTTTTTGGATCTAAGCCCGAGAATGACCCAAGATAGATCTGAATAGAGGCAAAAAATCCATGTCGCCGACCCTACTTAAAGTGAGAAAAAACTTTGTTGGTGTTGTATATTAAAGAATAGTGTTTCATTTCTTTTTAACCAGAAAGAAAATTAGCCACTCTGAATCTTACAAGGGATAACATAATTAAATATTACGCATTTGTTACAATTATAATCACCAGCTAGAACTTGATGGCCATTGTTTCAAATGGGAAAATGGTTTGGAATCCAGCGATTTGCATATCATTGTAATTCTTTTATCAGAAAAAAAGCACAAAATTACTCCCACCTAACTTCTTTTCCAGATATTTGTTGTTAAGCATTAATTTTGGAAAAGGTGACATCAGACTGCCACTTACCACTTAAAAGTCTAACTAACATGAAGAGTAACAAATAACTGTTTCTCCAAAAAATAGGTGTTTCGGACAAGAGATTGTGTTGAACATATTCCTTCTTAGACACTCCAACACAGAGTAATTTTTGTTTCCTAGAAGAACAGAAAAGGATCAGCTATTAATGCTTAAGGTTGCTATTGGAAGAAATAAACCAACTCGTACCCCATGGGTAATCTTCTAACACATCGTGTACTTGGAGCATTTTAAAGTTTGTCATATTAAATTAAACATCAAGGATTTAGTATATCAATTACGCATCCGAATGCCATCAACACATAACATGCGAGATGCACATATGTCGCATTGAGATCAAACAGCGATATCACCAAGTTCCAATCCATCACCATTACATAGCCAAACCATTGTTACTTCAAATTTTGAACAAAAAGAACATTCTAACGATAAATAAAGCATTACCTTGGAAGAACTAGCTCCACCCGCAGCACCAGCAGCTGCAGCAGAAGATGCGGACGCCTCTGCAGCTCCCGGAGGGCCCTGCAGTGCCTTGAACACCTCCGAGCTCCCCTTCCCCACAGCCAACCCGGACTCGTACAAAAAATCCAATCTTTCCTGCCTCCTGCGCAAATCCCGAAATAAATCACAACCCACGTCCCCGAATCCTCCGAAAAAAACCCTAAAAATCGAAACTTTTCGAGAGAGAATAAGTTCCAAACAACGTACGGGACGAGGCCGGCCTGCTCCTGGAGCTGGCGGAACTCGGCGCGCTCGCGCTCGTCCTGAATCTGCTTGCGGAGCTCCTCAAGCTTTCTCTGCTCGGCGTCGTGCTTCTGCTCGGCCTTCCACACGTTCTCGATGTTCCTGAGGCTCCCCGTGTGCCACCCCTTTTTGTTCAAGAACTTGAGCGCCATCGCGATCAAATCAAACGAAATCAAAAGAAAATCGACCGGCAAAGAACAGCAAAACGATCAAGTCGACACTGCGGAGTTTGATTCCTCCTCTGCTCTGCTCGATCTCCGGCGATTTGAGGGGAACGATGGCGAGATAGGGCACGCGGTGAGGGGAAACTGGAGAGGGCAAGAGTAAAGAGGTTATTTCGGATTTATATTATTTCTATACGAGCATGGTGAACCTCTTTAGGGAGAGAATGTTGGGCCTCGGCTACAAACCCTCTTTTAGTTTGATGATGGGCCGAATATTGTCTCCGTGCTTGCTGGTTGCTCTCTTAGTTTGATGATGGTCTAACATATTGGTCGCTTTTGTACTTGTCCTATTGGAAGGTCTTATTTGTTTGTTTTGTCTAGATGAATACATTCATTGGTTTGCTTGCTTAAAAAAATTGAATTGGAGTGAATGTTGTCTTTTAAAAGAGGAAGGTGGGATTGGAGGAGATGCCATTGGTAATGTATAAGAGAGTTTATCATTTTGTCAACGGTAAATAGGGATGAGCATCGGGGCGGGTCGGGCCGAGTCCAACCCAGCTCAACCCGAGCCCGATTCCAATATGCGGGCCTGGCCCAAGCCTGTGAGTTTGCTTCAAACCCAGCCCAAGCTCGAGCCCGACCCGCAAGTACATGGGTCGGGTCGGGCCGGCCCGCTCGAGTAGTTATTTGATTGAGCAAACTCTTTTGAACAACGTCTTAATGGAAGCCATAGAAATTTGAAAGAGGATTATACCTTAATGACCAGCAAAAGAAGGAAGCTTATCAAAATGCATGATTGCTATCAAATAACAGGAAGAACGTACACAACAAACATTTTATCACTTCTTATCTCACGGTATCTGCTTCCATATTATCAAATGCGTCTTTGTTTCACACCATCTTGCAGACTAAATACTTCAAAGATAATGGATAACAGTGGTAAGCAGGTTTTAACAGAATTCATAACTCATGATGTTTTATTCTTGAAAGAATAATGAGGGGTTGTGCAATACCCACCCTTGATCAGGCCAACTCGGGCTTATACTCGGGCTGGCCCACAGGCTTCGGGCTCGGGTTCGCACTAGCCCGAACCCGGCCTGAAATTTTAATGGGGCCAAAATCCAGGCCCAAGCCCGCCCATTTATGGTTCGGGCTCCGGCTTGGACCGGACTTCTCTCGGGTCGGGCATCGATCTGGGTCGGGTCAGCCCGAAAAAATTCGCATCCCTAGCAGTAACATCTCTATTTGGAGTTCTTGGATGCAGAATGTTATGGGATTGGTGACAGGTTCTTTACGATTCAAAAGCATGGTTGTGACTCAAGGATTCGGAAGAATATGTACGATATGTCATTGTTCCTTATTGCAAAATTTACCATGTTAGAGAATGAGCTGCAAGGGTCTAAGTCCCCAATGAAGATGCACCCTTCTCTTAGCTTGGCACAACAAACTTTTAACAAAGGAGAGATTGGCGACTAAAATGGAGTTCTCGTTACACGATAAAGGAAAGGAGGCATGTGCATATCTTTTCTGCAAATGTAAGTTAATTTCTAGAATAGGAAGGAAATCATTGGTAAGATATTGTACATTTAGAATTTTACTCTTAGAGGCATATGTGCTAATATGGTAAAGAATGATCAAAACTGTTTGTACTTGAGCCGGACTGTGTTAAAATAAAAAGGCAACACCAATGTCCACACTTGTAGAAATTTCTTGAGTAAGTGGTTTGAGACCTCTAAGTATAGGAATCAATAATTATAAGTTTCAAACCTGATCAGTCCAAATGAGATAATGACCTCTTATCTTGTAGTACTCATCGAAACCTTTCTGATGAGCCCAAGAATATCAAAATCAGAGTCTGTATAAGAAAATTACAAGGCAAATACAATCAATTTACGGCCTTCAGACCTGAAGCGGAACTCGCATCGATTAGCTCGAACCTATGTAACGGATGCTAGCGTCGTTGGAGCTCTACCACCGGAGATATTTTCGACGATCGATTGAAAATCCGAGGACACCATTTCAAAGATCTCGATATGTGTAGTCGTATGGTAAGCATAGAAATACGCTAAACATCGCAGAACAGTCGTTCCATATGAGGGAGCGTCGCAGGGGGACAGAGGAATCTATGATTCGTCGTCTTAATGTCTTAAATTTAGTTTGAGTCCCTAAATAAAATACCAAAGAAATATGTCTTAATTCAATGAATTAACAAAAAATAGTAATTACAATAATAATGGACTAATATTGTATATTTATCTTGTAAATAAGTCCAAGAAATAATTCAAAATAAAAAAATAAAGAGTTGAAATAATGTATATATTGTATCGGTTGTGGGTGGTATTATTCCGGGTGGGAGACCTTATGTCTAGTTCAACCACAGCTTTTCTCGAGAATAGTCCACCCTCGATGAGAGGCCCATATTTCGGAGTGCGTTAGCCGAGAACAACAAATGCAAAGAAGTCGGAGAAAGCAAGAAGTCTAGGTCGACCTGGGAGAGGTAAGCTGGAGCTCTTACTCGACCAGCCCATTTGATCCAGCCCCCTCGTGCCTTCCATTGACTTTCTTTTCTGGCTTGTCGGACTGCCTTTATTGAGACCCTCCACCCCCCCCCCCCCCCCGTCTTGTTTACTCATAGGCGAAACCATGGATTTTGATCTTAGCTGCGGACTCAGATCAGTCGCAGAGAAAGAAAAGAAGAATGCAAAATCTAGTCTAATCGCGGAAGGCAACGGCAGGAGATATATTAGTGGGCCAATGTTGTAATAAAGGGCTCCGTCTCATCGCTTTCGCTGATCAGGACACTCTGGTATCCGGAAAACAAGGCATAGCCCGAGAGCTAATATAATACCCTGCTCTCCTACCTTTGAGGATCTCAGAGATGCATTGCTTGCATCGCTTATTATTCCAAGAAATAATTCAAAATAAAAAAATAAAGAGTTGAAATAATGTATATATTCTCCTATAAAAAGCTTTTACTTCCGTGATTTTTTTTATAAATTCATACTAATCTCTTTAAACCTCATTCTTATTCTAACTTGTACAAAATGTATATAAAAATACATAAATACAAAACAATGTCTCCTTAAATTAGTACTTTTAGATATTGAATCAAAAGAACCGTAAAGTCCAACTTCTCGGTTGAATTACTACTCCATATGAACTCCAAATTCACCAACCCCACCTTCAAAGTTCAATTATAAATTATATATCTAGTGGAAGTAGTTCATTAAAATTGGACTCATTTGCAAAATGTTGATTTTGGAACCTAATTTGTATATTGTAAATATTCATTAACTTTATTTTTTATCTTTTCATGTAAATAAGTAGCCCTTTTTAGTTTGTTCATTTTTATTTATTTTCTCTATTTGACATTTTAATAAAATACATTAAGATCATATCCAAAATAACTAAAAACCATAGAAAAAGGTGTGTTGTAACTTTGCATATACTACATATATGCTTTCTTTTTTTATTTCACCATTTATTTATTATTAAAAATCCAAAAAATAGGTTTTTATATAAATATATTTATAGTTCTTTATCACATTTTTAAGAAAAATATCCTTTAATAAAAATCAAATAAAATATAAATTACAAAAGTAGGTTTTTATATTCATTAAAATACCTAAAAAAATCATATATTGTATACTTCTTATTTTAATTTAGAGTCCTTAAGGAAAGTTTTAAATCTTATTTAGATCTCAAACTTTTATTTTAGTCATTCTTTATTTTGAGTTTCTTTTTTATTTGTTTTGTATTTATTTCTTATTTTATGGGTCATATTGACTAGTCAACGCCTACTAGCATGTTCCATTGGTCACTTTATCCACCTAAGAGTCCCTCAACTCATCTTCATTTTCTAGACAATCAAAACACTTTGAGAGTTGACATGCATGTCAACTCTCCAGCCTTCTCCACTCAACCTGCAATCTTCCCCAACCTTCCAATGAAAACCCATCTTCCCACTTCACCCCCTCGCGCTCTCCCTCGTCTGTAACCGCATGCCCATGTCACCCTCAAACAACCATACCTTGTCAACTGCTCGTCTTCACCATCTACTCATCCCTATCCGCCTCCCACGAAGTCATGCTCTCAAGACTTGACGAAACCCATCAAAACTGAGAGTCAATTCATCATTCCACCTATCTACCAACTAGAGAGTGAAACCCCAAGCTCCTAACTCTATCTCGGTGACATTAAGGTCTACGTTCAATAGAGTAAAGGCTGGAGATCTCCCGCTTGATTCGAGAACTTGAACCCCATTGTGAGCTATCGAGTTCGACCACAACCGATGTCTTGAACGAAGATCGGAGCTCTGTCTTAAGCTCCTCCACAGAAAACAACGTCCAACCCCAGGAACCAACCACAAGCACATCAGGTAAATCTTTTGTCCCCTTCTTCCTCCATTCTTCTTCTTCTTCTTCTTTATTTCTCTTCATACTTTCTCTCTCCTCATTCCACCTTCATTTTTCCACCAAATCAATAAAACATTTACATTTTTACTGATAAATCATACCTTTTGATCATGAATTTGATTTTTTTGCTTTTGGAGCATTATTTACTTATTGATTAGTAAAAAAATTACATTTCCCAAAAAATCCAACAAGTTCCCTTGTTCATAGGGGAATTTTCTCTGTTTTCTCCCCTGTCCACCTCATGTTCTCTTTCTTATATTTTTCTTTCCATCTTCTCCATCTCTCTCTACTACTTATCTCTTCATGTTCTCCTTGCTCTCTTCTTGTTCTTCACTCAAGAACCCACCACACAAAACTACATTCCCACACCACACAACTCCTCCCCACTTCATCACCATCACATAACAGCAGCCATCTCCTTGCACCATACACATACCACCTACTCACTCCAGTGTGCGTTGTTGCACATAGTAGCTGGACAAGCAACCCTTTGTTATTGTTAAACTCTTTCTTCACCCATGCACAGGAGTGTCATCCCCTCCCAGAATAAAAAAACACTCCCATCACCTTTTTGTATATGTCCATCCATTCATCAAAAACCCATCATAGCTTGGATCTATGTGTCACTCCTGGGCCAAGTGTGAGCAGCTTGAGCCAATTATTTTTGTAGGAACAAGGCTGGTGATTGATGAGCCGCTAATCATCATTGTTAATTAATTATTGTTGTAGTATGGTCAATTAGCAATTGATCAGAAGAACCGAATCGATTGTCTCTGTGAAGAGGACTCGATTTTAATTTATGCATGGATAAGTCTAGGATCGAACACAAGGACACGAGCAATTAATCAACTTAATCTAGGATTTAAATATATATATATATATATATATATATTAAGCAATTTAATAGTGACCTAGGTCAACTGAATGCAACACGCAAAGAGTGTATGAATTTTCAAGACATTTTATGCATTTATATTACATTAACAAAATATGTTGTACAATAAAACATACAACAGATGCATAAACATATAATAATATTTTTGATTAATTGATTAAATAACTTGTGTAATTAATCATCAACTAATGAAAATCAAGTCAATTAATAGGATAATTCAACATTTAAATAATTCAATTTTAGGATCAATTAATAGGTTGAATAGACAAGTTATGTTCTCTAAAATTCAATGTGTGAATTAAGTTTCAAATCAGTGAATAAAAGGTGTCAAACTAAAGAACTCCAAAAGAACTTTTTAATGACACCAATTTCATTAAATTTAGATATACGATTCACAACATATTAAATCAAAACCAGGGCATAATTACAATAAAAACTATTTTATTTAATTATAAAAAGGTCCAAAGTTGATTGAATTGAAAATAACAGAATTTACTTGGATATATATGCAATTTAACCAAGGCAGGGGCTCATCTGTAAATTGAAAACTTGTAAGGGTTGTTTGCAAATATTCAAAGAACATGTGCTTTGGGCACGTAACTTTAGGCTTGGGTAGGCAATGCAGGCTCGAGACATGTGGTGCTACGTGGCACCTTATAACTAGCCGGGTTACCCTAACCAGAGATAAGAACTGTTGGATCACGCCTGGGGTTGATTAGATGGTTATTGTTTTCCTAGTTCTTCCTGCACTACCTTCGATGGTGGAGAGATGGTGGATATCCGATGAACCCTAGATTCCTCCTCTGTTATCATCTGAGATTCTTGAAAGTTAGAGGAGCAAGATGAAGCCTATGTGATGAAGGTCGATCCCTCAACTTTCCATTGAAATTCTTAGAATGACCTGGATAGCTCTGGTCGTTGGAGACCAAGGTCTATAATTCCTCTCCGATTCGATTCTGTCTGATAAAGTCCCTTCCAACTTAGACTACAAACAAAGTGAATTGCAGGGAAGGTTGTGGATTTGTGGGAGGCAAATGGAGGTTCTTAGTAGGTTAGGTATTCCTACATCTCATTTGTGTTTTAGATGGAATGATCCAAGAAGTATTCTTTGATCATGTGATTTCATCATTTTATTTTTTTTATTTTTCTGCACCAAGCTACTAGTGCGACTAGTCACTCTCGATCGCATATAATGTGATCGTCATGCTTCAGTGATGCGCTTAAGGATCTTTTTATATCCTTAAAGTGGTTTATGAGTATTGATCAAGGCCTTGGATGTGATCCAAAATCCAAGACGATCAAGTTTCATGTTTCGGATGCGCGAGAATCATTGTTTTTATATTGGATACAAGATTCGAACCGGATTTTTCGTTAAAATAAAAGCTACTATTTGTGAACTATTTGGGTGTTTTTTTGTTATGAAAATGTATTAATAATGTATAAGTATGTCCCAAAAATAGTAACCTAATATTGGTACAAAATGCATGAAAACGATTCGAAGAGTTCCTGTTATAAAAATTATTTTATAAGTATTTGCATATCTATAAGAATTTTATTTTTGCTTACTGTTTTTATGTCATGAATTATGATGTAAACACTTGACTTAAGTATATAATCAAACCAGAAAATCTCTCAAATTTATTTCATGCAATTCCTACTCCGTTTGCCCTAGATATTCCATATTTAGTTGAGATGGGTCGGAAGATGATTAGATCATCAAACCTCTTTGCTTATTGTGTTTATAATTCAATGGAAATCATGGAAATTATAAATTTGCCTTTATTATGATACCTAACAATTACAAAAATAATTGATTAATCATCGTAGTCCATTGAATGTATGTTTCATGAAAATCTTAGTTTATCCTACGATAGTTGTAGGACAATCTCTACATGCAAAACGTTATTGCTTGAATATGGTTGGGGATTTGGTTAGAAAACCCCTTATAATATTAATCAAAATGATTTTGATAAATATTACATGGTATAAATTTTGTTGAAAGATTGAATTTCATCTCAAATACAAAATGATCAAATCACATTATCCTGACATGATGCATATATGATATTTAGTCGGGGATCGTTGGGGTAGCAGGATGCTCCGTGAGTGGTCTATCCAACATCATATGTGTCTTGGCCCTGATAGCAGATAAGAAAAGGATAATGCTTGAGAAGATCATGGTGTAATTTTCTCATTATTAAACTTTGAATAATACGTATTTTGAGATTTACTATCCTTCAAGTAACAATCAAGATTGTTTGTTGATTGATTGAATTGAATTAATGATTGATTTAATGTGATTAAATTAATTATATCCAATAAAATACTCTATTTATGAATATAGTTGTATTTCCCTTAGAAGAATTTATTATGTGAATATGATTCATAATGATTAATTAGAATTTGAACATGATACGGATGATCATATAAGTGACACCCATGGTCTCCCGTCAAGGCGAAGGGTTCCACTACCATAGATTATATGTAGGTGACGTATGTCCGAAGTGACAGTTCCTTAAGACAAGCACACATGGATCGAGATCTTTGCTTCTCGAAAGAGTAAGGTCGTATGCATAGTGATCCCAATATCGAGTACTCATATTATTGGGATGATATTGGATTGCGCATAACGAGTGATATTCCTGTTAACAGTTGGTTTAATTAACAACAGGTCAACATCATCTTAGGGGTGGTGGACCTGGGTGTTAAAGAGTGAATTGGGAAATTCAAGTTGGACTTGCAAGGTGGAATGTATTCCTGCTTCTCTTTATCCGAGTTACAAGTTCTCATATTATTGGGATATAACAAAGGTAAAAAGTAGATCCCAATTCTTGCTAAAGATATAGCGGTAAGTATATCTCTTACTTTGAAAGTGATTAAGGGAATAAACTTTCAGAGTAAAAAAGAAAGACTAATTTGATTAAAAATACTTAATCAAAGAATATAATTTGAACATATATTTATTTATATGTTTACTATAGTTCATCCCTAATTTAAGATTATGAAGTCTGTGAACCTACTCACTAGGCTTCTAGAGGTCAACCAATTGATCGAACCAAATTACTCGGATTGGATCCACAATTTAGATCTTGTCCTTTCTGCAGACCGCATATCTTATGTCATGTCTAAGGACAAGATTAAAAACCCTAAGACATCGGAAGATATCAAATACAATGAAAAATATGATGAAGAACATGCATTGGCTAGATGTTATGTTCTGGGATCTCTCTCCACTGTGTTTTAGAAGCAACATGTAGAGATGGATAATTACCGGGATATAATTCTGAATCTCAAGGAGATGTTCGGTAATGTCAACTTTACTCAGTGTTATAATGTTATGAAAAAACTTGTTCAATGCAAAATACAGGAAGGGACTTCAGTTAGAGAATATGTACTCTAAATGTTTGGGTGCCTCTCAAAACTGAAAACTCTCAGGGCTCAGATGGATGCAAATATGTAGTCCGACTTCATTCTGAAGTCTCTGCCTAAATATTTCAATACCTTGGTGGTATCATTCCATATGAACAAGATGAATTGGTCAAATGTTGAGTTAATGGCTTCATTAAAGTCTACAGAAATGTAATGAAGAAAAATAATCCCTCTGGAAATGCAATGGTTGCACAAGTCAAAGGGGAGCGCGGTCGGAAACAAGGATCTTGGAAGGGCCCGATCCAATAGAGAAAGAAGAAGAGTCAAGGTGTTGGCTCATCTTCTAATGATTCTGCTCTTATGGCATAAAAGAAGACCGATGTGTGTCATCACTACAATAAGTTGGGACATTGGAAGCATAAATGCCCAAAATACATGAAATCTGTTGATAAAGCTAAAGCTCTAACATGTATGAATTCTACTTTCATCATTAAAACTAATTTTCTCGTAGGACGAGAAGGTAGTTGGATCATCGATTCTAGTGCTTCTGTTCATGTGTTCAATTTATTGCATCTATTTAAGGAAATTAGGAATCTTGATGAAGGGGAGATAGTCATCCAGATGGGATCTGATGCAACTGTTGCAGCAGTTGCTATCGGGACATGTATACTATCATTATCTAGCGGAAGAGTCTTTATGCTTAAAGAATATCTTTATGCTCCATGTGTTAGAAGGAACCTTATAACTGTATCTAAGTTAGTTAGAAATGGATATTCGTTTCTATTCTGTAATAAACTTGACATAAATCTTTATGATAAACATATTGTGGATGGTGTTCTAACTTCTGGTAGACTTTTTGTTGTACATTGATGAAAATGTCATGAATGTTACTACCACTGATAAAAATCCTAAAAGAATCAAGGAGGACAGAAATCATTCGAATGTGATTTGACATCAAAGGCTTGGCCATTTATCTGTTGATAGGATCAACAGATTGACAAAGGATGGACCCTTAGATTTTCTACAGGTTCAAACTTTACCTACATATGAACATTGTATTTAAGGTAAAATGACTAGGATGCTTTTCGTAACAAGGTTACTGGTTGCGAAGGCATTCTTGATCTTATACATGCTTATGTACATGGTCCCTTTAGTATTGCGTCCTCAAATAGATATCGACATTATTTGGCATTTATTATTGACCATTCACGATACGGATTTATTTTCCTACTACATCATAAGTCTGAAACATTTGAAAAGTTCAAGAGTTCATCGCTTTGATTGAGAACCAAACTGATAGGAAGAGCAAACAGATTCGATCTGACCGAGGTAGTGAATACCTTTCAAATGAATTCAAGGAATACCTTAAAGAGAGAATAATTATCTCCAATCTCACTCCTCCTGAAATTCCCCAACTTAATGGTGTTGTCGAAAGAAGCAACAGGACCATGACGGGCATGGTTCATTCATTGATGAGTAAAGCACGTTTACCTCCTAGTTTCTTGGGATATGCAGTAGAGCCTACAATATATATCATGAGTAAGATTACTAGCAAGTCTGTACCTAAAATTCCTCATGAGCTTTGGTATGGAACCAGACCTAGTGTTAGACACTTAAGGATTTGGGGTTGCTTGGTTCATGCGAAGAACATGGACATAAGTAAACTAGAATCTCGCATGTGAGAGTGGTACTTCATTGGCTATGTTAAGGATGGTATTCGATACCAACTTTATGACCCTGAGACTCATATAGTATTCATCTCGAGAAATGTAAAATTTCGGGAGGATGACTTTCCGAAAGGTCAAGATAACACGGAAGTAATTGTGTTTCCTGAACTAGAAACTAAAGAAGTAAATGAAGATGTAACACTCATACATCTTCAAAGGAGTTCGAGGGTAGTTACACCATCTGAAAGGTACGGATTCTATGTGTCAGATGAAACTGACAATGATCCAACTTCATTTGATGAAGTACTCGTGGATCATGATAGGGATAGATGGATGCTAGCAATGAAGTCTGAAATAAACTCCATGCATAAAAATGGTGTATGGACCCTAGTGGATCCACCAAGAGGGGTAAAACCCATTGAGTATAAATGCATCTTCAATAGAAAATGGGGACCTGATGGGAAGGTAGAGGAGGAACGACTCATAGCCAAGGGATACACATAGAGAGAAGGCATCGACTATGATGAGACATTATCTTATGTGGCTAGCAGATGGATGTCAAGATGGCTTTCCTCAATGGATACCTTGAGGAGGATATATATATAGAGAGAGAGAGAGACCAACCCCATGGCTTCATAACCGAGGAAGGCAAAGTATACAAGCTGAAGAAATCCATCTATGGGCTCAAACAAGCTTCTCGTAGCTGGAACATTAGATTCGACGAAATCATAAAGAGTTATGATTTTATGCAGAATCCTGATGAATCGTGTGTGTACAAGAGGCTTAGTGACAGCATCATTGTGTTCATCGTGCTTTATGTAGATGACATCCTTATCATTATGAATGATACATGGATGATGACCAGTGTCAAGATTTGGCTATCCCATACCTTAGAGATGAAAGATCTTGGAGAAGCTTCTTATATCTTGGCTTTGAAATTGTTCAAAAATCGAGAAAAAGGGATCTTGGGATTGTCACAACATGGATACAATAAGAAGATCTTAGAGCATTTCCATATGGAGAAAGGCTTCATTCCCTTAAGACATGGTATCTACATGTCTAAAGGGATGGCTCCTCGAAGTGTTGAGTAAAAGAAAGCCATGATTGTATGACCCTATAGGAAGCGTAATGTACGTCATGATGTGTACAAGGCCAGATATCTACCAGGCAGTGGGAGTAGTAAGCCATTACCAATCCTGATATGGAGAGTAACATTGGAATGCAATGAAGAACATCTTCAAGTTCTAAGAAGGGTGCAAGATTACATCTTGGTCAATGGAAATGGTGATCTCTAAGTATTAGGATATACATATTATAACTTCCAGTCTGATATTGATGATCGAAAGTCGACATCTAGGTTTGAGTTCTTGTTGAACGGTGGTGCTGTGAGTTAGAGAAGCAAGAAGCATTCAATTCAACGATAGAAGCCGAATACATTACTGCATCAGATGCTGCAAAGGATAAGATGTGGTTGCGTAAGTTCATCCTAGATCTTGGTGTAGTTTCCTTTGATACTTCCATCCCGCTACTCTGCGATAACATGGGAGCCATAGTGATAATCAGGACTTGTCGAGGTTCATATGGTTTCACAAAGTGAAATCGCAGTCCGTGTATTGACCTCTCAAGAAATCCCAATCAATCAACAATTAATCCACAATATAAATCAAGCAATGAATAGCAAAAATGTGGATTTGAAAATTTATTATAACTCTACAACAAATTGTATAGGTGTAAGTATGTGTAGAGGTCGAACTTAGGGAGCAGACAATAGATTGATCAATTAAGCGCAAAATTTATTCTTTTTCTCTTGTCCATTTTTATTGTTTTTGTGGATTTTTAATATTATATATTTTATTTTTTATTTTATGATTTTTATCTTTTTGTTTTTGATTTTTGATTTTTTTTTTATTTTTTTAAATTTTTATATTTCTTTTTCTTTTTAATACATAATAAAGTATGTAAGGCTATATATACAATATAGATTAACACAATTATAAATACTAGTAAAATAAATAAAATATATATAATAAAGTGTTTTGGGGTTTGTATATTTTTATATTTTTTTGTGTTTTTCTGGGTTTTTTTACTAATTTTTATGGATTTTTAAAGTAAGAAATATCCTAAATCAGGGATTAAATGAATAGATTGAATTGATTTAAATATTAAAATAGCAAATAGGATCCAAAATTATCCAAATCAATTTCTCTCTCTATAATATATAATTATATAAAGAATATTATAAATATAAATAAATATTTTTGGATTTTTTGCTAATTTAATATTTTTATTGGATTTTGGAGCTTTTTTATTTTTATGATTTTTCTTTTTTCTATTATTAGGGTTTTGGTCTCTGGAGTTGTAAAATAAATAGATAAACATTATATATATTTGGAATTTTTAAAAAAGATTTGATATTTTTTAGTATTTTATATTGTAAACAGGACAATAATATGCTCATTTTGATTATTAATAAATAGAAAAATGCCAAATTTCCAAAATAAAAATAGAGCGTGAAAGTAGATGCTAGCATGCAAAACTCTATTTTTGCATGATTTTTAGAGCACATGTGTTAATTTACATAATAAAATTCAAGCATTGAAATACATATACTGGAAAGGACACTTTTGCAAATAAAATAAAATATGGGTGCTCAATTGAATTTTTTTCAAAAATATATAATTTTTTATTAGATTTAACATAAACATAAAATTCTACAAAGGTATACATGCAATTTCGCCACCTCATGTGGGACGATACGTGAGGTGACGTGGACTGGACGAACATGCAATGCACAATAAATACAAGGTCATATGATGCAAAATATCCAGTTATTTACACTTGACATTTTACTTACATGATAAATAAAATAAACACAAAAAGTAGGGGTTTAGTTTTGTAATTTACCTCAACCATGTGTGCCATCGGACGGTGGAGGTTGTTTCACTTAACACATGTCTTTTTCTGGGCGACCAGTACAGTTTGCAGATGTGCATCTAATCTTAGATCTCTGGGTGAGATCCAATGATAAAGGCTCAAAGGATCTGATGGTCCACGATCAAAATAGGGGCACTGTTCTTGATCCTACAATGAGAGGCGTGATGGATGAACATGGAAGAAACCTCGCTAGCGTGAGCTTCTTCCTATGAGAGCTTCCTTCTCCGCATTCTTTCTTGCCACAACGCATCCCGAAACCCTCCTGGAGGGTCCGCCTATCAGCTTGGCATTAAAATGCTTTGGCGAGTATCGAAGTTCACCCAGGAGCTTTGCGAAATAGTGATGCCCCATGTACCTCCAGCGTGATGCAAAATTGCCTCCAGATGGCTCTATGCTTCCAAATACATGCACGGACATGTTATAGAGTCGAGGGAAAATTTCCTCGACCCTTTAGCAAGTGGAATGGGCAGAAGATGGCATATAGTAGTGGTCCTTCGATGTAGTGTGGAGTGGGAGGTTGATAGTCCAGACTAAACACTAAACTAATGGAATAATTAAAAACGGGAATTAAATATTACCTAGAAAGCATGAAAAGGAGTTCTTATACTTGCCGACAAAGACGGGGAGCAGGGCGGCCGACAAGGCTACCGTGGGTGCACCTTCTTCCAACCTCAGCCGCTCTCAACCCTCCAAGGGTACACCATCTATCACATGGCGACACTTTTGGCCGAAGGTAGGGGCTTAGGGGATCTGGAAGTGACCAAAATAGAAGAGGTCATAGGTTTTATTTATACACAAGTATGTGCACCATTATTGATCGGCTTATTAGGAGAAATACAAGTGATGAACGAGAGATCTACAAGGCCAGCGTGAATCATGGAAGAAATCTTATGAAAGGCTTGAGCGTGATGAGTTGATGAAACGACCTTGCAAAAGGGAGGAAAATAGGGGAAAAGATGGGTCTGACGGGCAGCAGAGATGCTAGGGGTAGTTGCCCAGGGGTCAACGATCCTTGGGCCGCTATTGGTCCACATCAATCCAAATAAGGACAAAATAGTCTGGTTTATTAGAAATTAATTAATCGTAGTAAATGAATTTATTAATTTTTTATAAAATAAAAAATGTTTATTATTTTATGTAGTATTTTAACATTATTTTTATTTATTTTTTGGTGTTATTTATTATAAGTTAGTTTTTAAGGGTATATTTATAGGTATATTCATCTATGTTTTGTACATTTTATTTTTATTTTGTACATTTTATTGTATCTTCATATTATTAATAGAATATAAATAATATTTAAAAGAGTATAAAATATAGAAGAATGAAGAATAAAAGAATAAGATTCAGTTTTCTTTATATACAATGAGAATTTTACCTATGTATTTTATATACTTATTTTATTTCAATGTTTTATTTGTGGTTTTATTTTGGTTTTAATATATAAATAAGTTATAAATAATATTTAAAAAATTATAAAAATATAATATCATAGAAATAATAAAGCATGAATAAAAACAATATTATACGCGGGTATATTGTAAAATAAGGGTTAAAAACCTATCTTTCACACCTTAAATCCAAAAAAATGAATACCTTCATTACATAGCTTATTAAAAGTCATATACAATTAAAGGTGATTTTGATACATTTTGAGTTTTTATTTGAGAGATATAGGTATGTAAAGTTTGGTTTGCAGCTTTTTATTCAGAGTATAAAATGTACACCATGTATTATTTTTACATGAAATCAATTTTGTATTTTTATTTACATTATTATCTACAACTTTCGTGTACAAAGTTTCTTTATTTGATGAATATATAATAAAGAATAAAATAGGTCCTAAAAGTGACTTATTGATGAATAAATAAATGGAATTTAAATGGATTTATTGGCACTTATCTCCCCCTACTTTATTCCTTGTAGACCAACTCAATTCTTGACTTGGCCTCAGGGTTTAAGGTCATAAAATGCCTTTGATACTTTATTCTGTTTCTGTTCTTCTCTTTATTCTATAATTTTAGCACTAAAAATAATGTTTTATATATAACAATTAGAACAAATAATGAATGTTAATATGTACAAAATAATGTTATTTACATATATCAGCTAGGATTGTTAAGGTCAAAATGATAGAATAAATGTGATGAAATGGAGATTCATCACATAGCTCAGGCGAGGGAACCCAGATGGCATTAAAAGAGCAAGCATATGGAAAGGAAATACCACATCATTCGAGAGATTCAAAAATATGGTGACATCGTCATCACCAAGGTGTCCTCCACCGAGAACATTGCTGATATGCTTACCAAACCTTTGACACAAAATCTTTTCGACCAGCATGTAATAATTATGGGTTTAAGGATTGCACCTTAATGGTTTTGAGGTCTAGTGGGATATTGCTAGCTATGTGAGTCCGAGACGAACCATTCCTGTAATAAATGTTATTGTAATGTTTGATTTATCAATAAAAGTTATGGGTTTATTTCACTCAATTTTTGAGATTAAATGAATGAATGCACTATAAGGTCCCTTAGTACAATTATGGTTATGTACCATGGCCTTCTTAATGATCATACAACTATTGATTCAACTGTTGAATTAAATAGGTTGGTGCTTGGATGGATATCTAAAGAGTTAGATTGATGACTCATGAAACACCGTCAAATGATTATTAAGAGATGATATCCTACCTGAGTAGGCGATGGTAATACTTACTCTATTGACAGATATCTTACCGGCCTCTTGATGTAGTTCCTCTATATAGGAATAAATATTCGGAGGTGTCAGATTATTTAGGTCAAAGAGTTGATTTAATGAGATCAAGATAACTGAGTCCTATGTCTTATACTATCACAATATAGGCATACATCCTCTGATCAGAGATAAATGTATTACTATATATCTAAGTATGCACATTTCGCAGACGATAGGTTGATGACCTAATCAAGGTCTATACACCGACGAGCTGGTGTGCATATAAGGGCATATGAATAATACAATATCTCAAAGGGATCCTACAGATTTACTTGTGAATCGAAAGATATGAGCTCATTCATAAGGTATTGGGATCGATCACATTCCATGCATGACCATCTTGCTTTTGAAGCATGACAAGTATTTGTAGGTATGATATATGCTTTTGGAAAGCATATGATCGATACCAACTCCCAATGACCAAATGAGAAACTTAATGATAAAACCCTAAAGATGATAGTGTAACTTGATTTATATCTTCGGGTTTATTCTAGGTCTTTCAGTATGTAGGATGTACATGTATTAGGAATATCAGAGGGTGATGTGATCATAAACGATTGTATAACTATGACACTTCTATTCTGATTGAGTGACGAAACAACTTTGGATTTTAGACACTCCTCTCAGTAGAGAAGTGATCTAATCTGGGTCCAAGTGTTAGTCAATAATCCGAATATGATTCATATGTAATGAGAAGATTAGATTTACAGCCTTGATTTAATCAAGCATCTATGGGAGTCCATGTCACTATACATGGAACGTACAATGGCATTGCCTTTATCCCCAAGTATCCGTGGAGATAGTGCATTATTCTTGAAAGAGTTCAAAAATAATTCCATTGATAAATGTGTATCCAAGCATTGAGAAATGGATAATTAAATGTGATTTTGTTATCATGAATAATATGAATTTGATTCATATTGTTTTGATGTATTGAAATGATAATCCAACATAATTGAATGTGGTTTAATTATTATGGATATGAATAATGTTGATAGCATTATCCATATCATTCATATATATATATATTATAAATGTGATTTATAATACATAAGAGAGATATATTTGTAAATAAATTTACAATTTAAATGTTGACGTGAATTGGATTCACATTGTACATTTAGTTGAAAAATGTAATTTACATATTATTTAGGTTGCGAATGTAATTCACAAAATTCCAATGGCATGATTTCTATTTCACCAAAATAATTTGGGATTATTTTTTTGAAATAATTTACAACAAATGTTGTAAAATTTTAGAGAAATTTATGAGATGTGTAATCTCAAGTAAAAGGAGAAGGAAGCCACCTTCCTATTAGGAGAGGGTGTACGACCACCAAGTCCTAATAAGATTAGTGGTTGTTCACCCCCCTTATGGAGGGAGGCTTGCCTCCTTCCTATTTCTCCAAGATTGACTGATTTAATTAAAATTAATTTATATCAATTATTATTTAATATATATTAAATTAAATTAATTATTATTATATTTTACAACAAAATCATGGTCATTGAAAGAAACACAAATCAATCTCAACCATTGATCTTGTATTGTACATGGATGAGAACCATGGACTCCCAAAATATTATAAAAGAAGAGGCAATCCTAGCTCTTCATTTTACATACAATAATTGCAAGTGCTTTCTCCCTCTCTCGTTCGCATACACATGCCCCCTTCTCCCCTACAAGAGTGGTCGTCCACCTCTTTCCCCAGAGAAGGTCGTCGTCGTCGCCACACTGTTGTGTCATCACTTTCAACAGCTTGTGGACATTTGTCTCCTTCAATGCACCTCGCTTGTGAAGAAGACGTTAGATTTTGTATGACGAGATCAAAAGATTTTCTGTTTGGATTATCAATGGATTGTTAGGAGCACACCATTCATCAACGCGCTCGCAACCGTCTCCTCCGTCAGATCAAAATTGAGATAGGAGGTCTCTTACTTTAGAGACACGATCGCAACCACACTTCAAGAGGTATTCCTAGATCTCATTTGTGATTTAGATGAAACAATCCGAGAAGTGTTCTTGGATCATGTGATTTCATCATTTTTAATTTTTAAATTTTGTTGCACGGAGAACTAGTGAGACTAGTCGCTCTTAATCGCATACGATGCGATATTCATGCTTCTGTGATGCACTTAAGAATCTTTTCACATCCTTTAGTTTTTGCCTGCATTTTGAGTCATTTTTTAAGGTCTTCTAAGGGAAGGTTCTATCTACGCAGATACTGTGAAGTCAATTGATCATGGACCAATTTTTTTCAACAAAGCTAAGGAATATAATTTGATTGAAATGATAGATGTTGGTTTGACCAACTCCATCAAAAAGTTAAACAACCACAAACTATTGAAAGACATGCATGGAGTTTTATATTCAACAAAGACAATACCTTTGGGATGTTACTGTTGGTGATGACATGATGTTCCTATCAACATTACAAATGGATATATTAAGGAAACTGAAGATATAGATCGGGAAGGAAATGTTTGTCCTCAAGATGATGATTGAGGAGGATCTAACCCAAGAACATCAGTGAATACACCACTTCAAAAAAAATCATGGTTGCATAGACCACACTATTCTCGCACAGAAATGATGCGTGGATGCAGTTTTTGGAGAATGAGCTCATGGCGCTCAAGCATGGAAAAATTACAACAACTCAAAACTTTACAAAAGCTCCTTTGAGGGTGGTGCTTCCATTGAGGAGTTGACTCTTTCTGATGTGACTTCGACAACTTCAAGCAAGGGGGGGCACCTATGATCGATCACAGAGGTCGAATGATTCTTTGTAGAAAAAATGAAGGATGCTCCATTTGCATCAAGAAGGGACATTATGCACTTGAGTGCATATTCTGAAAGAAGGCACGCAAAAGTAATACCGCAACATCAAGTGGTCAATATAAATATTTTTCAAAAGAAAATTCAGATGAGGAGGCTTCTGCACCAATTGTCCAAGGAAAGTTGGATTTATCAGCATAGATCCATTCAAAAGTCAATTATAACAAGTAGTTTACTTAGGCTACTCAAACCACATGACTGGAGATAAGGAAAAGTTGCAAGAGATTTTTACATACAAAGGCAATCAAGTCGATGTAACAAACAACAACTCAAAGTTACCAATCACAGATGTGGGATCCACAACAATTACTCTACAAAATAAATCAAAGAAGCTGAAGCTTGATCATGTTTATCATGTGATAGGTTAGAAGAAAAAAATCATCTCTCTATATCTAAGTTAACAATTGCGGGACAATATATCATGATTGTCCTGATAGAAAATCTAAAGATTTCATATATTATCATTGTGAAAGGAAGACGAGTCGAATCTACCTTTGTTATAACAACAAAGTTCGCATACTTAAATAAAGTAAAGAAAAATGAGATGGCTAATCTTTGTACATAAGATTGGGATATATGAGTTATCACAAGCTGAAGATAATGACAAATTGCTCAATTCTCAAAGATCTTCCACAAATAGGTGTTTAGGTAGATAATTTGTGATTGATGCTAGTATGATAGGGCTCATCAATTTCCTTACAAGAAGTCTCACATTAGAGTGAAAGAACTACTACAAATGATTCACTCAAATGTAATTGGATCAATTAAGCAACCTTCATGAGAATGAGGTACATGTTAACTTTCTTTTATGATTTCTCAATATATACGTGGGCCTTCTTTATTACAGAAAAATATAAGGTTCTCTCCAAGTTTAAATAATTTTGACAAAAAATTGAGAATGAAACTGGAAAAAAAATCAATGCCTAGGAACAAATAATGGTAGAGAGTTTACATCAATAGAATTCTCCACTTAGAGAACCTGGGATTTAGAAGCAACTAACATGGACAAATACACCATGGAGTTGCAAAAAGGAGAACATTTTCTAGAGGTATGTCGATGTTTGATACATGTGAAACATGCTCTATTGATATTTTGGACGAAATGCATGAAGACTGTATTAGACATAGTCAACCATTCATCTCATCCGAAGCTAGGTTCCATGCCTCCTTTCCAGAAACTATGGAAGGCGAAACCAACTACTAGTCATTTTTGCGCATTTGGATTGATTTGATATACAACATAGCCATCTTTGCAACAAGCTTGATAAAAAAACATATAATGCATCATTATTGGATATGACAATGAGAGAAAAGGTTGGAGATGTTGTGATCCAACCACTAATAGATGATATGCATCAAGGAATGTTGTATTTGATATAAAACATTGCCATGGTAGTCACCAAAAGAGGTTACATTACCAGATGAAAAGGTTACGGAGGATCCATGTGAAGAAAATAAGGGGAGCTTCATTAAACATAAAGTAGTCTCGGAGAAAAAGAGAAGTTGGTATCTAAAGTTGTTAAGAAAATAGTCAGTTCCTGAAAGATAGAGTTCATCAAGGAACTTCATAGGAATCGCCACCTACTCATCAAGATATTGATGATGAATCAACTACACCGCTTCCAAGGTTTACTGGATTACACAAGCCTAATTTCAAGTATGACTATGATATAATTGTTGAAGATGATGGGCATGAACACACTATATAGATAATAATGGAAGAAAGAATTCAGATGGAGTACATTATCACCTTAGCATCAAAGAAGTTCGTGTTGAGAGGAACTGTTAAATTAAAAAGGCATCAACTTCTTCTTTTTTTGAAATTGCTAGAGTATTCTTTTAACTTTCTAGAATATTCTTTAGAAGGAGAAACTCTCATCCTCAATATTTCTCTTAAAAGAGCAAGCCTCTAGAAAATTCTTGGTGCATTCAGCACCTATTTTTAGAGACTTTCGTATTTTTCAGTGCTCTTGTAACACAAGTATAAATAGGTCATGGGTTCCATTATGTGGAGGCATCTAGTGAAAGGCAACTGTAACCGGTTGTGACTTTTTCAAAAAAAACAAATCTTTTAATTTCCTCCAACTAAATTTTCATTTATTCCATAATAACGTTATTGCATCACTGATTAGTCAATTGAATGATTTACCCGTCGATTTGCATCATTGTCAACCATTAAAAAGATTATAAGGCCTTAAACTCTCATGCCACTTTCCTCAATTCATGAGCGAGGAGAGAAGATGTAACGTCTCGGGCTTAGGTCCCCGGTCTGTTAGCGGAGCATTACTAGCCCTAACAACCTTTGTAACGTCCCGGGCTTAGGTCCCCGGTCCGTTAACGGAGCATTACTGGCCCTGACAACCTCTTGAGATCGGGCCCATACGGACCCGATTAACCACCCCATGCTTAAGCCGGGTTGTTCGGTAGTAAGCCCCTCACTATTTATCCCACCCGGAATTTTTGTGTTCCACGGTGTGGGACATTGTTTGGGGTTTTACAACCTCCCCCACTTATATTCGCAACGTCCTCGTTGCGACATGGCACATCACTTCTTCCCAGTGACAGCGGCGGCTGCACGCTCCGGGTAGCCATTTCCTCCAACCTCTTTGTAGGGGCGGCTCCACCTCTTGGGTAGCCCTTTCCACTGTCAGAGGGCGTTCGGCTCTGATACCATTTGTAACGTCCCGGGCTTAGGTCTCCGGTCCGTTATCGAGCATTACTGGCCCTTACAACCTCTTGGGATCGGGCCCATACGAACCCGATTAACCACCCCAAAATGCTTAAGCCGGATTGTTCGGTAGTAACCTCCTCACTTTTTATCCCACCCGGAAATTCCATGTTTCCACGGTGTGAGACCATTTTGGGGTTTTTACAATCTCCCCCACTTATATTCGCAACGTCCTGGTTGCGACATGGCACATCACTTCTTCCCAATGACAGTGGCGGCTTCACGCTCCGGGTAGCCATTTCCTCCAACCTCTTTGTAGGGGCGGCTCCACCTCTCGGGTAGCCCTTTCCACTATCAGAGGGCATTCGGCTCTGATACCATTTGTCACGTCCCGGGCTTAGGTCCCCGATCCGTTAACGGAGAATTACTGGCCCTAACAACCTCTTGGGATCGGGCCCATACGGATCCGATTAACCACCCCCAAAATGCTTAAGCCGAGTTATCAGGTAGTAACCTCCTCACTTTTTATCTCACCCGGAAACTACATGTTTCCACGGTGTGGGACTTTGTTGGGGTTTTACAACCTCCCCCACTTATATTCGCAACGTCCTCGTTGCGACATGGCACATCACTTCTTCCCAGTGACAGTGGCGGCTGCACGCTTCGGATAGCCATTTCTTCCAACCTCTTGTAGGGGCGGCTCCATCTCTCGGGTAGCCCTTTCCACTATCAGAGGGTGTTCGGCTCTGATACCATTTGTAACGTCCCGGCCTTAGATCCCCGGTCCGTTAGCGGAGCATTACTGAGCCTCACAACCTCTTGGGATCGGGCCCATACGGACCCGATTAACCACCTCCAAAATGCTTAATTGTCAACTTGAGCTTAAGCATTTCGGGTGGTTGTCAACGGGTTCAATTGGGCCCGAACCCAACAAGTTGTCAAGTAGTAATCCCCACCACTTATAAATCACAACCACACTTTGTGAGTTTTCCATGTGGTACTATATTTGGGGTTAGGGTGTTACAACCTCCCCCACTTATATTCGCAACATCCTCGTTGTGACATGACCCATCACTTATTCCCAGTGACAGTGGCGGTTGCACACTCCGGGTAGCCTTTTCCTCCAACCTCTTTGTAAGGGCGGCTTCACCTCTCGGGTAGCCCTTTCCACCATCAGAGGGAAATTGGCTCTGATACCATTTGTAACGTCCCGGGCTTAGGTCCCCGGTCTGTTAGCGGAGCATTACTGGCCCTAACAACCTCTTGAGATCGGGCCCATACGGACCCGATTAACCACCCCCAAAATGCTTAAGCCGGGTTGTTCGGTAGTAAGCTCGTCACTATTTATCCACCCGGAAACTACTTGTTCCACGGTGTGGGACTTTTTCATCATTTTGGGGGGTGTTACAAAACCCCAACAAAGTCCCACACCGTGGAAACATGTAGTTTCCGGGTGGGATAAAAAGTGAGGAGGTTACTACTTGATAACCCGGCTTAAGCATTTTGGGGTGGTTAATCGGATCCGTATGGGCCCGATCCCAAGAGGTGTTAGGGCCAGTAACACTCCGCTAAAGGATCGGGGACCTAAGCCCGGGACATTACAAATGGTATCAGAACCAAATTCTCTCTGATAGTTGAAAGGGCTACCCGAGAGGTGGAGCCGTCCCTACAAGGAGGTTGGAGGAAATGGCTACCCGGAGCGTGCAGCCGCCACTATCACTGGGAATAAAAGTGATGGGTCATGTCGCAACGAGGACGTTGCGAATATAAGTGGGGGAGGTTGTAAAACCCCAACAAAGTCCCACACCGTGGAAACATGTAGTTTCCGGGTGGGATAAAAAGTGAGGAGGTTACTACCTGATAACCCGGCTTAAGCATTTTGGGGGTGGTTAATCGGGTCCGCATGGACTCAATCCCAAGAGGTTGTAACGTGCCGGGCTTAGGTCCCCGGTCCGTTAGCGGAACATTACTGGCCCTAACAACCTCTTGGGATTGAGTCCATACAGACCCGATTAACCACCCCAAAAATGCTTAAGCCGGGTTGTCAAGTAGTAATCTCGTCACTATTTATCCCACCCGGAAACTTCTTGTTCCATGGTGTGGGACTTTTTTGTTTGGGGGGGGGTGTTACAACCTCCCCCACTTATATTCGCAACGTCCTCGTTGCGACATGGCCCATCACTTATTCCCAGTGATAGTGGCGGCTGCACGCTCCGGGTAGCCATTTCCTCCAACTTCTTTGTAGGGCCGGCTCCACCTCTCGGGTAGCCCTTTCCACTATCAGAGGATGTTCGGCTCCGATACCATTTGTAACATCCCGGGCTTAGGTCCCCGGTCCGTTAGCGGAACATTACTGGCCCTAACAACCTCTTGGGATTGAGTCCATACGGACCCGATTAACCACCCCCAAAATGCTTAAGCCGGGTTGTCAAGTAGTAATCTCGTCACTATTTATCCCACCCGGAAACTTCTTGTTACATGGTGTGGGACTTTTTTGTTTGGGGGGGGGAGGTGTTACAGAAGATGAGAGGGGGAGATAGATCTCATCAGAGTTTTGTCTTTATCACGAGAGATGATAGTGTCAAATCACAGAAGGAGGAGAGTGTGGATACATGACCGGAAGGAGCCACGACAACCATGTCGAAGAGAGGCAAGTTTTGAACTGAAGGTATGTGCCGATATAGGATTTAACGTATCAACAAAGTCATATCGGAAATACAAACCTTTAAATGTATGTATCAAGGTGGGAATATACATATAAATAATGATCATATGTAGAATACAACTTCTACAAGTATGTGTCAGATTCATAAGGTAATACACAAGAATAATGATTTCGATTATTTCCTTGCATATGAAATATCTGAACTTATATCTCTTGTTCAGTGATTGTTAATGGCTGTCATAAAAGAACTTTGAGATCAGGACCGTGGCCTGCATTTGATGTTCAACCATTAGGGACATGCATTAACTCCTTCCTTTCATGGAAATTATATGATCAGGGATAATTAATTTACAGATTTGTACAAGTTTTTGTGTTTCTCAAGTATTCACGTGATGCTCTTTGGAGTTAGAATAGTGTATTATTATTCTAAAAGCAGGCTGGATATACACGATGGAACTTAATATGCATATGTGTCGTTTTGATAATCTTACTCACACGTGCTTTCTCCTGGAAGACGATTTTTCGATATTCATTTGTAATTAATTCACATTATTGTTTAATAGGTATGCATATCTATTAGCATCGGTTGTTGCTATAAGATAAAATAGTTAACTTTAATTAATATATGAGCAAGATGTATAAAATATAGATCAGAAATTATGTATGCATTAAAATGAAATATGTAATTTTTTTAGAAGAATGAAACTTAATGGACTTACTGTACACAGGATAGTTATGTACCCATATAAATTGGGTTCAACTTAATCTACTATAATGTTTAGTTAAAAGATATCAGTATCTAATTACAAATAAATATTTTTTTTAAATTGGTTAATGAGATGTCTTAATACATTATTTTTCATGATATATTGAGAGCATTTGGTAACCTTAAACAAGATAGAAACAAACTCATAAAGAGTCACACGAACGACCACAAGGGATCGTGTTGGCCCAAGGGGCTATACCACAAGGGACGTATGATTTCAAGGAACCACAAGGCTAAAGCTTAAGTCCTCTACAGTTGTAGACTTATATCTACATTGTCATATCATGGACCACAAGCGTCAATGGTAAAAAATGTAACAAGATAAGTAAATGAAAAGTTATGCAAGGACATGGTTTATAAAGGTAGACCGCTACAAATATGCAAGGAAATCGTTTATAAGGGTAAACCACTATAAGTATACAAGGAAACAACTTATAATGACAAATCATTACATGCTATGCTAGGAAACGACTTATAAAGGTAAATCATCATTATACATTATGCAAGAAAAAAATTTCATAAAAGAACAAACCATTACATGTTGTACAAGAAATGGTTTAAGAAAATTAAACTATCACAAGTCATGCAAAGTCAACTTAAAGGGACTAACATGTAAAGTGATTTATATGAAAAAAGAGACTTTTACATGCCATGAATCTTATGAAATATGCTCCATAAGATGAAAGAAATGTATTATATATATATAGGAAATATTTCCAATGAGGTGCACCTTTCCTGGGTGCATGGAAAGTCCGTCATCCTAACCATCATATATATATATGCGTATTACATATGCATACACAAGTCATCCTAAACTACCAAGGGATTAACATGCAATAATGATTTAATAATGAAAGGGACATGTACATATCATGATTATCATGAAATTTACCCTACATGATGATGAGTGATAGTTTATCTATATTTTTATGTATAGTACACATAAATATTTATATTTATGAAAACACAATATACAACATGTTACAGAACGACTTAGACATGCATGGGACATCTAAGGATATAATGATATTTTTTTCATGGAAACTCAAGTATATAAAATGTATCCGTTATAATTTTCATGCATGAACTTCGATGCATACTAGGCATTATGCTCATGCAAAATTATATTTATCTATTTCAGGTGTAGGACAAGGTTCATCATACAGATAGGATCGTGCAACGATTTCATCAAGATATTTGGTATGGTACGATCTATTGCATGCACGTGAAGGATATGTGTATGCCCACTAGAACCAAGGAATGTTATTGTATTTATTATTTATCTTTTACAACCATACCCTTATTGGTTGTATATGATGGAACTCTTAGTTTGAATATGATTTTATGGATCTTCGTGAGAATGGTTTTTATATGCCCATTGATTACCATGCATGACTCGGTAATAGTTCGATTGTGCGAATTTGATGCTGCATGCTTCCACGAGTTTGTGTGTTCTATTTCGTTACAACAACAAGCAAGAGAGCAATAAAGTGAAGAGAGCCACAAACCAAGTGAGCAAGAGACAAGAGTAAGTGATTTGTTATAGTTGTCAAGTGAGTGCTAATGTTAGTCAAATAGTTGAGTGTTTGTTTTATTAAGCAGCGAGGGACATCAAGAGTGATCTCACTTGATGGTCTTCTTGATTTACTTGTAATCCCCAAGATGACGGTAGATGTGTAGAACAATGTGCAACTTCTTGTAAATTTATAGCAAGCTATACAACTACCATTCTTTCAATTACTTTTGATGTTAAGATCATTGTTTCTCGTCAGATGACTACGATTTTCTGCACAATCGATGTAAAACACAGACTAGTATCATGCTGACAATCATACATCCGCAGCACGTCAATAGAGCTGAATAGAGGGCAGGAGGTATGGTTTTTGTATATTTTATATTATGTATATAATTTTTATCCTTATCGCTTTCATAAGTAAGGATGACAACAATTTTATTGATAACTACATTTTTTATATTTGAAATTAGGAACGAATATCATATTAATCATTATATAATTAGCGACGGTACATATAAAGACATTTATCCATTGTTATTTTTCTGTGTATGTAACTGAATAGCGTTATATTATTATCCTTATATGCATATGTATAGAAAACTTCCATATTGTTCCGTTTTTGGCAAAACTATCAAGTAGTTTTTATGTAGATCGAATAGTGTGTAATATTATCCTGATGTGGGCGTGATTTTTTGGTTTCTATGGATGTGTTGTGCTTGCCCATGTATCTAAATGTGGCAATCTTCGTGCATGCATATACATGTGTGAATATCTTCGATGGTATTCATGCACTGTCGGGTATTATAAGAACACATGGACATACAAAAATCATAAGTGCATGTGAAGGGCATGAACATGCTCCTGTTTCTATCGTGTGCATGGTACGCTCGATCATGCGTTGGAATTCTATTAAATGGATGTGGCATGTTGTTGATCGGATGATCGTTCTTCGTTACTATCTTCTACTAGTATGGAGCCCAGAAAAATTTGCAGTGAGGGAACATGCTTCGTGTTCTTCCCCAATTCATGTCCTTCAGGTGGCAGTTGGATTAAAGATGGATTTTCCATCTCTCGTTCTTCAGATGATGTATCGGCTACAAAGGCTCGATTGAAGCTTGGTGGTGTAACGGAACGGGTCGGGCTGACCGGCGGAAGCATGCAATTATAGATCGCACGACCGAACCGTTACCGAACACTTGCATGGTATTCAATGAGCAGATAAAATAATCATTCTAAAAAAAATCCATTACTCTATAGAGTTCCATTATTACATTCCAACAAGAAAAAATGCAAAATAAACTACGAAATCAAATAACATAACAATGTTCCAGTGGGCATAAAGACATCCTTCCGTAAATAATCCATCATAGTCCGTACCGGTTCAACTTCACAAAGATGGGTAGTTGCCTTGAACTAGATGTTAGATCACAACTCGTGCTCTCCTGAAAAAAACAACAACACATGTCGTGAGCTAACGCTCAGTATGTGTCGAGTTGGGGTCAAGCCGGCTAGCGTAGCAAACAAGTCTCCCTATGCTACTTTAAACTATTATAACATAATCTCTTCTATCCAATCAATTATCAACACAACTACACGGTTTGCATAATTATCTGATTGCATATGAAACTAACTTGTTCTCATGTACCATCATCATGTGACTCATAATTTCACATAACATGTATACGGAAGGTATTCCTTGTGAAGACTTTCGTTAAAGCCATAATTACATATATACCCATAAAGTTTGCTATATTTGCATATACGCCTTAACATTTTCATAATTTTCACTTATACCCTCGGAATTTTTCTGTAGTTGCATATATGCCCCAAAACAATCAAAACACTTGCATAATGCCATTACTTGGCCATAGTTGCACACATGTGCCTTAGCAATTTCAGAAACTGTATACATACCATTGGTTTGTTTAGTGGTTAAAGTTGTCTTAATTGTTACTTCTTAATGGCTTTGGTGGCTTTGCTGGCTTTGGTGGCTTTTCCGCTGGCACAAGCGGTTCATGACATACATGACAATGTAGCTACAACTGTAGAGGACTTATCTTTCGCCTCAATCGGTTCCTTGAACCGTAGCGTTGGCCCCCTTTAGGCCTACGATAATTGGACTCTAGAGGTGGCTCCCACCATTTGGTGTAGCACTTAGCTCCGCTTATCGATTATTGTGCCATTCACATTAACGAAAATTCAACTCCTTTAATACCATTTCTTTTTCTTTCTGCAATAGTGGTGCGGGTGAACGATTCAATCCAATACCCGATGGTCCACTTTTCTTTCTTCATAAAATTAATATCCTGATTACTTAAATATTTATCTTATCAATAGCAATCAATACATGTACATGACATATATGTATATTTTACGATAAGACACATCATAAGATGACAATTACCCAATTCATATGTTGTACACTTACGGTTATTATACCAGTTCAACTATCTTATTCTAGATACACCATTCAATTAATATGAAATCATGGTTGGAATTATCGTGAAATTCTCCAATGACTTGGTTCACATTATACTGTACACAGGATAAATACTTCTCCATTGATTAAACAATAACAACAGGGTTAATGGTAATTTTGTTTATGATGCAATTGTCATTAAGGAGTATCATATATATGTTTGTATTCCAGAATGCCAAGTCAATCGACACTTTCCCTATTTGTTAAGATAAAGCTCGTATCCTAAAAAACTTCTCCAACAAAAATTTTCTTTTATTGTCCGCAAACATAATTGGAAAGCATGCATGATTGGAAACGTGCATAGGTGTTTAAGCTGTCCAATTTTAACTACTATGCCATGTATAAATTATATACAAAAAAACATGGTTTGTATGTTATGGTATGTATTGAATTTCAAGGTATACGACAACTCAATAGTTTTGGATTTTTAAGAGTAATCAAGACGCATTCACAACTCATGAGAGCATAGTAATTGCATCATCTCTAAGAGAAAGATACATACGTGCCAGGGACAATTCAGAGACGTTATTTACACATATAAATATTCGATAAGTTGAACAATATACGTTCATGCCAATCCGGAACAATAGTCATTGAGTAATCCTTATAATAAAAACATACTATGGCATAATGACGTGATCAGGAAACAAATGTGTTGGCATCTAGATTTATCAGTGACAACCTTCTATCGTGGAGGTAATTAAAACAAGAAGGCAATCATATTACTTTGTGATGAACATAATCAACACAATTGCGAAGGGTAAGGCAAATTGTCAATTTTTATCAAGTAGCGTTCCTAAGGGGTTCGACGCATACATTCAAAAATCGTAATCCTAAATTAATACCTACATTTTGAGATTATATATTATGCAACCAAGTAAATACTTATCACAATTATTGACGGATGGCATGTACCGATTCATCGCATAATATTCCTAAGGGATCGACACATACCTCGAGTTGACGAAAATATCTACGAGCCTCTCCTTGCTCCTAAGCCGACTTGCTCCTCTACCGGATCGTCGCCGACGTTCTCTGCGACGGGAACAATTCTTCCGGTGAGATCTCTCTCTAACTCTTCTTCTCTCTTTTTTTCGTAAGAAGCAAGTGACGTGGGGGAGGCTTCCTTTGGCTTTTTAAGCCTCTAAATAGGACAATCAATTGGATAATAATACCCAATAAATTTTGTAATAATATCCATGCTATTCAATAGGAAAATAAAGATGGATTAAGGGTTGGAGGAGTTACAAAAAAAATCAGCCGTTACAATCTACCCTCCTTAAAAAATTTCGTCCTCGAAATTTCTTAGAAATAGGGACATACCGAAAAGCTGTGGATGCTTCTTCCGCATTTCGCTCTCCAGCTCCCAGGTGGCTTCCTCCTTCTGGTGATGATGCCAGAGGACCTTGACCATCGAAACTATACGTCGACGAAGATGATGGTCTCTACGATCGACTATGCGAACAGGTTTCTCCTCAAAGGTGAGATTAGGTTGAATATCAAGAACCTCATGTTCGATAACATGCGAAGGATCAGGAGTGTACTTCCTTAGCATCGATACATGGAAAACATCGTGTAGCTTTGAATATTGCGGTGGTAATGCAATACGATATGCCACCTCTCCGATTCGCTGTAAAATCTCAAAAGGTCCTATGTATCTAGGAGTAAGCTTCCCCTTCTTGCCGAATCGCAATACGCCCTTTGTCGGTGAAATCTTTAAAAATACATGATCTCCAACTGTAAAACTCAACTCCCTTCGATGACGATCTGCATAAGATTTCTGCCTACTTTGAGCTGCCAACAATCTCTTCTTGATTAGCTCAACACCTTGCTTGCTGACCTGAATTAGCTCTGGTCCCAAAATGTGCTTCTCACCCACATCACTCCAACATGAGGGTGATCTGCAAGGTCTCCCATACAATGCCTCGTAGGGAGCCATCTTGATGCTCGAATGATAACTGTTATTATAAGCAAACTCTACTAATGGAAGATGTCTATCCCAGCTACCAGCAAAATCTAGAGCACAAGCTCTCAACATATCTTCCAGCATCTGGATGGTCCGTTCTGATTGACCATCAGTCTGCGGGTGGAATGAAGTGCTGAACTTCAGTTGAGTTCCCATAGCATCTTGAAAACTTTTCCACAACCGAGACGTGAATCTAGTATCCCGATCTGACACAATTGACGTAGGAACTCCATGTAATCTGACGATTTCATTCACGTACAATTCAGCTAAACTGTCTGTCGATTGATCCAAGCGGATAGGTAAGAAGTGAGCCGACTTGGTCAATCGATCAACAATCACCCATATTGTATCATAACGATGTTTCTTAGTCTTGGGTAGACCTGTAACAAAGTCCATCGTTATGTGCTCCCACTTCCATTCAGGTATCTCTAAGGGTTGAACAAGGCCTGCAGGTCTCTGTTGTTCAATCTTGATCTGCTGACACACCAAACATTTTGAAACAAAAGTTGCGATGTCATTCTTCATCTTCGGCCACCAGAAATTTCGTTGCAGATCCTTGTACATTTTTGTCGCACCTGGGTGGATGGTGTACATCGACCTGTGGGCTTCGTCGAGAATCTCCTGCCTCAACTCGACATCATTGGGAACCCATAATCTGCTTCGGTACCTTATAACTCCATCAATTCCAATTGCGAAATCGGAACCTTCTTTCTTGGATGCTTCTATCATTTTAGGAAGATCAACATCAATTTTCTGTGTTGCAGTGATCTTTCCAATGACCTCAGGTTGGATTCTAAGGCCTGCAAAAGATATCTTCCTCTCTTCACTGAAGAAAGGTTTCCAGTCTTCAAAATCTTTCATCATCTTCCACTGAAGTTTCAAGCTAGATAGCTTACCTTCCCACTTTCGACTTAATGCATCAGCAACGACGTTTGCTTTTCCAGGATGGTAATTAATGGAAAAGTCATAGTCTTTTAGGAACTCCAGCCAGCGTCGCTGCCTCAAATTAAGTTCCTTCTGAGAGAAAATATATTTGAGGCTCTTGTGATCACTGAGTACTTCAAACTGTTCACCATAAAGGTAATGACGCCAAATTTTAAGAGCAAAGACTACCGCTGCTAACTCCAAATCATGAGTACGGTAGTTTTTCTCTTGCGGTTTTAATTGTCGTGAGGCATAGGCAATGACTTTCTCATTCTGCATAAGGACACACCCGAGTCCTGTGCCTGATGCATCTGTATACACCACAAAGCCTCCACTGCCTGATGGTAAAGCCAAAATCGGAGCTGTAGTCAGTTTCTGCTTTAATTCCTGAAAACTTCGTTCACACTCCTCAGACCAAACAAACTTCACATCCTTTCGGGTGAGCTTCGTTAATGGTAGCGAGATCCTTGAAAAATTCTGGATGAATCGCCGATAGTAACCGGCCAAGCCAAGGAAACTACGGATCTCTGAAACATTTTTAGGCTGACTCCAATTCATCACAGCTTCTACCTTAGTTGGATCTACCTCAATACCATCTTTGGATACAACATGACCAAGGAATGCAACTTTATTCAGCCAAAAGTCACACTTAGAGAATTTTACGTATAGCTGGTGTTGCCGTAGGGTTTCAAACACAATCTGCAGGTGCACTCGGTGCTGCTCCGGATCAGATGAATATATCAAAATGTCATCTACAAATACGATGACGAACTTGTCAAGGTATTCTCGGAATACCCTATTCATTAGCTCCATAAAAGCGGCAGGTGCGTTAGTAAGACCAAACGGCATGACCAAGAATTCATAATGGCCGTACCTCGTTATGAAAGCGGTCTTTGATATATCCTCCTCTTTTATACGGAGTTGATGGTAACCCGTACGTAAATCAATTTTTGAGAAGACTGTTGCTCCTTGTAACTGATCAAATAAATCATCGATGCGAGGTAGCGGGTACTTGTTCTTCACCGTTACTTTGTTCAGACCTCGATAATCAATGCAGAGTCGGAGAGATCCATCTTTCTTTTTCACAAAGAGAACGGGTGCTCCCCATGGGGAAACACTGGGACGTAAAAATCCCTTATCCAGTTGCTCTTGTAGCTGCTTCTTTAGCTCCTCAAGCTCTGCAGGGGCCATTCTGTATGGAGCTTTAGATATCGGTGCCGTTCCTGGAATAATATCAATTGAGAAATCTACCTCTCTATGAGGAGGTAGTCCAGGAAGATCGTCTGGAAATACATCAGCAAAATCTCGGACTACATCTAAATCTTCAAGACGTGCTTGCGACGATTCAGTGCTAATTATACTAGCTAGATATGCAGTGCAACCTTCGGCTAGTAGTTGGCTTGCTTGCAGAGAAGAGATAACCAATCGTCCGCTCTTACTAGTGCCTCGGACAACTATCTCCTTATGATGTGGTCTGCTCAAGACAACCTTCTTCTCTCTACAATAAACTGCAGCATAATTCTCCCATAACCAATCCATGCCCAAGATGACATCATAGGTTGTGATGGGCAGTAGGATCAAATTAGCAGTGAGGGAGTCTTCTCCTAGCATGACTGGTATGTCCTTTAAGTACATACCCGTTCCTCTAATATCACCCATTGGTGAAGAAACCGTAAGTGTGTAAGGAAGCTCGACAGCTTCAAAGTTCAGTTTTCTTGCAAAACTACTTGAAATAAATGAATGCGTGGCTCCAGAATCAAAAAGAACATGGCATAAATGACTTGCAATGAGAAGGGTACCTTCCACGGTGGTGTAAGCATCCTCATCCTCGTGCGTAAGGGCGAACACCCTTCCTGGTATCTTCTTCTTTTGCTCGAATGGTTTCCTCTGATCCTTGAGCTCTTTCTTGCAGTCTTTAATGAAATGACCCTTTTCTCCACACCTCAAGCATGCTCTTGTCAATTTGTAGCACTCGCCTGGATGTCTTCTGTCACAATGCGGACATACACCCAATACATTTTTCTGGTTGGTTGGAGCGTCATCAGTCCTTGTCTTCTTGACATTTATCGCATTGTGACGTCTCTTGTCATTGTAGCTTGGCTTGTGAGGGCGCTTTCGTGGGTTCACTTGCTGCGTCCTTCGATATGCTGCATCAATTTCTACACTTGCTGCAACGGCATCAGATAGGGTCGTGGGACCCCTAGTGAGTACTCTAAGGCTCAAACCACCATTTAAACCTTCCACAAACTTCCTCGCTCGCTGCTTTTCATTTGTACAGATTCCCTTGCCATATTTTTCCAGCTCCTGAAACCTTGCAGCATACTCGTGTACCGTCATGCTACCCTGGCGAAGATCTATGAACTCCTGACGTTTAGCATCCCTAGCATGCTCAGGGATGTAACGCTCAGAAAAACGCTCCACAAAATCACCCCAGCTGAAGACCGAAGTCTCGGCAAAGTGAATTCCCTTGCAGGAAGTCCACCACTCCTTAGCACTATCTCGTAGACGAAAAGTACCAAAAATAACTTTCTTTTCTTCCGGGCACTCGGTCGCTTCAAAAGCCATCTCCATCTCCCGTAGCCAGTGTTCGGCTTTCTCTGGCTCATGCTCACCCTTGAAGGTCGGTGGATCATGCTGGAGGAATGTTTTTAAAGTGAGTCCTCCAGAGCTCGATGGGCGGGTTTGCTGCTGCTGAGCCATCAATGCCATCAGCTCCAGCATCTGCCTCTGCATGTCCACAATGGTCTCCTGACTCGTCGATGACTCGCGGTCTCTGTTGGCTTCAATCGCACGACGAGGAGCCATCTAAATCAAATCCAAAAGCATCAATGAGTTACTGTGTGGCCTAATTCACTCTAAACGTCTAGATCTATATCATTATAAATTGTGGATATCTTATGCCCAGAGGAACTCTAGCTCTGATACCATTTGTAACGGAACGGGTCGGGCTGACCGGCGGAAGCATGCAATTATAGATCGCACGACCGAACCGTTACCGAACACTTGCATGGTATTCAATGAGCAGATAAAATAATCATTCTAAAAAAAATCCATTACTCTGTAGAGTTCCATTATTACATTCCAACAAGGAAAAATGCAAAATAAACTACGAAATCAAATAACATAACAATGTTCCAGTGGGCATAAAGACATCCTTCCGTAAATAATCCATCATAGTCCGTACCGGTTCAACTTCACAAAGATGGGTAGTTGTCTTGAACTAGATGTTAGATCACAGCTCGTGCTCTCCTGAAAAAAACAACAACACATGTCGTGAGCTAACGCTCAGTATGTGTCGAGTTGGGGTCAAGCCGGCTAGCGTAGCAAACAAGTCTCCCTATGCTACTTTAAACTATTATAACATAATCTCTTCTATCCAATCAATTATCAACACAACTACACGGTTTGCATAATTATCTGATTGCATATGAAACTAACTTGTTCTCATGTACCATCATCATGTGACTCATAATTTCACATAACATGTATACGGAAGGTATTCCTTGTGAAGACTTTCGTTAAAGCCATAATTACATATATACCCATAAAGTTTGCTATATTTGCATATACGCCTTAACATTTTCATAATTTTCACTTATACCCTCGGAATTTTTCTGTAGTTGCATATATGCCCCAAAACAATCAAAACACTTGCATAATGCCATTACTTGGCCATAGTTGCACACATGTGCCTTAGCAATTTCAGAAACTGTATACATACCATTGGTTTGTTTAGTGGTTAAAGTTGTCTTAATTGTTACTTCTTAATGGCTTTGGTGGCTTTGCTGGCTTTGGTGGCTTTTCCGCTGGCACAAGCGGTTCATGACATACATGACAGTGTAGCTACAACTGTAGATGACTTATCTTTCGCCTCAATCGGTTCCTTGAACCGTAGCGTTGGCCCCTTTTAGGCCTACGATAATTGGACTCTAGAGGTGGCTCCCACCATTTGGTGTAGCACTTAGCTCCGCTTATCGATTATTGTGCCATTCACATCAACGAAAATTCAACTCCTTTAATACCATTTCTTTTTCTTTCTGCAATAGTGGTGCGGGTGAACGATTCAATCCAATACCCGATGGTCCACTTTTCTTTCTTCATAAAATTAATATCCTGATTACTTAAATATTTATCTTATCAATAGCAATCAATACATGTACATGACATATATGTATATTTTACGATAAGACACATCATAAGATGACAATTACCCAATTCATATGTTGTACACTTACGGTTATTATACCAGTTCAACTATCTTATTCTAGATACACCATTCAATTAATATGAAATCATGGTTGGAATTATCGTGAAATTCTCCAATGACTTGGTTCACATTATACTGTACACAGGATAAATACTTCTCCATTGATTAAACAATAACAACAGGGTTAATGGTAATTTTGTTTATGATGCAATTGTCATTAAGGAGTATCATATATATGTTTGTATTCCAGAATGCCAAGTCAATCGACACTTTCCCTATTTGTTAAGATAAAGCTCGTATCCTAAAAAACTTCTCCAACAAAAATTTTCTTTTATTGTCCGCAAACATAATTGGAAAGCATGCATGATTGGAAATGTGCATAGGTGTTTAAGCTGTCCAATTTTAACTACTATGCCATGTATAAATTATATACAAAAAAATATGGTTTGTATGTTATGGTATGTATTGAATTTCAAGGTATACGACAACTCAATAGTTTTGGATTTTTAAGAGTAATCAAGACGCATTCACGACTCATGAGAGCATAGTAATTGCATCATCTCTAAGAGAAAGATACATACGTGCCAGGGACAATTCAGAGATGTTATTTACACATATAAATATTCGATAAGTTGAACAATATACGTTCATGCCAATCCGGAACAATAGTCATTGAGTAATCCTTATAATAAAAACATACTATGGCATAATGACGTGATCAGGAAACAAATGTGTTGGCATCTAGATTTATCAGTGACAACCTTCTATCGTGGAGGTAATTAAAACAAGAAGGCAATCATATTACTTTGTGATGAACATAATCAACACAATTGCGAAGGGTAAGGCAAATTGTCAATTTTTATCAAGTAGCGTTCCTAAGGGGTTCGACGCATACATTCAAAAATCGTAATCCTAAATTAATACCTACATTTTGAGATTATATATTATGCAACCAAGTAAATACTTATCACAATTATTGACGGATGGCATGTACCGATTCATCGCATAATATTCCTAAGGGATCGACACATACCTCGAGTTGACGAAAATATCTACGAGCCTCTCCTTGCTCCTAAGCCGACTTGCTCCTCTACCGGATCGTCGCCGACGTTCTCTGCGACGGGAACAATTCTTCCGGTGAGATCTCTCTCTAACTCTTCTTCTCTCTTTTTTTTGTAAGAAGCAAGTGACGTGGGGGAGGCTTCCTTTGGCTTTTTAAGCCTCTAAATAGGACAATCAATTGGGTAATAATACCCAATAAATTTTGTAATAATATCCATGCTATTCAATAGGAAAATAAAGATGGATTAAGGGCTGGAGGAGTTACAAAAAAAATCAGCCGTTACAGGTGGTATATAGTTTCTAGGGCTTGATGCGATGAATGTCTCATATTACCAGGTGCCGCTTTGGAGCTACTACATATTGTGCTCCATATATGGTGCTAGAATAGTGGAGTAATAACCGCGACATACAATCCTTTGATTAATAATCTTTTCCATGTTTCACAGGATTTCTTGTGTTACAACTGATTATATAAATTCTCAACTAATACAATATTCTTGGTTATAATATATGCCACGATAAATCACATAATAACGGTTACCTATGAACTTTTTGCTCTTGTCCTTACTAAATTAGTAATGATTATTACAAGCCTCTACATTTGGAAAATGTAAAGGCTTGGCATGCATATTTTAGTGGGAAGAAGACCTATTTTGAGTTAATAAGGTCACTACAAAATTAGAACTAATTTTGTTATATAGAATTAATTACATCATAGATAATGTGATGAAATCGTTATATGTCCCAACATAGCAAAAGAAATGTGCTTCTCCAGATTGAAGTACAAAAAAGGTACATCAAAAATACAATCAAATTTTAAGTTACAAGCCAAATTTTGAGGGGATGATGTTACAGGTAAGAGAAGATATCCAAGAAAAGATATCTTACTTATGACACATACTTTGCAAATACAATAAGAACATGTTATTGAAGAGAAACCCACGACTATAGCACGATCCAATCATGAACGAAAGTTATTTGAGTTCACTGATTTCAACTTTCAGCCTTCTCAAGCGAGATAAGTTACACAATGAATCTGGGTCAATCTCGGAGAGCCTCCACTTTGCAACCAATAATTTTCTACCTTGTTTTGTTAAAAAAATTCATCAAGCGAGGATGGGTCAATCTTGGAGAGCCTCTGCTTCGTCACTAATATTGTTAAGCTAAATGCTTTGAATATTTTTGCCTATCTGCAGAGTTCTGTTAAAATCTATAGGTAAACTAGAGATGCTTGTAAAATTGAATATTAGCAACAATCAGATCATGATTTTACCAGAGTCTTCACATGTCCTTTCCAAGGTGAGGTGTTAGTGGTGTTGTAGATAACTCCTGAAGCGGTCTATTGTCGTAACCAAGGGGGAAGGTGTGCTCGACGCAAGCAATGCAGTGGACGTCGATCTAAGTCTGCGAGGGAGGTGTCGATGTGGACGGAGGTGACGTGCTTCCAGATGCAGTAGGTGCTCATGGAAGAGTGTCCAGCTAGAGGGTTAAAGGAGAGAGGTGTCAGCCCCGATAGAAAGGAGGGCGAGGGCAACCGGGGAATGCGAAGGCGGATGGGGAGATCGAGTGGAATCTCCCCGTGGGGGACATCATGGCGGTCGAGGGATGGTGAGTTGCATGGAACATGGCAGAGGGAGGCAATGACGTTGCTTCTTGCATCGGGCTTTGGAGGGAGAGCGAGTAGTTGGCGGGTGGAGAGGGGTAGGAGAGGGGGACAACCAGGTTGTGGGGAGTGGCGGGGGTAGGGGTGAGGAGAGTAGCATTGCTGTATTAGGGACATAAATGGACTTTTTTTGTGTAAAGTAATGGATGATTGGTGGAAGACGCCCTGCTTATAATATAGTAATGGATAGACATTATACACCCATTTATGCATACCCATTGCATGCTCTGTCCAGCTGATCAACCAAGCATGCAACCAGAAGAATCATCTACAAGATAATCATTTAAAGAGAGGTGTGACACAAACTATCTACGAAATTCAATACATTGAAGATCTAACGTATCAGACGTAACGAGCTATTTCAGCCGTAACCACCTATTTTCATCATTCAAAATCGCTTCAACTTGGAAATAAGCTGATAACAGGAGAAATGTGTTAGGATTAGAGTTAAATTAGGGTTAGAATTCCTCATAGGATTGAACTCGTAATCCTAGTAGTAGTTGAGCAGTATTCTATTTATAGTCCTATTGAGAATAGTACCATGGGGTTGTAACTGGGCTATATATAGAGGGGTGGAGGCATTGCCTCTACACCACAACAAGATGGATTACCACAAGAGAAAAGAAAGAAAGAGAGATAAGAGAGAGAGAGAGAGAGGTGAGAGAGCGAGGTAACAGAGAGAGTTGTCTCATTCCTTTTATAGTGATCTTTCTTCTCTGGTGGTTGCGAGAGGTGACCAACCACCGTTATATCGGGTTGTTCTTTCTTTCACGTGCTTCTGTAGTGGTAGTGGTCGATTGTGTATCTGCATCCGCATCCATCCAAGGGGATTCATATCCCTAATAATCGGTATCCGGGGGGGGAAACAATACCGGGTCGTTTCCTAGCCACTTGTATCAGATCTTGGTTCGACGACAACGATGGATACGATGTGATGGATCAGAGAAAGATTCGACATCAAGGAGATGATGTGACACAACGGGTGTGCCTTCTTCATAGGTTGTGAAGAACCAATGGTTACGATGACCGTTGAGATTGGAAGCATCCGGAGTCCGATTGAGGTGATTCAAGAGTCTAGTAGGGGTTTTCGTGCACTTTGGGCGAGTTGAACAATTCAGATCGAGAGGATTCTTCTCTGATTTTTCAGATCGTACGAGGAGGTATGATACCAAAGAGGATAGTGAAATTTACATTGAAGGATGCATCGTTCTCTGTGGAACCTTTCAACGGGAAGAATGACTTCATTTTATGGCAACAATGGGTGAAGAACATACTCACGCGAGAAGGACTTGTGAAAGCTCTTTCGGATAAAGAAAAGAAACCAGAGAAGATGAAAGAGGAAGAGTGGAAGGAGATGAGGGATCTCACGAACAATACAATGCAACTATTCTTGGCAGAAAACACTCTTCGCGAAGTCATCGGCATGGAGGATCCAACAGAGGTTATGATAAAGCTCAATGGACGATACAAATCCAAATCTTTGACGATCCGATTATTGATGAAGAAGAAGCTCTATGGTCTAAAGATGATCGGGGGGACAAATCTTGAAGTGCACTTGGATGAATTCAACAAGATTCTGACAAACGTGCTCACACTTGAGGAGAAGAATGTGAAAGGAGAATCTCTCTTCAAGGAGGAGAATAAGGCAATGTTCTTGTCGAGTCCCCTTCCATCTTCCTACAATCATATTATAATGATGTCAATCTATGATAGGAGACCATCACATTAGACGAGATAGTTGCTTCGCTACTTATGAATGAGTCTCGACGGAGGACGGTGGATGATGCAACAAATGATGAAGGTCATATGTTGGCAACCAACGGTAGACGTCAAGATCAAGAAAGATAGGATTCATAGGTCGATCCAACTCACGGGGCCTGATCAGATGTTTCTACTGTGACAAGGAGGGCCACAAATTAGCTGATTGTCCAAGACGTGAGAAGGAGAAAGGAAAAAAGAAGGTTGGTGATTCTGAATCCGACCATGAGGATTCCACCACAGTATGTGAATGAGACTTGCTAGCGTGCTCTAGGGAGATAAAGGCAAATTCAGTATGGCTTCTGGACTTAGCATGTTCAGATCATGTGTGTTCATCTAGAAAGCAATTTAGTACATATCAGGCATGCAATGATGGCACTGTCAAGATGGGAGGTGGAGAGGTTCACCACGTCAAGGGGATTGGATAGTGTAGTTCTGCATGTTTGATAGAGTAGTATGAACTCTGATAGGTGTCAGATACATTCCTATAACCAAGAAAAATCTGATTTCACTGGGAACGATCGAGTCACGGGGATATCGAGTCACCCCCTTGAAGGGGGAATTCTTAGAGTGAGCAAGGGAGCATGCGTGATGATGCGTGGAACAAGGATGCCGAACAAGGTGTATAAAATTGAGAGAAGGGTCGTCACAGATGATGGAGTTCCACTTATTCCCAGGTCAAGTAGTACGATGAGAGAGCGATAGGTTATCAGCATCTCTACTGTATAAGTTTGCAACAAGGAGAAGCGAGTGTGATTTGCTTGACCAGAGAATGTTGGAACAATATCTAGTCATGAGAGATTTGTGGTGCCGCTTCATGAAGCACAATGCTGAGTTGTGCAAGTTCCCGAGAGAGGGCATGTCGAGAGCGCCCAATGATGGGTGCATCACCTAGAGTTGGCGAGATCCTGCTAACAAGACTTGCAGATGATGATGATGGCATAGTGCAGGCTCAAGACGATAAAGAGATCATGATGGATTTCAACTCAATGAAGAGAATGTTAGGATTGGAGTGAAATTAGGATTAGGAATCCTCATGGGATTGAACTCCTAATCCTAGTAGTAGTTGAGTAGTATTCTATTTATAGTCCTACCTATGAGATTATAACTGAGCTATAATTGAAGGGTGGAGGCATTGTCTCTACACCACAGCAAGAAAGATTACCACAAGAGAAAAGAGAGAAAGAGAGACAAAGAGAGAGAAGTGAGATAGCGAGGCAACAGAGAGAGTTGTACTTGTTCCTCTTATAGTGCTCTTTCTTATCCAGTGGTCGCGAGAGGTGACCAACCACTATTATATCTGGTTGTTCTTTATTTCACGTGCTTCCGTATTAACGGTGGTCGATTGTGTAGAGAAATCATCGTTGAACGATCAGACTTGTGTTGTGAATGTGAAAAAACAAAACAAAAGACAAAAGTTGAATAATAATAGACAATGTAACATTGGGAATGAGACAAGGTTAGGAACAGCTCGCCGGCCGGCAAAAGAGAATGGGACATTGGATCTTCAGTAGACTCTCATCCTTCAGAGATGGCTAGATAAACCAGACATGATTTTGTGAGAAAGCCATTATTCTGCAGAAAACCGGTAATTGACACCATCAGAACCTGCATTCATAGTCAACGCTCAAGGACCTGAAACCAAAGATAAACTTGCAAACAGTATTGATGGAACAAAACTAATAAGTTCAGTCCTACCACCAACAACATATAAACCAACTAATTTATACGCTTTAAATCAACCATAATATAAGCATATAATCATCATGACACAAAACTGAGATCCTTTTTCTTTTCCATCGTTCCGACGTGCACAAACCCTTTGAAAGAGATGGACAACAAAAGGAAAGTTTAATTACAAGTACATTCACATAACTAAATTGCATATCTGCAATCAAAACTTTTTTTCTGGACTTAAAATGCATACCACATGGCCCTAGCATAAGGAAAAAGGATGGGAAACATGCTTTGCAGCCTTCTCGGAAAAAAAGGAGAATTTCTACATGGAGAGAAATCTGTGAAATGCACTCCCAATTGCAACAAAACCTTGTGCAGCACCAAGGAATCACCCAAACTTGTTCCATTACCGATCAAATCACCGGCGCGAAGTAAAAAACACCACCACTAGAAGATTTGATGAATGTGGCTTCATGGCTATCTCACGATGAATTGATTTCCATCATCGTATGCATCCCCTCTTTATCACCTTGCACATGCCTGGTCTGTCTGCGATCATACCAGTTTGCATGCTTCTATAACCGTTTTCTTTGATTTGTCGATCTCTTATCGCCCGATAGAAATCTGGGTAGATTTAACAATGAATTCACTCTTGTGACACCTTCAAGAGCGGACCATTCTTCCTCTTCAGACATTGATATGCAATCGGCAAGGCTCCTTGTTGAGGGAGATCTGTCCTGGAGTTTATTAATCTTGGGAGTTTCTATTGGTTCTATCTCCTCAACTCCTGCTGACGTAAATGTATGATCTATGGGAGAGCAAATAGGTTTAGAGCTATCAAATTCTGATGGATGAACTTCATTTGCATCAGCTGCTGCTTGCGCTGCCAATACCGTGGTTGTCGGTGCGATATTATCTGTGGATGTCTTCGGAGTTAAGTCATATTCTTGATCGGATGAGGGTTGGGGATGCACGTATAAGCAAACAACAGCACAGTCATCAATTTTTGAAGTGGGAAACTTTAGTCTCCATGCTCGAACCGCACTATCAACAAGTGCCCGGGCAGCAGTTCCACGAGTTGGTGCAGATGCTATCACGTCCACAACTTCCTTGTTGGAAAGAACATCCCAGACCTGCATGTAGAGAACATTTCAAGTTCATATTTTTTTCAATGGATTTACAGGCATATATTGCAATCGATAATTAAAGAAAGAACAGTATACCATTTACAGTATAAAGTTTATTCTTGTAGTCCTCCCTTTGACACTACACTACACCACCCCCCTTAGCACATATAGACGTCTACTATGGTTTGTACTTCAGATAAAATTATTTCCAAATCTTATTCAGTTTTGTATAAATTCGGACAGAAATTGGGTATAAAATTCTACTACCCTCTCTTTTCCAAAGGGGGAGAGGAGGATCCAGACAAAGATTGGATCCCATGAAACTCCACTGACCACATCTGAGCCATCGATATCCCATTGTCATTTTTCCTCAGTCCCCTTTGATTGTTTGTTTTTTAGGGAAAAAAAGAGACAGTAAACCCCGAATTGAATAAATATTCTACGGAACCTTCTACCGAGGATGGCATCTGGTATTCAATTCAAACCATCAATTCTTTTTTTAGTGCATTTGTTGTAGTATTTATTTCTAATTAGATGAGACACAATCAATCAAATCAACAAGAAATAATTACGGAATTTAAAAAAAATGAAATTTTCTTAGGTTTATTATAAGTTGGGAACAAACTCCATCTAATATGAAGTGCACAGATACAAGTTATGCCATGTAATGAAAGACAATTACGAATCAAATCTGTCTACAAATAACGAAGTGATAAGTAATGCAACTATTAATCTCATAGACTATTTGGTATCGACTCAGGATGAATGCTAATAACATGCTTAACACATGCAAATCCAAGGAGAAGTGGTGCTTCCAATAGGCGGACAAGTGAGTAACTTGTAAAGACTTGTCGGTAGGAGGGAAACACCAATAAGAAACAATTGTCAATACCCCATAGGATGAGCAAAAGGAGAAATCCGCTCGAGGGGCTCGAATAGAGTTAGCTAATTGATAAGGCAGTGATTTATTGAAGCTTTGATTAGTAGCTCGTCCATATCTCTCAAAATGTCCAAATCTTGAATATGGTTTGGGAGGACTTAACAACAGGAAACGGTTGCTAATTACCCTGTAGTTTGAGGGGCAAAAGGGTGAATCCACACAAGGAGGGGCTCGTGTTTGTAGGTTGGTTGTTGAGGCAATGCCTTATTAAGACCACGAGGTTTGGTGGAACTTCTTCTTGCAGCAGGGTTTGGGCAAGAAAATCCCTGCAATGATGAATCAACTTGGCCATACTCAAAGAGGACGATGTTGATATGCTTGAGGAACACAGTCGCAAGATGCAGACGAATGATCCACACACACGATCAATCAAAAAACAATCCGTGGAGAATACACAACTTACGTAGAAAACCCCTGCTGATATAGTGGGGAAAACCCATGTGCAAAAAGATATCTCACTATGATGAAAACTGGAGTACATAAAATAGAAACCCTAGGAGTGTGCTCTCCCGGAACAAGACTCTTACATCACCCACGCCTTATCCTAGAATATGTATTGACACAGGTACACAAAAACAGATCCTAATCGGAGCCTAAAAGTCCATATATTAGATCGCTAAAGATCCATTTATGGAATGTATTCGGATCATAAAGGGGTTGAGTATTCAATACCTATCTCAACAAATCTTCACCTGGGCTTGAAGTCACACATAAAGTAGCAAGAAAACTATCTTTGCCTAATAGGGCACTTAAGCCCTATAGAGATCAACAAGCAATCCGAGGAGAATACACAACTTACGTAGAAAATCCCTTCTGATATAGTGGGGTAAACCCATGTGCAAAAAGAGATCTCACTATGATAAAAACTGGAGTACATAATTAGAAACTCTAGGAGTGTGCTCTCCTGGAGTAAGACTCCTAGATCACACACGCCTTATCCTAAAATATGTATGGAGACGGGTTCACAAACATGGATCATAATCGAAGCCTAAAAGTCCGTACATTAGATCGATAAAGATCCATTTATGGAATGTATTTGGATCATAAGGGGGTTGAGTATTCAATACCTATCTCAACAAATCTTCATCTTTGCTTGAACTCCACATAAACTAGCAAGAAAACTATCTTTGCCTAATAGGGCACTTAAGCCCTATAGAGATCAACCAAATTCACACAAGTTTTAAACTCGGTTAGTGGCACTGTCTTAATCCTCATATCTGATGGATTGTTCGTTGCTCCTATCTCTTCATCTTCATACTGCCATATGTGACTACTTCTCAGATGAAGTGGTAGCAGAAATCAATATGTTTTGTTCTTTCGTGGTGCATCTGGTCCTTTGTAAGCTGTATGGTAATTCGATTAACACAGAGAATGACTTATCTCATGATCGAAATCGATCTCGTCAGAAAATCCTCTCAACCAAATTTTTACCTCATTTTCTCCGATTGGCGTCGTGTATTTTGCTTTTGTGGTAGATAAGATCACAGTGTGCTATAAAGTTGCATTCCATGACACTCTACATATGCCAATAGTGAATACATATCCGTTCATGGATCTTCTCTTGTCATGGACACCTATATACTCAGCATCAATAAAACTAGCCAATCCATTCTTAGTAATTCCAAACTCAAGACAGACCCAATGACACCTCGTAGGTATTTCAAATCCACTTCAAAGGAAACCAATGAACATTTCGTGGATTTCACATATAGCACTATAACATCCAATAAAGTATCACATCGGAAACTTACAAAGTGTGAGAATGTGCTATAAGTGGTAAGGATCACTACTTGACAACTTGAGCTTCGACATTTTGGGTGGTTGTCAATGGGTTCATCTAGGTCCAAACACAACAAGTTGTCAGGGTCAGTTTTCCTCGATAACGGTTCGAGGATATAATCCCTGGACGTTACAAATGACATCAGAGCGGATTCCCTCTAATTGTGGAAAGGGCTACACGAGAGGTGGATCCACCCCTACATAGAGATATAGATGAAAAGGCCACACTGGGCGTGCAACTGCCTCTAATACTAGGAATAAGTGATGGACCATGTTGCAACGCGATGTTGCGAATATAAGCGGGGGAGGTTGTAATAATCCAATATAGTCCCGCGTCAGAAACTCATAAAGTCCGAAAGTTGGTTATAAGTGATAGGATTATTACTTGACAACTTGGGCTTACGCATTTTGGGTGGTTGTCAATGGGTCCACCTAGCCCGAACCCAACAAATTGTCAGAGTCAATTTTCCTCGATAATAATATTCAGTGAAGTAAGCCTCTAGGATGTTACAATCACTTACAATACTGCCTACTTGGGGGATGTCTGGGGGAGTGCATATTATGACATAAATGATACTTTAATAGCACTCGTGTAAAGAACTCACGGTTGGGGATATATGGGTAATGCGGAACAATCAACAACCCAGGATCTGTATCCCCTGAAACTGTCCTGCAGCAAAGATGGCACAACGAGAATATATGTTCCCCACACAGGAACTCAAATGCAACAATGACAAGCACAATCACAAGCAAGCAAGCAAGCACACGAGACAAAGATTTTTACGTGGAAACCCTTCTCAATGTGAGCAAGGGAAAAACCACGGGGCGAGACCGACAACGATTCCACTACGGTCAAATGAGTTAATGTTCTTCCCGGTTTTGTTGCCCACAAAACCGAGGTACAAGCACACACAACGGATAGTTCTTCAACAAGGAACAAACTATCCCTAGGTATCTAACTATACCAATATTGTGCTCAAAACAAGGAGGACAAAGTAACTCCCCTTGTGGGCTCCCGGATGGAGTCCCAAAGTCGAAGCTCGGCCCTTGAGGTCGTCCGCAACGACCTCACCACTGCTGCTCCCTCTTGAGCTCGCCCAAACGGTGCTCCCACGCCCAACTCCAAGCCCTAGCCGCGGTGCCAAAGCTCGAGCTGCGCTGCCCTCGATCACAGCCTCTTTCTCTCTTGCTCTCCCGCTCGCGTGGAGGAAGAAGGAGAAGATGGGGTTAGAAAACCCCTGCTGCTGGCGTCCTGGAATCGGCTGGGGGGACGAGTAGGGCTGCCGTTCTCCACTGGAATGTGTAATAGGGCACCGCTGGAATGGGGCTCTCGTGCTTCCTGGAATGGAACGAATATGTCTTCAATTTAGGGGCAATTTGCAAAGGTGCCCCCCTTGCTAGAAAAAGAAGCAAATGGCAGCAGCCCCCCACTTGGGTCTGGACAGAAAATACCCAACAACCTCCCCCTCCAGACCCAACGGGGAGGTGTGGTCCTGTGATGGAGATCAACAAGAGGTGACACCGCTCAGCTCTCTACAGAGCTGAAGCTTGTCACGAGTGACTTCCTTGGTCAACATGTCTGAGGGGTTCTCATCTGTGTGAATCTTCTTCAACGTGAGCTGCTTCTGCTCAATTGCATCCCTCAGCCAATGGTATCTCACATCAATGTGCTTTGTGCGAGCATGGTGCATGGTACTCTTGCTCAAATCTATAGCGCTCTGGCTATCACAAAACACAACTGGCTCACTGTCATCCAATCCAAACTCACCAAGGAAGCGTTGTAGCCACAACACTTCTTTCCCAGCCTCTACTGCTGCAATGTATTCTGCCTCAGTAGTTGAGAGAGCAACACATTTCTGTAGTTTGGATTGCCATGATATGGCTCCCCCTGCAAAAGTGAAAATGTAGCCTGAGGTGGACTTTCTCTGGTCCATATCTCCTGCCATATCTGCATCAGTGAAACCACAAAGTTTGGGATCTGACCTCCCAAAAACAAGACACATACTTGAGGTCCCTCTCAAGTATCTCAAGATCCACTTCACTGCCTCCCAATGATCCTTACCCGGGTTAGACATGAACCTGCTCACCACGCCCACTGCATGGGCTATGTCGGGTCTAGTGCAAACCATGGCGTACATGAGGCTCCCAACTGCTGACTGGTATGGGATCTTGGCCATCTCTGCTTTCTCCTCAGAAGTAGAAGGACATGACTCTTTGTTTAGCTTGAAATGAGAAGCTAAGGGCGTACTGACAGGCATGGCATTCTTCATGTTGAACCGCTCCAACACACGTTCAACATAGCTCTCCTGTGACAACCACAGCATGCGCTTCTTCCTGTCCCTTGTAATCTGCATCCCTAAGATGTGACTTGCCTTGCCCAGATCTTTCATCTCAAACTCCTTGGAGAGTTCTCTCTTGAGCTTTGCAATCAAGTTGGAATCATGACCTACAATCAACATGTCATCCACATAGATCAAAAGAATGACGAACCTGTCATTGGGAAGACGACGAACATATACGCATGGGTCGGCTGTAGTCCTCTTGAAGCCCTGCTTTCCCATGAAAGCATCAAACTTCAAGTACCACTGTCTCGGGGCTTGCTTCAAGCCATAGAGACTCTTTCTCAACCTGCAAACCATATGCTCTTTCCCTCTCTCTTGAAAACCCTGTGGCTGCTCCATGTAGATCTCTTCCTTCAAATCACCGTGAAGAAATGCTGTCTTCACATCCATCTGCTCCAGCTCAAGGTCCATGCTAGCAACAAGTCCTAGCACCATTCTCACTGAATTCATCTTCACCACTGGGGAGAAGATCTCATCATAGTCCACTCCTTCCTTCTGGCCGAATCCTTTCACTACCAATCTGGCCTTGTGCTTCACCTGCTTGCCACTGTCATCTGACTTCAGCTTGTAAACCCACTTGTTCTTCAAGGCCCTCTTCCCTTTAGGAAGCTCAACAAGGTCATAAGTGTGGTTCTTCTTGAGAGATAGCATCTCTTCATTCATTGCATTCTGCCAATGACCCTTATCCTTGTGCTCCTGTGCCTCCTCAAAGGTGTACGGCTCACCTGCATCTGTGAGCATCACGTACCTAGAAGTGGGGTAACGGGATGATGGCTGGCGTACCCTCTCAGATCTCCTGACCTGAGGCTCTGCTGCATCTGCATGTAGATGAGGCTGCTCCCCCTGCCCTAGGTCCCCTGGACCTGCATCAATGGGGTCTGCGTCTGGCTCATGCTGCTCTAGCTGCCCATCCTCTCCACCTGTACCCTGTACTGGAGAGGGCTCTGTGTCCTCATCACTGTCATCATCCATGGAAAACTCGTCTGCATCACCACTCTCAGTGGTGTCCTCAGCCAACGTCTGATTCTCGTAGAAAATCACATCCCTGTGCCTGGTGACTGTCTTCTTTCTTGGATCCCAAAGACGGTATCCAAACTCCTGATCTCCATAGCCAAGAAAAATACAAGGCACCGCCTTGTCATCCAACTTCTTCCGCTGCTCCTTGGGTACCAATGCATAAGCCTTGCATCCAAACACCCTCAAATACGCATATGAGGGGTCCTTCCCTGTCCAAACACGCTCTGGAATCTGAAAGCCCAAAGGAACCGATGGAGATCGGTTCACCAAGTAACAAGCGGTGCGAACCGCCTCAGCCCAAAAAGTCTTGGGCAACTTCGCTGTCTTCAGCATACAGCGGACTCTCTCAACAATGGTCCTGTTCATCCTCTCAGCTAGACCATTGTGCTGGGGTGTACCTGGCTCTGTCCTCTCATGCCTGATGGCGTGCTCTGCACAATAGCCCTAAAAGCTATGGGAGGTGTACTCTCCCCCATTGTCCGTGCGTAGACACTTCAACAATTTTCCTGTCTCGCGCTCAACCATGGCATGAAACTTTTTGAAGCAATCAAACACATGATCCTTCGATCTCAAAATGTACACCCACACCTTCCTAGATGCATCATCAATGAAGGTGACAAAATACCTGTTGCCTCCCAAAGAGGCTGTGTCCATAGGACCACAAACGTTAGAATGGACCAACTGTAGAAGGTCTCCCTTCACCTTGGATCTCGCTCTGTAAGGTGCACTCCTGCTCTTCCCAACCTCACATGCATCACAAGGAGACAAAGTGATGTCATTGTGGTAGGGGATCAATTCTTTCTTGCTAAGAAGCTGCAAGCCCTTCTGGCTCATGTGGCCAAGCCGACGGTGCCACAAATCTGAGTTATCTGCTTCACTAGCATGCAAACTGCCATCCATGACCTTCACTCTAGTCATATAGAGTGTGTGACACAAACTCCCGCGGACATGTTATCTGGCTTGGCGCTCTCACCCTCCACGGGATCGTGGAGGTCCTTGCAATACAAAATGTCTTCCATCTTCGCCTTCCAAATCTGCCAGTTACTGCTTGTGAGCTTGATCATTGTGCCTTCCTCATCTTTGCCCATTGCTCAAACCAGAGCTCTGATACCACTTGTTGGGGATATATGGGTAATGCGGAACAATCAACAACCCAGGATCTGTATCCCCTGAAACTGTCCTGCAGCAAAGATGGCACAACGAGAATATATGTTCCCCACACGGGAACTCAAATGCAACAATGACAAGCACAATCACAAGCAAGCAAGCAACCACACGAGACAAAGATTTTTACGTGGAAACCCTTCTCAATGTGAGCAAGGGAAAAACCACGGGGCAAGACCGACAACGATTCCACTACGGTCAAATGAGTTAATGTTCTTCCCGGTTTTGTTGCCCACAAAACCGAGGTACAAGCACACACAACGGATAGTTCTTCAACAAGGAACAAACTATCCCTAGGTATCTAACTATACCAATATTGTGCTCAAAACAAGGAGGACAAAGTAACTCCCCTTGTGGGCTCCCGGATGGAGTCCCAAAGTTGAAGCTCGGCCCTTGAGGTCGTCCGCAACAACCTCACCACTGCTGCTCCCTCTTGAGCTCGCCCAAACGGTGCTCCCACGCCCAACTCCAAGCCCTAGCCGCGGTGCCAAAGCTCGAGCTGCGCTGCCCTCGATCACGGCCTCTTTCTCTCTTGCTCTCCCGCTCGCGTGGAGGAAGAAGGAGAAGATGGGTTTAGAAAACCCCTGCTGCTGGCGTCCTGGAATCGGCTGGGGGGACGAGTAGGGCTGCCGTTCTCCACTGGAATGTGTAATAGGGCACCGCTGGAATGGGGCTCTCGTGCTTCCTGGAATGGAACGAATATGTCTTCAATTTAGGGGCAATTTGCAAAGGTGCCCCCCTTGCTAGAAAAAGAAGCAAATGGCAACAGCCCCCCACTTGGGTCTGGACAGAAAATACCCAACACTCACAACATATACTCTTACTCATCCTCTGTCTATGGAGCCAACTCTGTGGACAACTTGAAATGAGAGACAAGTGAAATCTCCTCAAGTTTGGATTCTTGCATGCTAATACACTCCAAGACCGTCTGTAGGTAGAATTTCTAGCTCAAACATTGCTTCTTACACTTGCAGTCTCCGTGTACCTCCATGCCAAGTATCTTCTTTGCTACACACAGATCCTTCGTATCAAACTCTCTAATAAGTAAAGTTTTAATATGTTCACCGTAGATTTATTTCTAGATCCTATCAACACATCATCAACATAAAGCAACATAAAATTAAAGGAACCATCAACAAGGTACCCAAATTAGGCATAAGCACCATAGTTGCTCCTGGTAATACCATGTGCAACCATGAAAGAGTTTAAGCATTTCTATTACTCTTTAGAGGATTGCTTCAACTTATAAAGGGATTTATTCTGCATGCACACATGATCTTCACTGCACTTCTAAGCCTTCATCACATATTTGCTCTCCGATTTTTATATGTAAGAAGCCAATCTTCACATCTAGCCGTTCCAACCTCCAACTCCAAGTCATTCACAAGAACAATTGCTAGCGTGACATGTATGGGAGTGTGCTTTACTATAGATAAGAAGATATCACTGTAGTAAATACCCTCGGTTTGGATGAAGCATTTGACAACTAATCTTGCATCAACAAGTCCAAAGATGTCTTCTTCTTTTTGTAAATTCATTGCAATCAGTTACCTTCTGTCCATGTGGTAGAGGAACAAGAGATTACTATTGGTTCACGTGCACTGGTTGATGCCTTCATCCATCTTGCATTCAACATCATACATCTGGCTCTCTCTAATAGGGTTCAATTGATGCGTTCTGCAACTTCATTCTATTATAGAGTATGTCTAACTGTATGATGTCTAGCAATGTCTTCACTTTTGCAAATTCAGTAAATTCTGTAGAACATAATTCTAAGCCATTGTCTGTCAGCAACCTCTTAATCTTCTTCATAGTCTACTTCTCTAATTATACCTTCCCATGTTCAAAGTGTGTAAATACTTCATCTTTGGATTTAAGATCATGAATCCAAACATTCCTAGATTTGTTATTAATGAAGATCAACATGTATTGTGCATCACTTTTAAAGGGAGCTTGAGATGAGCTACATTGATCAGAGTGTGTATAATTGAGTACCACTCTATCGTGGTTAATAATACCAAAACTCTTCTGTGTCTAATTTTCCAAGAACGAAATTCTCACGGAAGTCTTATTTGCACATGCGCTGACTGCCAATTGATCCTCTTCTGACAAGGGTAGTCAGACATGTCTCGCTCAAATATCCCAACATGAGATGTTATAGTATGGTGCGATTTGTCCTTGAAATAGTGGAATATTTGCTACACCTGTAATGGTATCTCCCCGCAATGCATACAGATTTCCAAATCTCTTAGTGTGCATCACAAAATATCTATCTTTGGCAATTGTCAGTATACCACCTTTTGTAGAGTACTTGCATTCTCTCTCTTCTAGGGTACCAAGGGATATCAGGTTCATCATATCTAGACATAAGGAACACCTATCAATGTGACAATTGTCCCATAATGCATCTTTAGTTTAATACACCCAACCCTACATCCTTGAAATGTGAATCATTATCCATGATGACAACTCATCCATCAACCGATCCGTGTAAGGAGAACCGATGGAGATTCTATTTTGTGTGATGTGGTAGGAGCAACCAAAATCAAGGAAACAAGCATCCTTTGATCTGTGTGGTATATTGTCCATCAAAATGTAGCCCACATCTCCGCATTCTATTTCTATATAGCTTGCTTCTTCTGCATAACTTTTTTGTCAGATTGCTTCTGGTCTTTCTTTTTATTTTGGAGTTTCTATCCCTCCTTCGTAGGCCCTTTCTTCTTATAGTATCAAGAAAACTTGCTTTGCCATTTTTTTCTGTTCATACCGTGTTTTCTCGAACTTCCATTTTTCTGTGTATTTGCCCATCGTATGAAGTACCTCAACCATCTTGTTGCTTACCAAATGGCACGTTAGTTCACCATCCATTAACTCCTAGAGAGGGGACAATTTTACATAATTCAACATGATTCATCCTTCTCGTAAACCATGAATCTCTATGAAGTGCTTATACGAGGGTGATAATGAATATAACAACAATGCATGATCTTTATTTTAATTTCTTCCTCCAAATTTGCTAACTCAAAGATGATGGAACCGAAGACATCTAGATGAGTTCAAGGTTCAGAAATGCGATATGTGGTATTCGCTCGGTCATGCGGTTTAAAGCGAGTGAGCGGATATGCGGAGGAGTATACGGAGGTATATGTGGTTTATGCGGTTTATAACATTTTAATTTAAAATATTATAAAATAAATAATGAAATGTGATTATATAAAAAAAGTTGATGATCTAACAAAATCCAAAATCACAAATTTCAAATAAGATAACATAATCAATAAGATAGATAAGCATGCTATTATAAATTGATTATTTTTTAGTGTGTATTTTGAATTTAATGCATCTATATACATATACAGATTTTGATTCAACAGGGAACCCATGAATTCTATAAGAAAAACTTTAGGTATATACAGATCTTATAGATAATAAAAGCTAAAGAATAATCATAAGTATACAAATCATACACCCAAAATTATACACACATATGTAAGGGACAAAACATGTTGATACAAAATTAGGGAGAAATTGTATTTGCATATTAAATTTACTAGAAGCGCAAAAATGTAAAGTGTAAGACTGTTAGTCAATTATTTCATGGTTTATTTGAAGAATTAGAATGAATTTCATTAGATAAAAAAATTCAAAAAGCAATAGTCAGTTCAATAAGTGTTGAGAACAAACGGGTGGTTTGTGGTGTTGTTTTTGACCCGTATGTCCCTGTTTTTTTCTCTTTGGTTTTTAATATATTTTGGGGCGGACACCACTGAGTGTTTCCCCCTCCCTTTTAGACTTCAAAAAAAAGTGTTGAGAACAATGGGAAAACATGGATATGAGAAAAAATACCCTATATTATATTTCCAAATGCAACATATACGAGAATAATGAAAAGATGCATCAATGTAAATGATGATATAAGAGTTGCTCGAAAAAAAATCGAGTTAATGTGTCATCAACATGTCATGGATTAATATGAATCCTATCAGATATGCAACAACATATGCGGCTGCATATACCGCATATTCGAACCGTATATATGCGTTTTGACCACATATTGTAGCATATGGCATATGCGCTTCAGTTAAGTGACCGAATACGCATGCGGCCGCATGGACCACATTTCCGAACACTGGATGAGTTAGATGTACCTTCAATCATACAAAACACAAAGAGTCATTGCTTGGGATACAAGCGATGGACGAGGGTATTCGTTATGCATATCTTTCAAGTTTCAGCCACATAGCCATTGTAAAGGTCTTTTTCATGGCTTTACAAAGAACACCATTCAATGGGCACAACTATATGCTTGTATTAGCTTTTACATCGATATTTTCCTTCTCGTCTCGAGCCAATGTTGTGCACCCTCTCCATGCCTCTTAACGCCTTTGCAATGCCTTGTTGGATGAGGATCAACTCCATCTTGACCTTCAATGTGCCAAAATTAACATTGTGGCCGATCTTCTCGATCTCAAATTTCGTCGTTATCATAGATGTTTGATCTGGTCAAAGATGATATGTTGCGAGAGGTCTCAATGCAAAGTGAAAACCAACAACCAGACATATCTATATGGGACTCTTGACGTGAAGCAGAGAATCACCAACTGAATGGCTTGAATACTAATTTGCAGATGAATAATCTAAGCACACAATCAATCAACAAGCAATCCATGGAGAACGGTAAAAACTATGAACAAAGAGTGATCTTACCATGATGAAAACTAAAGTACAAGAATTGAAACCCTAGGAGGTGGTGCTCTCCCAAAATACAACTCTCAGATCACCCATGCCTTATCATAGAATGCGTATATTTGGTGTTCATGATAAACATATTCTAATAGAATCCTAAAAATCCGTACATCGGATTGGCCAAAGCATGCTTACGGAATGTATTAGGATCATAAACACGTTGAATCTTCAAGGCATATATCAACACGAGCATTGAAATGTGGGAGGAGCCACCTTTTTAAAAGATCACAAGTTAAAGATAACTTCAAAAGATATGGTGGGGAAGTGATGACTTCAAAAGATAAGGCATGGTTGTTAGGAGAAAATATGACTGGAGAATTATTAGGAAGAGGAGGGGTTAAATGGTTAGAAGGGAAGGGAAGAGTAAAGAAAGAAGGGGAAAATAAAGAAGAGATTATTCCGGAATAATACAATTCCTTATATGCGACTTTTATGATCTATCACGTGATAAAATCCAATATTGGAAAGTGAACAGAGATATCAAAGTGATAGCATAATCCATTTTTAGTAATCAATTTTTTACGTTTAATTTATCAGAATTCTTTATAATATGGACCCAAACTTGGGTGTAGTTTAGTTTATAATCAACCTGATATAGAATACGAATACAGAACTGAATTTTGGATTCTAGGAACGGAAAATATATTTTCAAGTTTGCATCAACCTACTTAAGGTGAAATATATTCAAATAGATCTACATTTTCTTTGAATTTGGGTGTGTTATTTGTTAGTTATGTATATTTTAAATGTGATGCACTAGTTCTTATGAAGCTAGCCCTCCCAAATTACATATAATCTTATCTGATAATGACTGACCAAAAAATAACCATAAATGTGGCGAGGCAGATACTTCAAACTAAGAGGTTTATGTAATTTCAATTAGGCATGCGTGGTTCTTAACAATAAGGAGCAAATCCATATCTAAACTAATCTAGATATCTTCAAAAGAATACATGTGTGTGGAAGGATTCAAAGGGCACAGTGAGAGAGCAAGTTGGCCACTATGCTGCAATTCTAATCTTTAAAATTATCAGGATTCCAGTAGACTAAGTTAGATGAGATTTCAGAATTTAAATGTTTCTTTGAACTGCATTTCAAAATCTGAATTTCCATTGATCATGTTTGACTTGTATTGAAAAAAAACAACTCAACATCAAACTTAAATGCAAGCAATATATATTCCTAAAACCCATAATTTATCAGACTTGATCTCCTGAGCCTTGAAACAAGATATTCAAGAAATGTGAAAAAGGAAAGTGACCACAAGAGAGACTGTACAGGAGTGTATGCACTGTTACCCTAAATCAGTGAATTGCCAACATTGAAGGAAAATTACATAAAAGCAGACTGCAGGAATCCGAATCCAATGCTACACACCCACACTACAATAAAAAGCTACCAGCGTTCACCAACAAATTAGTATAGTCAGAAAACAGAGATGTGGCCTTGGCGATGCACTCCCTGTTCAAGTCATGAATGACCATGTTCATGTTCAACTCAAACTCAATAATATGGAACTTAAAAGAGAATTGTAAAAGCTAGTTAGGATCAAGCCTGGCTCAACGCAGGCGTAGTTTTTGTTGAGATGGCCTACTTGGGATAATGTTTACAAAGATATTAAATTATAATGTAATAAAGTATCCAGGATAATAGGAAGTAGGTGATTGCCTTGTGGAAGGTGCAACATGAAGGAAACAATATCAGCACGAACAAATATTATACCGATGGCTCCAGCAAATTTAAACTACAAGCAATGCACATAAAAGGAAATACCCCATCAGTGGCCAGAACAATAAATTCATCTCTCTCGGTGAGGCGGCAATAAGAAGTATCTGGCACAGAAATCAGGCCATAATCCTTCAGGCAGAAGTCCCCAAAGGCCCTAGCCATAGCTAAACCAGGAGAATCACTGTTGGGTAACCATACACGTGCAACCTCCGGTTCATCCTGTAGTGCAAAAACCCTACCCTTGCATTGCTGAATTCTTGCAGCTTCACCTAAACAAATATCAGAAGAAAATTGAACAAAAGAAATCCACCATATAATTTTGTGTTTTTGATTCAGCTCTAAACATAGAGAACCCTACTTAGAGTGGGAAAGCGCTTGGTGATGGTTGTGATCCAGATCTAAGTACGACAAAAACACATTTGAACGGACATGTAGAATCAATACAGATAACAACTCGTAATTTTTTGTTTTCATTCTGGTTTCTCTTGATTCCAACAGGACTTCTGAACTCCCAGAGGCACATGACTCTACCTACTCATATAAGTTATGCAAATTAAATCAAATGTGTCAACTATTTGGAATTTTGGTGTTCCTATTGCATCTTTACAAAATTTACTTTAAAGATATTGTAAGTACAAACTTTAAGTTTTCTAACTGCAAATTACTGATGTAGTGACAGAATGTGAACATACTTGGAAGGTTAGGCTTCAGATCCACAGTCAATTGTATGGCAACCAGTGTATTATCTTTAGCTCTGGTGCCTAACACAGCCCTGGAGTCCCCGACATTCCCAATTATGAGATCCTGTCCCTGGATAAGGCCAAGTTGTACATTCTATAACTTCTTGGAAACTGATGAAGAAGCAAAACCTGCAATTCAAAAGCACTAGTCCGATTGACTTGGAAAACAGCCCACACTTCCCCAGCCTTTTACAACATCACATGCACGAAGTTGATAATCCACTTTTTGTAATGGAGGTGGGAAGATGAAGTTGACAATATCAAGCACCGATACGTAATTCTAGCAAATGCTATAGTTCAAGCATAATAAAGTGGAAGTTCGTATAGTTCCCTACCTGCTTTATTAGGGTGATGGCAGTACTTCCACTGCAGAAACAATCAATCGTAGGATGTGATTTCAACTCTTTGTCCATCAACTTGTAAGCCTTAAGAAGAGATTGCCTCAGAGGTATGTATACTTCTGGAAATTTCTCCCAGTCACTATTGTCAAGGGGTTGTATCCATTCTTCATCCATGTTAATAGAAGCGGTTTCATCAGAATTCCTGCTCCCCCCAGCACTGCCATTTTGATTAAGATTATTCTCATCACAAGAATGTGCTTTCCATTGGTTAGCCACTTTTAATGGAAGGGTATCTCTGATTTTCTTTGCAACCAAATGTCCATACGGTCCATGACCATCAAAAACTCCACAAAAGACTGAGTCCTCTCCGGAAACAAAATTCTGGAATTTATAGCAATCAATCAGTACTAGGCAACGAAAAATTCCAACAAGATTTTCCAAAAAAATGGTGATGTAGATGCACTCTTGCATCTGTTTTATTTAATGATTTTACAGTGACTTCTTTTTTTAAAAGGGAAAGAATGCTATCAAAGTGATTGATGTTTTACAAGAGCGATGAATGCATCTTGCATTCATGATCATTTTTTTGCGAAAAAAGTAAAGAAATAGAAATGCTTGATTTTTGCTCTACATTCCTATGCATCAGTCAGAGCATTGCCAGCTAACACAAGAATGCTAGATCACATTATTCAAATTCCATGCTTGCTAGGAAAAAAGCTCTAACGATATTCATAATCCCTTTCTCTTTCTTTTTAGCTTTAATACTCATTACCAAAGTAATGGTTCTCTTTCTGGAATTGCCAACATATTCAGCGCACACTGCTAAAAATAAATGGCAACAAACTCGAACATATAGGGGAGTTGCACCAGCCTACATTCAAGGCTTGGCAAAAAAGCCCTCGTTTCAGCCCCTAAAAAGACAATACTTTGGTTCTTACTTAAAATAAGATTTCTAGCATCAACAAAGTAAGAAGATATAGAATCAAAAACGATAACAACACACAAATTATAAAATTTAGAAATTGTTAGAGGACATTAGCCTAATCTACCTACAACTTTACCTACACCTAGACCTACCAACTCCTCCCCATAAAAAAATAACTCATTGACATTACGCACAAGAGCACGCTTACTGCTTTTGAGCAACGAAACAACCCCTTCTCAACACCTACAACCTCCACCTATACGAAAACATGAAAACTCTACAAAATCCCATTGAATTTAAAAAAGGCCCACAAATTAATCCCACACCAACATCCGAACTTCCCCAACTCCTCAATACCATAACAAAGTAAAATAAATCCACAAAAATCCAACTCCGAGATTGAAACTTTCTGCCCCCGAGCAAACAATTCAACTCGAACTGAAAGAACCCACAAAAATCCCAACTCCTAGATTCAAACTTTCTGTCTCCAATCAAAACAATCAACCCAAACTCGAAGAACCCACAAAGCTCCTCCCATAAAATCCACATCTTTCCATCTCCACACAACACCAGAATACCAGCAAGCTCACCTCCCAGACAATCATGGCGTCCTGGTTGGTCCCCTTCCTCCCCTGCTGCGTGAACACGCATGCCACGTCGCTGGCTCCATTGGTGACCATCCTCCCGGGCACCATCTGAAGCTCCTCATCACCTATCTCTCCACGGAGTTTGCGGGGATCGGAGGGGGGATCGGCCCTCCGGCGCTTGGCTCTGGTTCTCCTGCGAGCACGGGGTGCTTTGGATTGGCGTGAGCACGTGGACATGCAGGAACCCATGTGGGTTGGAGTGTGGAGCTGAGAGGGAGAGATTGGAGGGAGAGGAGATGAGAGAGTTTGTGCTTTTTGGGTCTGTGGGGGAGAAGACAATGAGCAATGGGGAGCTCTTGTTTGAAGGTTTTTGGGGTGATGTGATGAGCTTAACTTTGCTAACCATTTTCTTTTTAGGTAACATATCTTTAATTATTAGATTGGTAGAACATTTACATGCATACCCCCCATAGAAACTTAAAAATGTGGTGTGTGTTGAATCTTAACCTCGCACTTTATCACAATCTACCTCCATGTGTCTACTAACATTGATCCTCGATTGGTCATGTGATTAAGCTCATTTACTAAACCTACAATTTTGTCAGAAAGTCTTGGTGTCGAACCATGGTCACTTGTTGCATGTGAGATCGCTCGAATCAACTTCGTCAAGAGGAGTTTCTTTGATAATGAAAAAAGAAATAATGCACATACAGAGGGTTGATCCTGTGAGAACTCCAAATTGTAAGAGTATGAGAGCATTGCCTATGAACTATTAGATTTTGAGTGGTTGAGATGGGATGTTGATGAGATGGTGTTTCCACTCAAAATCTAGTGATTCGGAGGCAATGCTCTCATGCTCTCACAATCTAGGGCTCTCACAGGATCATTCCTCTATATAATCAAATATAAAAATCACATAAAGAAGCTTATATATATATGCATGGATTATTAGATGTCTTTTCTTAAGTATGGTCGTTGCATATTAGGAGGTTCGAAGAGCGACTTGTTGATTAATTTAAAACCCGAACAATAGAAATATCTAATGTGAATCCTCCAACTTAAAGTATTTTGACTAGTAAAGATAATAAATCCTAAATATGATTTTTAGACAAATTGTGCATTTCTATACTTGTAAATACATAATGTATGGGATATGTCTAGCAATACGGCCTAGAGGAGGCTATATGTATAAATATGTAACTTAGACAGATATCTATGCAAATTCCTATGTGAGAAAGGTAACTATGCAAATACCCAAAGATAAATGCAAGATGTAGTAGATTATTAGGTTGTCCAATGGGAACAATCTCATAATGTAGATGTAGAACATAGGATTCTCCTTTGGTGAAAATGGAATGGAGGAGATTAGTTAATGAGTGAGTTGGATTCTCACCTTCCAAGTGTCAGCTTGGAGTAAATGGGGGAGTCTTTTTTATTAATAATCAAATATAATAATTGTTACATATCATGTGAAACCGAGATATGATTAAGGACCTAATTAATCCCATGATGAACGATATTCTTAAGAAGGTTGCTTTCTTTTGAGGGCGATTTATCGAAGGGGTTCTTGAGGTATAAGAAAAATTTTGAACCATTATGTACTTGAGAATTTTCAATTAACCCCCAAAATAACATGAAGGAAATAAGAATAGTTATCTTCGTTCTATGAGGTAAATTGAAGATTGTGATACTTCCTAGAAAAAAATATCTTCCTTAAATTGTGATTATTAGAATCCTTCTATGTAATAAATGGTTTTTTACATTTGTGCTCATCCAAGATTCTACAATTACAATCATGCCCCTATATTTTTTAAACGTCATTATATTTCTAACAAAATTCACAATTATGTCATTTTGTAATTACGTCCATACCCTTATTTTATCCTAATGGATCGACAAAATTGTGAATTTGTAAGAAGTATTGATATAATAGAGTTCACACGATTCTTCTTTGAACAAAAAGATGAAACGTATAGTTTTTTTAAGATAAATAGGAAACAATAAAACTTAAGAAAAATATTATGCTCTTATTGATATTTTTCAATCGGTATGTCCTTTAATTTAAAATTTTACTGTTACAAATCAAGGAAATGTCACTGAAGTCTTTTGATTCACATCATTAGCCTTCGTTATAATCTATAATGTTGGAAGTTAATTATCCTATTGCGAGATGAAAACTTTCTCATTAATCTCTTGAAGATTTTGATCAATAAGAAATTTAAAACTAACCCATGTTAAAAATTCCTATTACATTTCAACATAATTGAACATATTATAATAAAAAAAATTAAGGATTAGCAATGTGTAAAATTCGTATTCCGTCTTGGTTAATCACTAAAATAGATAGGTACAAATTTCATTCCATACATATGGATCAATTCTCATGTATTTCACCATGAATCCAACACTACCATGAAATAGTAATGAATTGTAGTAACAAATAATCTTGGCAACGGATTTTTATTTTCAACAAACTTTTGGTAGCCCCAAAATAGGAGACATTTTAGATCCTGAGAAACAAATTTGATTGATGAATTTTAGGACAAGAATTGATTGTGCCCTTCTTCTTAGAACTTTTTGCAGATTTTTAGACAATCCTAAAAGTGGATTTTATGTCACGCTAAATTAAATACAAAATCATACCTCAAACTTGGAGAGTATCGTGCATATAAACAACTCTACTGTTTCTTTAGTATACAAATAAGGGGATTGAGGGAAAAAATAGAGAGTTATAGACCAATTAATTTAGTTATTATGCTATTAATCAATAATTGTTTCAAAACTCTTGGAGGCATTCGGCTCATGAATAAGCAGGAATAAGGATGTATTCTCTGTTCTGCTGGAAAGATAGGAATAAGGAGAATAAGGTGGAATAAGAGTAGGTAATGTGGAATAAAGAGATGAATAAAGGTAGAATAAGGTGAAATAATGTGATGTAGATGAGAATAAACGTACTATTGAGATCGAAATAAATAATCATAATCATCTTAAATATAATCAGTATAACATATAAACAATAATATATCATGCCAAATTTACCATCATAACCTTCCTAACCATCCAAACACAGATTATCCATAGAAGGTTCGAACATGGTTTAGTTTCTACGTCAAAGATTGCGGAAGCTCGTATTTGAGAGAAAAAAAATCAGATCTTTCTTGTTACATTTAAAATTGAGACCTTGAGAAGTTGATACATTATGGTGTTCGTGGAGCGAAAACACGCACCATTTAGAGTTGACCCGATCCCATCCATGATATTGGATCAACAGATCAAATCGTTCCAATCAAAATGGTTATCCATTAGATTGGATACCCATTGGATATCGGATTACCCATGGGTATCCGCGGATCCAAAAGAATTAGATGCAAGCCAAACAAAATTTGTTAAAACTTCCAAAATAGGATTTCGTGTAAAAATATAAATGACAAAAAAAGTCCAACACTACAAAATTTGCGATTATATTTTAAAATAAATGCCCGAAGTCAAAATATGTATGAAATGAATATGCCAGATGGTACGCGGATATATCAATTTGACACTTACATAGTGATATAGAACGGGACAATTTCATATCGATACCGCTTTGGCACGGACTTTTATTTCGACTTCTCCAATGTTCAAACATAAAATTTCTCTTAATCACGAATTCTACGCTCCTATTTATCTAACTATGATTAAATTAATGTTTTTAAAAAAATTTCTTATCTTCAACGGTAATTCCGTATAAAATATGGGAAACAAAGAATTGGGCGAAGGAGCCCCACCCCACCCAAACATCGCTGCCGAAACATGCATTGTTATCGATTGCATGTAGTCGGATATGGTGACAAATCAGACATAATTCTTAACTGTTTTTGTTGTGCTTAAGAATAGAGATAAAAACGGATCAGATACGGATTAGATATGTCTATTTCCATATCCATATTCGCTTCATCTCTATCGAATACGAATCGGATACGGATATGATTCGGATATGCATTAAGGAAACCATATCCTTAAAAAATCTGGATACGAATCCGAATCGGATATTTATCGAATCCAAATACAGATCGAATAAAGAGCGGGCCCGACCATATATCGGATAAAGAACTAATCCAAATATGAATCGAATAAAAAGTGAAATCCAAATATGGATCCAATAAACATGGAGTTTAAATACATGTCGAATAAAGACTACATACGAATACGTTTTGTTTTTTTCAAAGTTCATGTAATTTTAAAAAATCAAGTCACAAATAATATTCAATTATTATATATCTTACTGCCCAAGATATGAAAGCGAACAAAAAAAATATTCTTTGCTATATTTTCATCTTAGTACTAGTAAATATTGTTGTGAAATTTAGCAGTTGGTCGTATTATGACATCCGAAATAAAGCAAATTAGCTAATGATGGTTATTAAATTGATTATCATTATTACACTATCCTTGACAATTCGGCTCAAACAACCGATAATTAACGGTCCACAAAGGCCTACAAAATTAAACAGATATATCAAAGTGACGCTGCAAAATATATAATAATGCATATGGTAACACCTATACCCATATCTGTATCCATCCATTTGCATTCATAATGAATACCATCTAGGTAGACCCATAGACATCATCCCGATTGAAGGAGTTATGAGATGGGTTGGCCCATGGTTATCCGCGAACCAATCGATCGGAACCCCATATGTCACGGGTCAAATAGGGTTGGATACCCGATCCGATGTGATTCTTTGGATAACAATTGGTTTAGGATCGATCCATACGGATCGGGTCGGATAATATTGAAACCCGTGAACCATGCACGGTCCTAATTATGGAGCCATTTTTTTGTAATTTATCCTAAACAATAGACATAATCAATCTTTATGTGTCAGTTTACGTCCCTACTTGATTAACATTAATGATAATCAAGATCCAACGAGAAAAGACAAAGGTACCATCAGCATTAATGTATAACACATGTTTTGGTTTGGTCTGTTGGAGGCAAGAGATGATTATGTGGAACATTATCTATTTTTGTGATTGATCACATGGAGCCATTTATTCGTAATTACTTATGGGAACTTTTTTTTGGGTTAAAAAACATCGGCATTTAGAGATAGGATCCTATGCTCTAATGGGTTTTACAGAAGAGGGTTGTAAAACTTTTTTTTCTTTGCGATTTTCATTTTAAAAATCCAACCTTATGGATATATCTTCTACTAATATTTCACATATCCTTCAAAGGTCCGGTTCTTTTTTAAATGTGATTTTAGTTGCTTAAATTTCAACCGAACATTTGATTATTAAGATAAAATAGCAAATGGCCTCGTATTTGAGCGAAATTTAAAGGATATGTGGAACATTATTAGAAGGTATAATCTTTAAGATTGGATTTTTAAAATGAAAATTGCAACTGTAAAATCCATTACAGCAGAGAATCCTATCTCTGGCACTTATATTGTCGAAGAAGGTCGACTACCATGATTTGGTGATATTAGATTTGATTGAATTACTGTTCAAGTCATATGTTTAAGTTAAAGAAAAAATGTATTACTTTTCAATTTTTACAATAAACTTAATTTTTACTTGTAAGGTTGCATTTGGGATGTTATTAGTCTTATGAACTTATATGTACAATGCCATTGTTTGGACATGATAAATCAACTATTTCATATGACGAAACTGTCTTCGTATTCTTGAGTAATTCCTCTCTCTAGCAACTCTTAGAAGGATGACTCCATATCGGAGATATAATAATTTGCATTACTGGAGTAAATTAAATAGAAATCACATTTTATTGAGTTTAGTATAATCTACATCATTGTGTTGTCAAGGAAAAGCAATTTGATCGATTTTAACTCAAGCATTTCAGATGGCACGTGAATATTAGAGCTGTTAAAAAAATCTCAGATCTGGTATTCACTTATAACCTTGATTCATCAAAAGAGTGAATGAGTTTCGGCGTGAAAATAAACGAAGCACATAATATGAGAAATTTATATTTGTATATATAAAGATTTGATTAAATTTGACATGTGTATTTATGTACAAAGTGTTGTCATATCTGAATAGCATAAAAAGATAAAAGATTACGCGTGCCCGACAAAAAATGTGTTAGAGGTGTGATTCTTACTAGAGAAGAAAAGCGAAATTTTCTGGTATACATGAATTTACATATGTATATATAAATATATGCATGCATGGATGGAGCTTGTAAATATTTAGGTATTACTTATCGAGTCTTTAGTATAAATAATGAGCATGGAGTTGGTGTTAAGAGGCGGAGGAGGTGGCGACGACATCAGAGGGAGTAGGAGGAGGTCTGTGTGGCAAAGGAGGATTCTGGAAGAGGTGGGGTGGAGGAGGGAGGTCAGAAGGATGTGGGGGTTGAGGAGGAGTGGGTCTATGGTGGATGGGGTTGGTTGAGGTGGGGAAGGCACAGGATACACCTAGAGGAGAGGTGGATAACAAAAGAGGTGTGGGCGACGAAGGAGGAGGGAGCGATAGTGGAGGGGAAGTGAGAAGGTGTGGACGGTGGAGTAGGGGGTTGGAAGAGGTTGGGCAGAGGAAGTGGGGACAACAGAGGAGGTATCGATATAGTTAGGAGGAGGGGGAGGGAGAGGGAGAGGAAGAAGATGAAGAGACGGATTTTAAGAAAATGACCAATCTACCTTATTTATTTGTTAAAAAATACAATTATGTCCAAAAGTTAATGGCCGCTTGGGATGGAAGTGGACGACAACTAACTCGAGAGGCATATATGATAAAACTTGAATAAAGTAGGGGCACGAGTGATATTCCAAAAAAGAGAAGGGTATAATTGATATTGCAATATCTCAGAGGGACACAAGGGATGAAAATCATAAAATTTAAATATATCTAATAACATTTAAACAAAGTTTAATGGGAGATAATGGAAGGATTTATTTTCGAACAATCTTGCTTAAACGCATGTAAATTGAAAAAAAAGAAAGAACAATCTAAAGAGACAATAAAAAGACGGACATCACATATAAAACTAGGGATTTTTTAACTTCATAAATATCCTTTGGAAGACAAACTCCAAAAGGAAACAACAAATTAAAGACAATACCAAAACAAATTAGATTATATCCTTACATTCATAATATTAGTTTTTGTTGTGGATAGTAGGGATGCAAATGGACATGGATATTCGTATTCGATAGTTATTGTATCTGTTTTATATGGACTTTGACATATGTATAAATATTCATCTTAAACTGGGTTACAAATATGGATATTACTTTGATATCTACAAATATATGTATCCATATATCCGTTTTCATATCTAAATATAACTATAGATTTACTTTTAATCATAAATTAATTAATTTCACACATTCTTGCACTATATTTGGTATAATTATTATGATATACGTATATTTAATATATTTAATGCATGTATATTTAAGTTAATATATAGAGTTTTTCTAATATTGTTCATATACCATCCGTATCCATTTTTCAAGTACACGATACCATAGTTGTCATATCTATTAATATATGTATCTGCGTCCATTTTCGTATTAAAAATATATAAGGATACGATAATATCAATTAAGTATATGGGTGACCAAGATACTAGGACAGGAGCACGACCAACTTGGAAGGGATATGAGAGTCGTCAAGGGCAAGTGTACGGTGTCTTTTTTGCACTTTTGACCCTCAAAGAATCTTTACACTTTATTGCAATTTATAGGCACAACATTCGCAAAAAATGTAGTTGGCTAACTTGGTTTCAACTCTTTCCTCTCAAATGGATATTTTTGTCTATTGAACCGAGTTATTTATCGTAGAATCAAAATATTAATCTTTACACAACATTAAACAAGAAAATATAGGAATAGTTTGATGAGATTACGTGTTGACTTACTTTCTTCGCTTCAAAATTCACTAGGGGTTCTGCTCGCTTTGCCTGTAGGCTTAGACTATCTCGACTGCCTAGTGCAAATGGCCCGAGTCAAATGTTGAGTGAGGTAGCGATGCAGGAAGGAGTCCAAGACTTTCCCTATGTTGTCTCCCGCTGATGACCATCCCCTACCACTTCTCTGCTCCTTTCTTTCTATCTTCCTTCTGATTAATTCAAGCGGGCCAGCTCCTGTCATTACTAAAAAAAGGTCAGCATTTTTTCTTTTCATGTGGTTATTGTGGTTGATTATTTTTCTTCGTCACTGAGGTTCTTCCCATGTACCTTATGGTGAGACAGGAACGACTCACTCCAGATATCATCCTTGGTGGGTCCAAACTACAACATTATTAACCATCGTAACGATTTCATTATTGAACAACCCAACCCTTAGGTAGCATTTGGTTCGCTGCGGGTTAAGGGAGTTTACCCCCCTTAACCCACATCCCCCTCTCTCCCCGTGGGCCCCACTTTATTCCTTTTTTAAAAAATTAAATAAATCAATTTTACACCATCAATCTTATCAAAAAATAATATATTATACCATCATATCATATAAAAATTATAAACTACTCTACTTCTACTCCTTTTTCCAAATTTTAATACAATCACATCACAATAACTACTCACTTTTTCAAACTTCAATACAATCATATCACAATAAACCCACTTTTAACCCACCTCCAGTTTAACCATCTATCCAAACACCAAAACACAAAAACGGATTACCCTCTACCAGTTTAACCCGCCTTAACCCGCCAACCAAACGCACCCTTAGAGCATACTACAAGTCAGGGGGCGAAGAGCCGACATCAATGTGTTAAAACTCCCCATGTGAACTCTTGATTGGTGAAGATCAATTCGTTATCCCGTCAATCACTTTTATCCGTTGTATTCCTTTCAGTCAACAGTAATCGAGGTCAACAAGTTGTTAATTCACCGTTGATTCATGAAAGAAAAAAGAGTCGTCCATAGATCAACCGGACCTTCACCCCAACGATAGAGTCATGAGTCAATAGAATGAGGTAGCTATCTTTTCCCAATCTTCTTAGACTGAAAATGAAATGGGTGTTTTAATCGGGGACGTGTGCAATTTGCACGGCAATTTGGGGTCATCGGACCCCGCGGGTCCCGGGCATTGCGTGGAGCAGAAAAGGGGTGGGCCAGCGCCCAGAGGTGGCTGTCCTGGCGGTGAGCATACCCTATTTGTTCCACCGTCGCACGAGTGGAGCTATGAAAGACATTCGCATACGCCTTTTGTTGCACCAAAGGGCAAAAGGTGTCTTTGGAGGATAGAAAGCATAAAGCGAACCATCATGTTTTCGAAGTCCAAACAACGTTATTCAATTCAATGCTCTTCCTGTATACGTATTACGTACGTAGTATTTATGATATGATGACCATGTGACAGGGGTCTCTTCTCCATCATATATGGATGAAAACGAATATCGATAATGTTATGGGACTTCTCGTCGCAGGGATTTATGGGACTTCTTAAAGCTTTCTGCCAACTTCTCCTCATGCCCCTGGCTGGTCATCGGCGACTTCAATGTTATTCGCTTCGCTTCGGAAAAAAGAGGGGGTCATTCCCCTCCCTCGCAACCAATGAATGACTTTAACTCCTGCATCGACAACTTGGGTCTCATGGACCTTCACTCCACAGGCAATCTTTGGTCTTGGAGCAATTCCTCTGTGGGTCCAACCAGGATCGTTTCTAGGTTGGACCGGGCCCTTGTTAATACTAATTGGCTCTCAGCGTGCCCATCCGCAAAGCTTGACTACATCCCTCTGGCGCAAAGTGACCATCACCTCCTTCACATCGCTTTGGCGGCTGGAAGCTCTCGCCCGAAGCCTTTTCGGATTTTTGACTATTGGTCCTCTCGCCCCGGCTATCTGGAGCTTGTTTCGTCGGCCTGGGGTTCCCATACTGCTGGAAATCCACTCTTCCGTCTAGCTTTCAAGCTCAAGGCGGTCAAACGGGCTCTCAAATCTTGGGCCTCCTCTATGGGTGATGTTCGTGCGGACTGCCGTCAAGAGGAATCATTCCTCTCCTCGGTTTCCAACGCCTTAGCGCTTGACCCTCTTGACCCTAACCTCGTCAAGCTTGACTTGGACGTTAGGGATCACCTTGAAGATTTGGACCTTGAATCTGAGTCGGCTTGGAAGCAAAAAAGTCGCATAAATTGGCTAAAGTTGGGTGATCGGAATACTGCTTTCTTCCACCTTTCGGCAAACTCTAGAGTGGCATCTAATCGTATCTCGTCGCTGTTGGACTCTAATGGTAACCTGGTGGACTGTCCAAGCACTCTGGGGCGCTCAGCCTTTGAACACTTTCAATCCCTCCTGGCTCCGGCTAGGCCGACTCGGGTGCTTGCGCCCCCCCCCCCCCCCAACGCCTTCGCGTATCCTTTCCGCAGAGGCCAGGGATTGGCTCATAAGGCCGTTTGCCAAGGAGGAAATATGGCGGGCTGTATGCTCCATCCCCTCCTCGAGTGCTCCGAGGCCGGATGGCTTTAACGCCGCTTTCTTCAAGCGCCATTGGCCTCTTATCAAAGAGGATATCTATGTGGCTATTGAGTTTCTCCATGGTGGGGGTGCGATGCTCCGACAATTAAACCACACTTTCCTCACCTTGGTCCCTAAGACTCCATCCCCATCTTCTATTGGGGATTATCGCCCAATTTCCTGCTGCAATGTTGCTTACAAAATTTTTGCTCGATTAATGGCTTCTAGACTTGCAGAGGTCCTCCCTCACATTATTTCGCCAAATCAATCAGCTTTCATCAAAGGGCGTTCCATCTCTGACAACTTCAGATTGGCTCAAGAAGTTCTTACGGGCTTTGACCGTAGGAAAAAACTCAAATAAAGCATGCTTTAAGGTCGATATCTCCAAAGCGTTTGACTCCATTGAACACGTGTTATTTTCTCGGCTCTTAAAAACCTGGGATTCTGTGAAACTTGGATCAGATGGATTGACAATTGCATCTCATCGGCGTCCTACTCGGTTTTGATCAATGGATCCCCTTGGGGGCTCTTTCGCGGTTCCAGGGGCCTCCACCAAGGCGACCCTCTCAGCCCCCTTTAATTCGTGATCGCCATGGATTCCCTTTCGTGCCTGGCAAATGCGGCTGCTGCTTCTGGGAAGCTCAAGCCCCTTGGCCGGGGGCGGTGTGCAGCTCCATCCCATCTCATATATGCCGACGATCTTCTCTTCTTCTCCAAAGGGTGCATAAACTCACTCGTCACGATCAAGGATATCCTTTGCTCTTTCGAAGCTATTTCGGGTCTGTCACTTAACGTTAGGAAGAGTAGGATCATTAGACCTACCTCCTTTATGGATAATTTTGCGGATACCCTAAGGTTGGGCGTTCTGCGGAAATCACTGCCCACTGTGTACTTAGGCCTTCCGCTGGTTTCTTCCAATGGCCGCTGTTGCATCTTCAGGGAGTTAATTGATCGTGTTCGGGCCTTGCTTGATGGCTGGAAAGCCAAGGCCCTCTCTTACTCCGGCCGTGCTCAACTTCTCAATTCTGTGATCAAGGGGATCATGCTATATTGGTCTGCTAGCACCTTCCTACCCGCAACCATTGCTAAAAAGATTGATCAAATGTGTGACAACTTCTTCTGGGCTCGGCAGCAGCATCCTATTGCTTGGAGTACACTCTCTCTCCCCAAATCAGAGGGGGGTGTTGTCTTACCCTCTACTATACTTATCCGTGATGCCATGCTGGCCTGTTGGACTTGGAGATGTATATCCTCTGATTCCATTTGGGCTTCATTCTTGCGGACCAGGTACCTCGTCAATGAGCACTTCTGGATCCTCACCACCCCGACCTCGGCCTCTCGGGTTTGGAAGGCTATCTTGGTTTTCAGACCGCGGATCCGTGCGGCTATCTCTGGTCAGGTCCCCCCTTTCGGATGACTTCCTCCGCCTCATCGTTTCTCCTTTGCCGCTGCTATGAATTTCTTGCGCCCCCGTGCTGAGCCCCCCTCCTGGGCTCCCATTGTCTGGGCGAAGGGCTCCCCGCCAAGCTTCTCCTTTACCCTCTACAGGGGGGTGCGGGAGCGCCTCCCAACAACTGATCGGCTCGCCTCGTGGGGGGTATTCCCCCATTCTATGTGTTACCTCTGTGGGATGGAATTGGAATCTCATAGCCACCTCTTTTTCGGTTGTGATTTTGTGACCTCGGTTTTATCTTCCATTTGTAACGAGATGGATCTTCCTTTGCCTCCTCTGACCTCCTTGCTGGACTTTCTGAAATGGATTTCTGTGCTCCCTTGCAAGGCCGTCCGTCTAAAGTTTGGCCCTATTCTTGCAACTGTGCTGTGGAGTATTTGGCAGGAACGCAACAGGAGATGGACCGGCCTAAAGGCTTCCTCCGTCTCATCTGTCAACCGGCATGGTTCACAGCTACTTAGAATTATCTTCAATTAGCCACTGCTGGGTACTATGCCTATCTTCTACTGGGCCCATCCAATTTATCTAGTTCCCCAATTTTGTGGTTTTCCTTTGTAATCCCCGTTGGGGCTTTTGGACTATACTTGTATATCTTTTATTGAGTGATATCAATACAAATTACTTATAAAAAAACGAATATCGATAGGAATCTATATGAAAACGGATATAACAGTTTTTCCGTTAAACTTCTACATCATGTGGTGTCTTTAAACACACAAGTGATGGGCGTAATTAGGGTTAAGCATTGGTTGGGCCGAGTCGGCTCAACCCAAAGCCTAGCTCAAAAATCTCGGCCCGGCCCAAGCTCAAGTGAACATTGGGTCCAGTTTGGGCCGAAGATTTAAGTCCAAATATTTTTTTAGGTCAGGTTCGAGCTTGGCTCGACCCGGCCTGATCTGGACCGAGAGTCCGACCCGAATAGGGCCCGAATAGCCCTCCCCCCGGTCTTAGACACTCCCTCAAAACACCAAAACGCCCCCTCGTTCACCAACTCGAGGGTTCATGCGACAGAAGCCCTAAATCCAGCCCTGCATATCGTTACTCGATTTCGATGCGACCCCTACTTAGCCATCCATTCGCCGCGACTGCAAGGGCCGCCATACCCCACGTATCTCTGGTCTTCCCTTCAATCCTTCCCTGTGCCTGGCTCGAGTGCAGGTTGTGCATCATCACATCGTAATAAGGTTTTAGTTGAGGTTATCTTTTTTTATTTTAGAGCTGAAGGTACTGCACGTCGGAGCAGCAAGTAATTTGGAGTAACAATTCCCTCATATTTGTTACGGTATGTCAGTATAATAGTAATGAATTCACTAAAAGCAGAGTACCCAGAGAGGATCGTCAACAATCGTTCCTTTTCTTAGGAAAACCGTCCGTTTTACAATCGTTCCTTTTCTTAGGAAAACCGTCCGTTTCTATCAACCCCTATAACATCGTCTCATTTAGTCACAAGGGACGTAAAAAACTAACATCCCCTTTCTGGAATCAGTGCTGACGGTTACAATCGTCCCTTCTGCCTCGTATTACGGAGACGGTCGTGACCGTCCCTATCGATTCTTCGACATCCAAGAATCGGAGGGGACGGTTGCAACCGTCCCCTCCGCTAAACCAACTTTTTGGGACGAGCACATAATCATAGGAAGGACGGTTTAAACCATCCTCTCCCAACATCGACACCCAAAAGTAGTAGCACTGAGCTGCGTAGGCTCAAAGGGACGGATTAAACCATCCATTCCAAGAACCGGAGGGGATGATCGTGATCGTCCCCTCCGCTAAACCAACCTTTGGGGATGCCCATAGAATCACTGAGAAATGATTTAAACCATCCCCTTTAATCCTCGATGCTCAAAATGAGAGTCAGCGAGCTGTCATGTCACAATTGAGGATGGGCACAGAAGCACGGCCACGATCGTCCCCTCCACTAAATCAACCTTTGAGGACGCCCACAGAATTGCAGAGGGAATGGTTTAGACCATGCTCTTTAGTCCCGAGGCTCAGAATGATAGCCAACGAGCTGTTGGGTCACGTAGGAGACTGTCACGATCGTCCCCTCCTCTAATAACCACATTTGGGGACAGGCACAGAAGAGAAGGTTGCGATCATCGTCCTTGCTCTTTGAAAGCAAAAAAAATAATTGTTTGATTGGTTATAATATCCTGATCCTGCTGCTAAACCACATAAATAATACAATAAGACGTCAAAAAAGTATCAAAGTTCTTAATTCTAAAAAATAAAACAATGTAATTATTCTACATACTTTATAATACAAAACTTAAACGTTCAAGATACTATTAAAATATAACAAACATACTCTACATCCTAAAGTAATCTACCATGATTCCTCACTTTCGTCGCTTTCTTCTTCACTTTCCTCATCATCACCGAGTTGTGGCGGGTCTCGATGGCTCGACATGACTTTGAAGATGGTTAAGGTATGCCAAAACATTCGCCATCTCAGCACTTATCTTAGCCATCTCCTCATCTTGCGCGAACATATTTGTATTGATGTTACACAACTCCCTCTCCATCTCCCTCTCCCCATGACTCCCTTGCAACGAGAATTGAGACCCATTGGTACCACCCATTTTGTACCATGTACGGATCGTTTCTCCACGTCCTCTGCAGTGTATGTGCCCATGGTGTTTCGAATCTGTTGTTTGGCGGAAGGCTTCATCGGTAGATAGAGGGAGCGTGCTAGTCCCCGTGCTATCTAGTGAAATGGTGGTAGAGAGTCTAATCATTTCTCCCTGCATGGTTTACATATATTAGCTGAAAAAGTATATACATTTAATCTCAAAATTAACAGTATATATTACATACATTAATTGGTACGTAGGCATCATCACCCACTACACTTCTCTTCCTACGTCCATGCTTTTTGACCCCGCAAAAATTTCTATTTGGGTCATCTCTCTATCATCATACCTCAACTAAAATAACATAAATAACACATATTTTAAGTTAGCTTTCAAAATTACTTTCATAATTAAAATTGTCGAGGCTTACAAAGTCACCCTTCAACCTGTGGTGGATCTGAAACCTTCGGACCGGTTCACAGTATTTTTTGTAGATACCGCCTATTAATAATCAAAGTTAGTATAATCATAAAACAATTAAATAGAAAAAATTTTACATATCATGAATTCCTCACTATATCAGAAATTGATTAAGTTCCTCCACTGATTTAGTGTAACATCCGGTGGGACATTCTGCACAAGCTCCTCATATGGAATCTGGGGGTTGTAATACTAAATAGAGGGGAAAATGTCCGGAGTGTATTTTTTCTTATAAAGTATATATACAGACGTTGTTACATTCACCTTTATACGTCCCTTGTATCGACGCAACATCTCAGCCACATGAGAATGAATCTGGGCATTGACGACTGTATTGTGTTCCCAAGTAAAAACACCCTCGTTCAAGATGAATAAAATAGCTGAGTATATTAAAATAATGCAAATAATAATTCAATTATGGAATACATCCAAATCAGATGGTGTGAAAGCCTTGACAACATAAGCTGTTGAAAGTCAGACGTCGTGATGGGGACATGTGCACGAGCAACCTGACCAAGGTAGCTCTAGAACTTCGTGGAGTTCTCCCCCATTGCATCTCCTCCAACAATACAAATATGTAATATCTGTTCGGGTGCAAGACGATTCAGGAACCTACATTGAGACGATCTTTGTTGTCTCTGAGATCCGCCACTATCGAGATCAGAAGATCCTCCCTGTGGTTGTTGAGCAGGTTCGGGAACTTCTCGAATATGCCTGAGTAGATATGTGTCAAGTGATGGCATCACCACTGTTGAATCGTGCCTTAGCGTTGGGTATTTTGCACTTTTCACTCGATGCCTTTTGTATTTTATTAACTATCATTTAATTTTTCATCTGTTGTTTTAAGTATTTCGTAATATTTTTAACAAGACACTCAGATTTTTATATTTGCAGTTAGATCCACACCAGTTCACCTCATGTGGCCGCCCACATGAGGTGGGTATTTTGCTAGTGGGCCCTCGTTATTTTATGAATTTCATTTTGGCCATGTAACTTTTTTGGCACGTTATATTATTTTGTGAAATTTGCAAGAAATCCCTCAGACTTTATTTTAATTACAGGTATACCCTAATGGTTTATTTTTTTAATTTATTAAAATAGCTTTATACTCGAAAATTCTCAAACAATAGACTTAAGTGCATGTTTAGTGTAGTTTCACTTTATATTTTTGGATTCCATTTTCATGTATTTTTATTATTTTAAAAAAATAAAAAAGAGCACAATTAAATTCTGCTTACAGTTTAAATACATAAAAACCCGCAAAAACTAACTTTGGCTAAGTATTTGAGAGGCATTTTTTGTTTGATTTTCTTCACTCCACATTGCTCTACACTATTGATTCTTGAGTTCAACCCCTACTTGGTTGTCACTATACATCTTTAGTAGGGTATAGTAAATTTTAACTCTTACTTTTAATTGCTTGATTATCTGTGTGGGTTAATTGTTGAAACTGTGGAAAGATTCGTGTATCCGCTTCAATGACAGTAAGTCTGACTTGTCAGACTACTATTAGCGACTTGATTTTTCTGCTTTTCAGACCTACATATTTAAATTTTAAGGCTAAAGATCTCACCGCTATGTCATCAATATGTCTTGTTTGGGGAAGTATGTCAAAAGTAAATATTGTAGTTCTAGTGCCTTCCCCATGTATTATAAGATGTAGGAAAATGACTCTTACACCCCGGAAGGCAACCCAAATTTTAATCATTTTCCATGGTATGACACGTAGACATGACCACCTCAGCACCAATGTAGGAACATTATGCATGTAACTTGTTACATCTCTGTGCATGATGTGACAACCTCTGATAATAATCATCTTAAATCTTGGATTCATTTTTATTGTAATCATGTTAGATAGTCGGGTAAACCTATTATAAGTTCGATGTTCTTTTATATATTTAGTTTGAACTATTGACTAGTATTAGGGGTAACCTATCATGATTTTAAGGTTATTTTTATGATAGGTCTTTGGGGAACCTGCTATATTATTAATATATTTTGTTGGAAGGCTGTTGAGAACTCATTATTAATTCATTTTGGAGATGCACCTTTAATCCAACTTGTCGTCGACCACCACCACATTCTCTTTTCTCCCTACATGTCATAATTGTCATCATCGTTATCAACAACCAACATCACATTCTCCTTCCTACTTGCCACCATCACAGACGCCCCTGTCACCGCCACTCTCACGTGCATTGATGCACCGTTTGTAAATGAGAGGTAATGTTGTTTCCTCTTTCTCTTTACATGGAGACTTTTTAAAAAAAATGAGTTTTTAAAATTCACGATGAATATCATGTTGTACAATAGGTACGATGTATCATGTTGAATGATCCAAGCGGATCCAAGAACACATGATCCAAGAACACTTCTCGGATCATTTCATCTAAACCACCATTAGGTAATAAGGTTACCTCTTGAAGCGTGGTTGTGATCGAGTCTCTAAAGGAAGAGACCTCCTATCACAAGTATGATCTGACAGAGGAGACGCTTGCGAGCGCGTTGATGAAACACATGCTCCTCGCAATCCATGTTGATGATCCAAGTGACGAATCTCCTGATCTCGTCACACGAGATCCAACGTCTTCTTCACAGCCAAGCGCATTGAAGAAGATGGAGATCCACGGGGAGTCAATCCAGCAACATAACGATGTCGCGATGACTATGACACTCTTTATTAGGGTGGACGACCACTCTATAGAGGGATAAAAGGGATGTGTGTAGAGAGAGAGAGATGAAGAGAGTTTAATTCCTCTTGGAGTTATGTGTGTCGTCTAAAAGACAAGGGCTACCCTTCTTTTTATACTAGTTGTATGCACATGGATCACAATCCATGTGCTCTCTTAATCTACGGTGTAGATTAAAAGTTTATTAATCAATGATCATGATCTGTTGATCCAAAAACAACAACAATTAATTCAAAATAAATTAATTATATCCTTCTTCAAGATAATAATTAATTTATTTAAATTTAATCAATATACATAGATAATTAGAAGAGTAAGTCTCTTTACTAAATATAGGGCGGGCATTCCCCCCTTGAACGAGATAAGGTGGACGGCCACCAAAAAAAGATAAAATCTTCTTTTTTATCTATTTATATATTAATTAATATGCAATAATAATTATTACATTTATCTTCACAAAAATAATTCCAAACAAATTTGTGAAAACTTCACTCACGCCATTGACAAATATGAATTATATTCATATATCCAACATAATATGTAAATTAGATTTACAAGTAATTGTTTATTGTGAATCTAATTCACAACAACATATAATTTGTAAATTCTATTTACAATTAAATCTCTCCAGCATATTATAAATCATATTTATAATATCCATGATTATTGTGGATAGAGATGTCCACATTAATCATATATTTAATAATTAAATCATATTTAATTATCTTGTATCTCTATTCTCATGTGCCCAAATAATATGAATCACATTCACATTATTTGCATCTTTTGATAATTAAATCGTAATTATCTTAGATTTCTTTCCTTATATGTACAAATAATATGAATCAAATTCAACTTATTCATGATAATTAAATCACATTTAAATATCTATTTATCAATGTTTAGATCTATTATCAACAACGAAATTATCCTTGAACTCTTTCAAGAATAATGCATTTTTCTCCGCGAATACTTGGAGTCAAGGATAGAGCAATTGTACGTTCCATGTATAGTGACTTGGATATTGAGATAATATTCCAAATCAAGATCTCAGGGACCTCCTATAGATGTTTGATTAAATCAAAGTCGTAGATCCAATCTTCTCATTGCATCTAAAAAACATTCAGATCACTGTCCAACACTTGGACTAAAACTAGATCACTTCTCTATTGAGAGGAGTCATTACAATCCAGACCTGTTTCATCATTCCCTCATAATGGAAGCATCATGATTATACAATCGTTTTTGATCACATCACCCTCAGGTATTCCTAATATATGTACATCATGTATACTGGAAGATCTAGAATAAACCTGAAGTTTTAGATCTCATTTAGACTGTCTCCTTCAGGGTTTTATCATTAAATTTCTCATTTGATCATTGAGAGTCCGTATCGATCATATACTTTCCAACACATATTATCACACCTAGGCATTGATCATATACTTTCCAAAAGTATATATCAGACCTACAAATTTAGTCAAGCATCTAAAGTGAGATGACTGTGCACAGAATTTGATCGCTCCCAATATCTCATGAGTGAGCTCATATCTTCTGGTTCAGTAATGAACATGTATGATCCCTTTGAGAGATCGTATTACTCATACGCTTGTATGCACACCAGCGCACCGGTATATAGATCTTGATTAGGCCATCAATCTATCAATCTACCAAATGTACAATGTCAGACATATAGTAACACATCTGTCTCCGGTCACCATCACAGCCGCCTCGGTCACCACCACTCTCACGTGCATTTATGCACCATTTGTAAATGAGAGGTGGTGTTGTTTCCTCTTTCTCTTTACATGGAGACTTTTTTTAAAAAAAAATTGAGTTTTTAAAATTCACGATGAATATCATGTTGGACAATAGGTGAGATGCGTGTACCATGTTGAATGGTACATAAAATTCAGATAGACTTTTTGATGTGTTTTTGTGTGTATGTATATGAAATGATATGAAAGCTTTCATAACATGGACGATCAGATAAATGAAAGGAAATAAGTGACCTGCAATTCGTTGGAAGTAAAGATGTAGGCACAAGTATAGATGAGTTGCAACGACAGATGTTGCGGGGAAAAAACTAGTGTTTCTTTTGAGAGGGCAGCATCTTGTAGAGTGTTCTTGTCTCTAACATATGTATTTATTTATTATGTATTACCTTTTGCCTTTCCCTTGGGTATTTTCTCTCCATTATTAGGATAGTATATGTGTCTCGGACACGCAAAAGGGAGTGGAACTGCATGATGAACCATTTAACATATTTAATTCCAATCACCTCATGTTTTTCCATGTCCTCTTTCTTTCTTCCATGTGTCTCTTGCCACTATTATAGGGAAAATCAACCCTAGGATTCCAAAATTCTTGTCTTGGTCTACATAAATCATGTCTACCCGATTTGGAACCCAACATATTCTCCACGTCATAAACTAACAACGAGAGAAACTCCAAATCATGCAAAAACAAGATCCAACAATAGTACAAGTAATGTATTTGTTTGCTGAGTTGAAACAATATTCCGCTCAATATTTTAAGTAAATCATCTAAAGATTCATTTAAAAAAAATAAAAAATGAAGAGAAATAGGGTGAGTATATGAAAGTTACTTACACATGTGTGCGTATTCTGATATTAAAATTATAAAATGTTTTTCTTTACAAAATGTTTTTTATTTTTAAAATGCAAAACACTACTTATTAATTATAATTCATATAACAAAAATTATTCATTGATTTTTCCTTAAAAAAGTATAGATAGATCTAATTCATCGAGGTCAAAATGAAAACTCTTAGTGAAAGTCAATACATAATCATTTTATATCATTCATTACTAGTTAAAAAATAAATAGGAAATTCATTGTGAAATTAAAAAAATCAAAGATAATTTTGCAATGAATAACGTCTGTTGTGGTGAAGTAGGCTGGCACGTAGAGCGAAAAGTTGATGTGCCTGGCAATGGAGTGAAAAGTTGAGGTGCTTGGCAATGGTCTGGGCTTTCTGGTTGGCAATGGAGTGTTTCGATCCGGAAAATGTGGTGGCACATGATAAGGCGTTGAGTGAGAGCTGGAACATGTAAATCAAACTATATTGTACATCTTTAACCTTGTAATACTTCTTTAATGATAAATGATGAAGTTTTTGGACACACCTAAACGGAGACCATTTTTCTAAAAAAACATGAATTTGGAGAAATTAAATACTAATGGGAGATACATGTATCCTCCGTGCGGAATAATACGTCTGCAAAACCTTGGTAAAACATACAATCTAAACATGTTCATATGAAGAGATCGATTTCAGCAAATCTGAAGCCATTAAAATTTGACTATCTTGAGGATGATTTAGAAGTCCCGACTTAAGTTGAAATGTGAATGACACCACTATGATGTAGTGTGATCTAAATTGCACAATGAACCATTTCAAAAAAATGAAAAAATAAGGGAAAAGAAGTGGATGTAGGAAAGTTACACACTAGGGTGTGTTTGATTCATGGGTTATCTGGGAGAGGATAAACTTTTTTGTATTTTGGTGTTTGGTTGGTTGGTTTAGAGTTGGGATGATTTGTGTGATGTGATTGCATTGAAATTTAAAAAGTGGGTAACTATTGTAATATGATTGTATTGAAATTTGAAAAGTGGGTAGTTTTTGTGATGTGATTGTATTGGAGTTTGGAGTAGTGAGTAAATGTTGAGTATTTTATATTTTTTAGATGATACGATGGTATTATGTATATGTATATGTATATTTATATGTATATGTATATGTATATGTATATGTATATGTATATGTATATGTACATGTATATGTATGTGTATGTGTGTGTGTATGATGGAGAGAGAGTCAACCCCACAAAAGGGGTAGAGAAATGAGTTTTGGAGGGTAACTCCCCAAAGTGGGGGGTAACCCCTCAAACGAACGGACCCTTAGGGTGCATTTGATACACGAGTTAGGGTGAGTTAAACTAATAGAGGGTAACTCATTTTTGTATTTTAGTATTTGTATAGAGGGTTAAACTGGAGGTATGTTTTTTTAAAGAAAAACTGGAGGTAAGTTTGTTGCGGGTTTGTTGTGATGTGATTGTATTGAAGTTTGAAAAAGTAAGTAGTTATTGTGATGTGATTGTATTAAATTTTGGAAAAGTGAGTAAAAGTGAAGTAGTTTATAATTTTTATATGATATGATGGTATAATATATTAATTTTTGATAGAGTGGATGAAAGAGAATTGATTTATTTAATATATTAACAAAGAGAAAATGTGGAGCCCATATTGGAGAGAGAAAGAGTGTGTTAACGGAGGTAACCCCTACCCGAACTGGATCTTAGGTGTAAGCTCCCTTTTCCCATGCACGCATGCCCTCTCATGCATACACATGATAAACACATGGTTGCTATTAATTGTGGACTAAATAAGGTGGACTCCACTTGATGCCCTTTAATATATAAAATAAAATAGAATAAAGATTCTTAACTCTATGAATTGTGCCTTTCATGATAAGGATATTTATCGTCCTCTAGTGTGATATAATGACGTTTCAAAGAAGTAATTTTCGTATGAAAATGATTATTATTGTCAATATTTGTATAGTAATATAGAGGGGGAATGGTGAAAGGACTACAAATGAGATTCCATTAGATAAGGTGAACATGCTCTTTGATATGTGATGGAGACAACTTTATGAGTGCATATTCTTCATCAAATGAAAGGAAATAACTAAAATAAGTTCCTTTTGTTATACTCGCAGGAATGTCCTCTCTTTTCTAAACTTCTGGTTTTGTACTAAAAAAATAGAATTTTTTTAGATTAGCCATAAAAATATCACTCATCTAAGCAAGGCACCAAAGTGTTCATAGTTTACAAAACGTTCACAACAACAAAAATAGAGGGAAAATATTATTTTTTTCCAAAATTCTATTGCTTAGTGCTGAAGCTAAATTGACATCATACATCACATTAAAATAATCAATTGTCAGAAGTTTCTATTATAATAAAATGATGGCGAGCTACCAAGCTTATGTCAACATGTATTGGCGACGTCAATGTCTGAATCCGTTGATACATGCTAAATTTCTCTCATTAGAGCTTGTTGCAACAATGTGTTTTTTTAGATGGTTCGAGCTCTTTTACCAAGATATTTCCTCCATTTTCCTAGACTTTGATAAGATGTTATTTTCATTGTTTTTTCCTACACTATGTATCAAACATATATCTTGTTAATAAAGCTGCTAATCAAATTGAACGAGAACAAACAAATGAACTTATAGTTGGTTTGATTCGATAAGAAAATTCATGTTCAAATTCGATTAAACAAAGGTTTCATAATATATTTTCGCGTTCATGTTGGTTTAGAAAATGAACATTCGAGTTCAGTTCGATAATAATTCCATGATGACTTGATTGAAGACAAACTTGCTAAAAAAGACAAGTTTGAAATGACTTCGAAATTAGAGTTCAATAATAAAATTTGATAGACTTTTACACAAATACGAAATGGTTTAAATTAAAAAGAAGGTTTGTCCTCCCTACCTATGTTCAACCAAAGTTAAAAATAAACGCATGCTCGTTGTTTATTTTAGCTTATCAATTTGCAATGTCAACTCTTACAATAATCATACAAGTATAAAATTATATAATATATATTCTATGTATTAAGTTATTTATGTTATTGAACATGAATAATTAACGAACGAATATATACTACATTCATGTTTTGTTTATTAAGCTATGAAATCAAAATTTGAAGTTAATTTTCAATTCATTGAGAAATGAACAAACATTCTTGAATTATTACCGAATGGCCTATGATCGAATATATAATATTTGGTTGGGTTTTGGAATACAATGATCTTTTACATCTCTCCATCCAAAATATCATAAAATTTATTCCACCTTAATTTTATTTGTCAATATAATGCATATTTGTGCATTGCATCCGGAGCAGAAAAAGAATATTTGTATGAACAAGCTGGTAAATTTAATTCATAAAAAATGTTTGTAGAAAGTGAGATCCACATATAATATTATGCTTGACCAAAAGATTTAAATAAATGATAGATTTTTGTCCCTCATTTTGAAAAAGAGATAGATTTGTTTGTTAATTGATAATGCTCTTGTTCCTACCTTCTCTTGGGGAATTTATTTGGTCTAAACCAAAGAAAATCCAAATATTCTATTTTATACTACAATATGTTTTGTTTATTTTGGTGTGATGTTTTGTTTATTTTGGTGTGATGGTCCCTCCCTTCTTCGTAGGGTTTTAGGGATTAAGGTCCCGAGAAAATCAGGAATTTTTGACAATGGAAATCACACCTCTATTAGTTTACGAGATATCATATCAATGAGACAAAATTAATTTATAGTTGCATATATTTTGATATCTATAGATATAAATATAGATCAACGAATATCACTTGTTTAAAAATTATTTTTTATACTTGAAAAAAAAGAATGATAATAATATTGCTATGTCATTGGCGATAGTTTCTTCCTATGACACTGCTTATCTATTTTTCTTTGTTATTAATATGTGCACTATCCGTTGATGTAACTTTTAGGTATTTTTACATGAACCAGTTCAATTTTTTCGCAATTACGCTTATACCTCTATATTTTAGCAATATTCCTTCCTAACATTTTACAATGTGCCCTTCCATTAGTTGGCTTTTTATAAAAATAGCAATGGTAGGATAAGGAAATATTTATTAAAATTATATCCTTGCATTCTTGATCATTTATCCATACCCTTCGCCTCGAGGGTTGAATAGTGACGGTGACGGCGGCACATAGTGGTGATCAAGTTCATTGCTTCATTGGAGTTTTTAACTTTTATTAATGTGGATATCACATTGATGTTTATATATATATATATATATAGAGAGAGAGAGAGAGAGAGGAGTGATCCTATGAGAGCAAAAAATTGTGAGAGCATGAGAGGAATGATTCTGGACCACATGATTCTGGACCACATGATTCTGTTTTCTCTCTCCTGCTATTCTCTCTCCTGGGTGATTCATGTGGTCTAGAATCATCCCTCTCATGCTCTCACAACTTTTTGCTCTCATAGGATCACTCCTCTCTCTCTCTCTCTATATATATATATATCTCTGTGTGTGTGTGTGTGTGATCTTGTGAAAGCAATAAGTTGTGAGAGCATGAGATGAGTGATTAGGGACCACTAGATTCCACATGAGAGAGAAGAACATGTGAGAGAAAACAGAATCTAGTGGTCCAGAATCACTCCTCTCATGCTCTCACAATTTTTGCTCTCACAGGATCACTCATATATATATATCCACTAGATTCTGTCTTTTCTCTCCTGATTGAATCTAGTGGTCCAGAATCACTCCTCTCATGCTCTCAAAACTTTTTTCTCTCACAGGATCACTCCTACACACATACACAACACACATACATACGTACATACACACACTTTAATACATAAATATAGTTGTATACTTATTTATAGTATTTCTTACACATGTACCCTTCCAATAACACTCATGGGACAAAATTTTAATCACTTTTTTGCTTTTACATTTGAAGGATATTGTAATGATCCTTAAGCGCATCACGGAAGCGTGAGGATCGCATCGTATGTGATCATGAATGACTAATCACACTAGTTGCTCGAGGCAGCGAAAATTAAAATTTGATGCGACGAGACCACATGATCCAAGAACACTTCTCAGATCGTTTCGTCTAAACCGCACACAAGCATTAGGGTTACCTCTTGAAGGGTGGTTGCGATCGGGTCTCTAAATAAGAGACCTCCTATCTCAAGCCTGATCCGATGGAGGAGACGCTTGCGAGCGTGTTGATGAAACTTGTACTCCTTGCAATCCATGTTAGTGATTTAAACGGCGAATCTCATGATCTCTTCATATGAGATATGATATCTTCTTCACGAGCAAGGTGCACCGAAGGAGACAGAGATCCACGAGCAAACAGTCCAGCAGCATAACGGCAACGCTGCGGCGAGAGCAACTCTCTCTAGGTCTCCATAGTGGACGACCATAAGAGAGAGAGATGAAGTTGGCATGTATAGAGAATGAGAGAAAGAGAATATATTGTAAACTTGAGAAGATCAAGGTGTGTCCTTCTATTTATAATATTTTGGGATCCATGGATCTCAATCCATAGACAACACAAATCCAATAACTCACATTGATTTGTGTATCTTTCAATGGCCATGATCTTGTTGTTAAAAACACAACAATAATTAATTTAATTAATTCAAATATATATTGAATATAATTTGATTTATATTAAATCAATATTCATTGGAGAAATAGGAAGGAGGCAAGCCTCCTTCCATAACTAGGATGGACGGCCACCACATTCCTTATAGGAATTGTGGTCGTCCACACTACCTATTTGGAAGGTGGATCTCTTTCCTTATTACATGAGATTACTTTTTTTCATAATTCTCTCCAATATTTGCAACAAATTTTATTGGAGAACATTTCAAAAATAAATCCAAATTAATTTGTGAACATAGAAATTATGCGGATATTTGTGAATCACATTCATAACCCAAAATAAAATGTGAATTACATTTTCAATTAATTGTCCAATGTGAATTCAATTCACATTAACATTTAATTAACAAATGTAAATTTCAAATAGCTCTCTCTTATATATTTTAAATCACATCTATAATATATAAGATTAATATGGATAGTGATATCCATATTATTCACATCCATGATAACTAAATCACATTTAATCATCTTGGATCTCTATTTTCATGTGCCCAAATAATATGAATCACATTTACATTATTTACATCTTTGATAATTAAATCACATTTAATTATCTATGTTAACTCTCTTTATAATATGAATCAAATCCATATTATTCATGATAATTAAATTAATAATTATCAATTTTCTCAATGCTTGGATACATATATCAACAATGAAATTATCCTGAACTCTTTCAAGGATAATGCACTTTCTCCGCGGATACTTGGAGATAAGGACAGGGTGATTGTATTGTTCCACATATAGTGGCTTGGATATTGAGATCATATCTCAAATCCAGATCTTCCGAACCTCTCATAGATGCTTGATTAAATAAAGACCGCAAATCTAGTCTTCTCATTTCATCTGAATCACATTCAGATCAATGTCCAACATTTGGACCAAGATCACATTGCTTCTCTAATGAGAGGAGTCACTAAAATCTAGACTCGTTCCATCACTCCCTAGAAATAGAAGCGTCATGGTTATACAATCGTTTATGATCACATCACCCTTAGGTATTCCCAATACTTGTACATCCTGCATACCGGAAGACTGAGAATAAACCCGAAGTATTAGATTAATTTTATACTGTCTACTTCATGGTTTCATCATCAAGTTTTTCATTCAATCATTGGGAATCGGTATCGATTATATACTTTCCAAAAGCATATATCATACTCAGATGTTGATCATATACTTTCCAAAAGTATATATCAAACCTACAAATTCAGTCAAGCTTCCAAAGCGAGATGACCGTGCACGGAATTTGATTCTTCCCAATATCTCATGAGTGATCTCATGTCTCCCAGTTCAGTACTGGACCTGTATGATCTCTTTAAGAGATCATATTACTCATATGCCCTTATATGCACACTAGCGCACCTGCGTACAAACCTTGATTAGGTCGTCAACCTATTGGTCTGTCAAATCTACATACTTAGACATATATTAATACATTTGTCTCTGGTTAGAGGATGCATGCCTATATTGTGACAACATACAACATAGGACTTTGGTTTCTCGATCTCGTTAAGTCAACTCTTTGACTTAACTTATCTAACACCTCTGAATCTCTATTCCTATTTAGAGGACATGCATCAAGAGGTCGGTTAAATATCAGCCTTGAGAGAGAGGATTGTCATATCCTTCTCAGTCTGGAGATCATCTCTTAATAATCATTTGATGGTGCTTGATGAGTCCTCAATCTAACTCCTTAGATATTCATCCAAGCACTAGCCTCTATGATTCAATTATTGAATCAACAGCTGTGTGATCATTAAGATGGCCAAGGTATATAATCCTAATTGTACTAAAGGACCTATTATGTAAATTAGTTACTCTTCATTTCAGATCAGGGAATGATATTCACAACAACATTTATTGCATAATGGCTTGTCGTGAGCTCGCATGTCCAACAATCTCCCACTAGCCCAAAGAGCCATTAATGGGCTAATCATTTAAATATGCACTCATGTGACAATCATAAGCTATTCAAAGAAATATCTAGGTAAGTTGATGAGTCACTCTGTTCCCAAGAGACTACGCTAAGTCATTTTACGACACTTGCATGTCTCCCAGTAACAATGCTCGCATCTAATGTGAATGTTGCATCTCATGCAATCAATACTCAATTTTGTCAGTTATAGTATCCTTGACACTACAACTAAATAATTATTATAACCAGTATTTTCATAATCCTTATCAGAATACCCTTATTCTTGGAGATATCTATCTCTTAAGGTTTCTACAACCAAGACCTTTTAGATCACTATTTATAAAGTCTTAATCTCTTTAAGATATGGCTTAGAGATCACTATCGCTAAAGTCTTGTCATATTTGAAGATATTATTATTACTGCAATCAAGTGTTTTATCTCCATAGTAGGATTAGTAACAATTTACTACTTCCACTGCATAACAGACATCTGGCTTTTGTACACATCTAGCATATATACGGCTTCTCGTAACTGATGCATAAGGGAAAGCAATTCTAGCATTCACTTCCTCAACTTTTTGAGGTGATATACCTTTAGATAGGTTAATACCATATCTTAATGGAAGAAAACCTTCCTTAGGGTTTTCTAAGAATGGAATATGTCCAATGTGTACCATAAATGTGACGGTCCCAATACACTCTTCTCTATGCTTCTGAACACCTTCAGAATTAAGATCCAAGAGGCATCCTTGAGATCATATCTCAAGTTATGGAACAACCAGATTATAAAACACTTATTATTATCCTTATATCATTCCAAATGATTAAGATATCATCTGCAATTAGCATGATGAACACTAAGGCACTCCCACTAAGCTTCATATTGTTCAACAAGATTCTATCTAAAATCATAACATTTATAATTTCATCAAATCTTATATTCCAACTACAACATGCTTATGTGAGTCCATAGATGGAGTTCTTTAGCTTGCATACCTTGCTTTTCTCAACCATGAAACCCTAAGGCTACTTCATGTGAATATCCTCAGAGAGGTATTCATAGAGGAATGCAATATTGACTATCATCTTGTAGATGTCAAAGTCAAGTTGTGTAGCTATAGTTAGCAATGTTCTGATGTATTTAAGCATGGTCATTGAAGATTAAGTCTCATTGCAAGCAATGTCTTCTCTTCGGATGTGTAGCTCATAGCTACGAGCCGTGCTTTGAAGGTCTCTACCTTCTCATCACGTTCCCTCTTTCTCTTGAAGATCCATTTACACCTTTCTGGGTCTTACCCATATAGGTGGATCCTTGAGGGTCCATATACAAAACTTGTATATAAAGTCTACTTTAGACTTTCATTGCCAAAATCCATCTTTCCATGTCATGATCCTCAGGAGTTTCATCACATGAAGTCCGATCATTTTCAGACTTAACTGACACATGGAATACATCCTCAAATTCATTTGAAGAGGTATTAGAGTTTCATCTTTAATTGTCTTTTTATTTTCCGATTTCAGGAGCCTCATTATCATTTCAATATTAAATGAGTTCCTTTACTTATTTTCATCTTGATTTTCAAGAGAATCATCTTCTAAGAATCACATTCTCAGAGATGAGATCTTTTCAGAAGTTCAAGATCATAAAGTAGGTATCTAATGCCATCCTTTATTTTCCTAATAAAGTAGCACTCTCTGGTGCTAGGTTCCAGCTCGCATGCATGGAACCATATTAAGGATATATATTGTAGTCTCTATTACATATATATCTCGGAAACTAAGAAATAATTATGTTAAAAATCATCATTGATCAAATCATGTCACACAGATCCAATCGTATCTCCCTACAACTCTATTGAATTTAGGTGTATAAAAAGGAATGACATAGAAATAATATTCATATCTCCATAAGGTATTCATTGAATTATCTAACAGGCAAGCTACCTAGGATAGATCAAATTCATTTTATCTTCCTTCAAACTTTAGTTTTAAATCAAAATTAGGAAATCTTTGAATATTTCAAAGGTTTCTTAGGTGAAGACAAAAATCTCATATCATACATAATCATCAATAGATATCAAATATCCATAACGTTTACTATGATATATATGATCTGCATACATCAATATGTATGAGATCATGGATACCTTGACATCTAACACCATTCCCAAGGAAGGGTGTATTGGACATTTTTACTTTCGAATACAATAATCACAACTTAGTTTTGAATACAATAGTCACAATGACCGTCCCCTCTATTCTTCTGCTAACAAAAAAAATTCATTACTCATGATTTGCTCTTCATTTTACCCTGCAAAGAGTGACACTAAACATTGAGTGCCTGTTACAGTAGTTGTACCTTCATACTAAATATTATGATTAACACAGAAAATAACATTCATTCCACATTCATATCTAGAGGAAATGTTAGAAATGACGAATACAATACAAGATTCAAATAAAAGTACTCAAGCATAAAGTATTCAAACAAAGTAAACTACTTTCCAAAGTAATTGTCCAAAATAATTATACAGTATACTACACTATCCTACCAAGTAAGCAAACTATCTATAGTTAATCCTAATCATCGTCCTCATCGTCGTCGTCGTCATCATCATCATCATCATCATCATCATCTTCTTCTTCTTCTTCTCCGTCATCTTCGTCGCCTAGCCTCGCAACGGTATTATCCACTTGTGTTGGGTGGCTAGTCGACGTTGCACCTTGATGTGCCTGCATGAATGCATTAAAAATTGTCATTCGCTGTCGTAAATCCAGAATCTCGATATTCATGCTAGACACTTGACTCTCTAATTCCCTCTCCCTTTGTGTCTTTTGAGAGGAAGATGATAAACCGCTCCCTACTCCATACCAATTCTGTATGGTGGCACCACGACCACCACAACGGACTCATCCTTGATACTCCGGACCGGTCGCCTGGAGGAAGACCGCATCAGGAGTAAGAGGCGGTTAACTCGTTCCAGTGTTGTCTAGAGAGCCAGTGGTAGTGAGTCTGACCATCTCCTCCTAAAAAAATATTTAAGTAAGTTCAAAATTCATTTAAATTGTAAAAAAGATGCAAAATTGTTATGAATAGCTTACATGGAATTGGACCATAGGCAGGATCTACCCAATGAACTTCCCCGCCCACATTGCGACTCTTAGACCTCTCAAAGACTTCCATTCGGCTGGGCACACGATTGTTCTCCACTGCCTAATGTGAAAAGATAACTAAAACTTACGATACCATTTTAATATATATTAATGGATGGAATTAATATATATTAATGGATGGAATTTTTAAACATAATTCATAAAGTAGATTACTTACAAAGTCATCTTTCAGTTGATTGGTATTTTTTCTCCCCATTCTATGGGTAGACTTGAAACCTTTCCTCTGATTTTCAGCATTTCACCTTGAGATGCCCTATACAAAGATAATAATTTTAATAATAGAATCCAAAATAATATATAATACGCACATATATATGTCACATACCGCATGTTCTTCTCCCATCCAAATATATACCAACGCCCTCCATTGTTCAGCGGGTACATTTGGAGGACAATTTACCAAAAGTGTCTCCAATGGAAGCTCTGGGTCGAAGTACTGAAAAAATTTAAAGAAAATTATTTACATACATAAATGATGAAAAACCAAGTTATTGTACTCACTCGGACCTTCAGACGACCTCGATATTTACGCAACAGTTCCGCTCCATGTCATAAAATCATAGCATCGGTGGTCGGGTCACGATTCCATGAAAAACTAGACTGCAAAGAAAATGAAGTAAACGAAATTAAGTTTATCCACTGAACATCATCTTTGCTTTGTTATTATTTTAAATAGCTCCAAATCATGAAGAATGGCATCTTTTATTGACTGCTCCACTAAACGCCAGTCTGTAATGTGGATAGGAACCCTGGCTCTGCACACCTTCCCCAAGTAACTCTGAAAAACAACCGAGTTCTCCCCCACTGGATCACCTCTAACTATCCGCACCCTGAGTATCTCACCGGAACGCAGTCAGTCCAACACTCGGCACTGTGATGGGCCTCTACGTCTACCTGAGCTACCCAATCCGTCAGGATCGGAGGTCTCACTCCCTCGACGTGGTGCAGGCGGTGCATCCCGAATGCGTCTAGGACGTGGAGGCATATCTGCATATATAATGAAACATTTAAATGAGATAACAAGAATTTTATATTTCACATATTAGATCAAACAATTGGAAAAAAATAATGATGAACTTATACGATGACCCAAATAGCAATGCTTCATACTTCTAGTAAGCCACGTTGAATGTGTTATTTCAAGACAGACAAGACACGCGAGTTTTCCCTTAGTACTGCAACCATACAAATTTGCATACGTGGGGAAATCATTTATAGTCCACAACAGTGCAGTATGCAATGTATATATTTCTTTCCTACATGCATCATATGTAGATATTCATGTGGTTCATAATAGTTTTAGTTCATTCATTAACGGTTGTAGGTACACATCAATCGCGTTACCAGGACCTGTAGAACCAGGAATCAACATTGTCATCATCATAAATGATGAACTCATTGACATCCAGGATGGTAGAGTATAGACCAGATGGATAAGAGATACAATGATTTTCATCGATATAAGAGAGGAGTGATCACGTTCTTAGATTGGGTATTTCAAATAGAAAGAGTTAATAAGAAATTTGGTGGTCTTAAGATTTATTGTCCATGTGTTAGATGTAATAATATTAAATGTAATGTTAGAGAGGAAGTTTATAACCATCTTATACTCAATGAATTTTGGCTGCATTACTCGTGGACTGAACATGGAGAGGTTATAGATCACTTGCGAATGGATGAGGATATGGGTGTAGGTGTAGGAGTCACTATACAATCCTTGAATAATGTTGATCACGAGTTTTTTGAATTAATGGATGACTTAAGAAGACCTGAGACACAAGACATTAGTTTAGATAATAGATTTTCGAGCAGTTTTCCAGATGCAGAAGATATGTTGGCTCTTGGGGTGGAAATGACGCGTTTACAGCTTTTATTAGAGTTATTTAAGATGAAAGTAAGGAACGGATCAACAGTTGCAATGATGACAGATGTACTGGCTTTAATCCGGAAGTTATTGAATAATCATCAGAATAATCCAAAGGATTGGAAAGAGGCGAAGCAACGATTTCGATCGTTAGGTCTGAACTACGAGAAAATTGATGCTTGTGTTAATGATTGTGTACTTTTTCGAGGAGAAAATTCTGATTTAGTATCTTGTCCCTATTGTAAGGCTTCCAGGTATAAAGAAGAAAAAACTAGTTTAAAGAGGAAGAGGAAGTCAGTGAAAATATTGCGATACTTCCCATTAATTCCAAGGTTGAAACGTTTCATTATGTCAGAAAAAACTGCAAAGTGGATGACGTGGCCCCTCGTTCAAATAAACGAGATGCTAATGGAATTATGAGACATCAATCTGATGCAGAAGAATGGATAAATTTGATCAGAGATATCCTCATTTCTGCACAATCTGAATAAAAATCACCAGGATGTTTTAGTTATATGGAGACAAGTTAAACGTAGGGAAAACGAGTTATATGAAGACAACAAGTTATATGAGAGACAAGTTAAATGTGGGACAAGCTATATGGAAAAGGTTAAACACAACAAGTTATATCGATAAGTTATACACAACAAGAAAAGATCATATGCCATCAAGTTAATCATGGGGCAAAATGTAAAAAAATGAAGAGTAATAAAAATATCATACATCTTTTCTATCTAATCTTATAGATATGGGGAAAAACACCCATACATAGTTCATCGAGCAAAATGAAGAACAATAAACACAAAGGAGTGTTGATAATCACCAGAAACTCAGATGGAAGAAGCCGGCAAGCACGAGAGGCTCCGAGATGGCGACGGGGACGATGGGCGACGGCGGGCGGCGGGGTTAGAGAATAGGTTGAAATGGGAAAGATTGCAGGCCGAAGGGGTTTTTTTCGATCTTGACCGTCCCCTATGGTGAGAATCGACGACGGTCCACTGAAACCGTCCCCTTTGGCTCATATAGGTGATGGTCATTAACGACCGTCCCCCTGGTCGACCACTTAGGTCCATGGGCCGGTCGCGACGCCAACTGAAGCGCAATGGGGACGGTCATAACCGTCCTCAAAGGCCCCCCGATGGGGGAAAAAGGACCAGTGGCTTGGTCAAGGCGGAGGGGACGGTCGTAAACGACCGTCCCCTTTGGTCGATCACTTAGCTCCATGGGCTGGTTGCGAGGCCAACAGAAGTCAATGGGGACGGTCATAACTGTCCCCAAAGGCCCACCTGATGGAGGAAAACGGACCAGTGGCTTGGTCAAGGCAGAGGGGACGGTCATTAACGATAGTCCCCTCTGGCCGACCTCTTAGGTCCCTGGGCTGGTCGCGACGCCAATAGAAGCGCAATGGGGATGGTCATAACCGTCCCCAAAGGCCCCTCGGTGGGGGAGAATGGACCAGTGGCTTGATCAAGGTAGAGGGGACGGACATGAACAATCGTCCGCTCTGGTCGACTACTTAGGTCCCTGAGCCGGTCGCGACGCCAACATAAGCGCAATGGGGACGGTCATAACCGTCCCCAAAGGCCCCTCGGTGGGGGAAAATGGGCCAGTGGCTTGGTCAAGGCAGAGGAGATGGCCATGAACGACCGTCCCCTCTGGTCGACCACTTAGATCCCTGGGATGGTCGCGATGCCAACAGAAGCATAATGGGGACGGTCATAACCGTCCCCAAAGACCTCCCGATGGGAGAAAATGGACCAGTGGCTTGGTCAAGGCAGAGGGGACGGTCACGAACGACCGTCCCTATCACTTTATTATAAAAGGAGATGAAAACTCAAAGACCGTCTCCGAGTATGCGGGTATTGGGGACGGTTGTTGTTTGACCGTCCCCAATAACTGTCAATAGGGACGATCAACAGGGAACCATCGCTAGTTGTCGTCCCGAAAAGTATAAATTCTTGTAGTGATATGATCCTTTATATACTTTCATTCTTACACATTGAACCCTTCATTATTTTGAATTATATGTATAACTGTGAATAATTGTTAACCATTATATGGCATAACCCTGTGTTAACTCCAATCCATTTTCTGTTAGCTTTAACAGAGAACATTTGGATGCCTACCTTCACGGTTTGACACCCTGTTTCCTTTAAAAAAATCTTAACATGGAACATTAACAATTTACAATTTTAATATGTTAAGCTCATGACATTTACAAGTGCATGTCATTTCTCCTTCCTCCTCATCCTCCTCACACTTTTCTGTCTCTCTCAATGGTGTGACCTACCAATATGAGGCTGAACCTTAGATTAATGTCATTCGTGACATCTAGGTTCCACTTTTTGCCCGCAAACACCTTCTCCTTGTACGCTAACTATTGAAGAATGTGATTTGTGGGTCCATGTTTAGTCTCACACTGTGAAGTGGTGGCTTTTGATCACATTAATGATTTATATAAATAGCCACACACTCATTGTAATATTTGAGAAAGAGAATGAAACATCAACTCTTTGAGACGATTCTTCGATTGTTTCATCATGATCTTCACGTGATAGGATTCCACGTAAAATTAAGTCCTCTTTATAATTCGTTCTAGCTTTGATTCTCCTACGCATTTCATATTTTAGCAAGATATCAGCGCCATATTTTAAAGTTTTGTGAGAATTGCGGTATGATTTTGTTCCTCGAAGTTTTGTTGGGGGGTTCTTGCGTGAAACCCTAGGTCTGTATGAAGAAGAGACCGCGGGTGATTCCTCTTAGATCATACCAACCTCGTCTCGTGATGATCCATCTCTGTTTTTTCCCATTTTTGATTCAGGAGCATTGGCCGGTGGATCTGGGATTGCGTCAGCCTGATGGAGTCCCTTTATTTTGTTGTGAGGTTGCTGGGATGCTACTCTGCTATTGGTTTCTTCCGTATTTGAGATTTCTGGTGGTCTGGGGTGTGTATCTCTAGAGTTATCCGGTGAATCTGGGAGTTGGTGGTGATCCAACATGAAGCTGTTTTGTTGTGGTTTGCTAGAGCTGCTCGAATGCCTAGTCGCTCTCCTCAAGTTTGTTACTTGGTTAACGGGAAACATATGATGTGGGTTTCGCGTATGATCGGCTCACCTTTAGGACAACTCTGCTGCCGCTCAGAGATCGAGCAGAAGCCCTCTTCTCCATGTGCCTTCGGTCCCTCCGTACGTGAAGTCTTCTGCGTGTGATCTCCAGGCAATCTGTTCTTCCGTAATAGGTCTTCGTCACGAAAACAAAGACAGCAACTGCAGGAAGCAGCCAAAAAATCCCAGGCGGCATCGACAGAGGCACGATGGTGGCGGTTCTACTCCACTATATAGGGATATTCCCACGGTATGCTTTTATAACCATGAACTTCACTTTGTATGGATATTACCACTGTGTTCTTTTTAACACTTCGAAGAGATGGAGTACTCTTCAGTCAAGACATGTTACAAGTCGGAGTACTCAATGATGGAGACTCATTTATTTGATGAAAATTCTCTGTGGATCATCATTTGCACTTCGACATTCAATTTTTCAACACTAGCATGACATGGGAAGCAACTTTATTATCTATAGTATCATGTATTCTGTGTTTGAGCGAGTGCATTCTTTCTATTTGTCCAAGTTGCATTGCATGTTCAACTTGAGGGGGATTGTTGAAGAATGTGCTTTATGGGTCGTGTTTAGTATCACATCTTGGAGTGGTGGTTTTTGGTCGTATTGATTGGGTTATATAAAGAACCGCACACCCATTGTAACCTTTGAGAAAATTAATAAAACATTAGTCCTTTGAGGCGATTCTCCCGTAGGTTCATCTCGCTTCTCGCTAAATAGGATTCAATGTAAAATTAAAGTCTTCATTATAATTCTTTTCTTGCCTTGATTCACTTCCGCATTTGGTCGTGGAAGGGACGGGTGATGCCTTTGTATTTTGGCAGAATGAAAATAAACCGGACACAAGAAGACTTCCTCGCAAAAATCATTACCGCATTCAAAATAGTAACATTAACCAACCATATGATGCAGACAATCGATATACGAGTAGTGTTGAAAATGTAATTTGTAAGTAGCCCATGAAGTATTATTGTAATGGGCTAGTATAAATGGGCCTACAATCCTCCACCATATGAAAAGATGTGGGCCTATATCTTCCACCAGAAGCTTCATGAAAATATGCACTTGGGAAAATATTCTAAAAAAGAGAGAGGTGGAGAAAATATCTAGATATTTCTCCACTTCCCACTAAAATATCTACATATTTTATATTAAAAGATAAGCATGGAAGAGGATTCTAGATCCCTCTTCCAAAATATCTCCACCCTCTTGGGTGCCTATAAATACCCCCCCAAGATATCCTCATTTCACACAACAACAAGAAGAAGTTCTCTACCAACACAAAAGTCTCTCAAGTGCCCTCTTCCTTTCAAGTGTTGTAAATCTCTTTTCTTTTATTTTAAGCATTATAAGTCCTCTTCTTGTAAAGTGAAGACTTGTATGCAAGTTCAAGTTTTTAATGAAAAGAAGTTCTTAAGTTCTTATCTACTTTGTATATTGATCCATATCCCCACCCTCTAATTTGCTTCTTATACACCACCAATCTTCCGCTGCTCCAACATATTTGGTATCAGAGTCATAACCATCCTTATATACTTGTTGAAGTCTTTTCCTTGTTTTTCAACATCATGGCATCCACCTCCAACATACCTTTATTCAACTACACCAAAAGCTACATTCCTATCTTTGATTGAGAAAGTTATGATTATTGAAGTCTTCAAATGAAGACTCTTTTCATCTCACAAGACTTGTGGAATCTTGTAATAGAATGTTATGAGGAGGCTAAAGATGCAGATGCACTTTCTTCACTAAGTGAAAGAAAGAAGAAAGAGTTCAAGGAGAACAAGAAGAAAGATGCAAAGGCCATTCTATTCATCCAGCAAGGAGTAAGTAAATCTATCTTTACTCGTATTTCAAGAGCAACTACTTCTAAAGAAGCATGAGAGATTTTAAAAAAAGAATTTCAAGGATCTGCTAAGATAATTTCTATCAAGATCCAATCTTTATGGAGAGATTTTGATAATCTCTTAATGAAAGATGGTAAAAATATCCAAGGGTTTTTTTCAAGAGGTTCTATTATTATAAATCAAATTTGAAGTTATGGTGATATTATTACTGATAAGAAGATTTTTGAAAAGATTTTAAGAAGTTTAAATATTAAATTTGATTATGTTGTTGCCGTTATTGAAGAATATAAAGATTAATCTTCTCTTTCTATATATGAATTAACGGGCTCACTTGAAGCATATTAGCAAAGAATTAGCAGGTTTACTACTCAACCCTTAGAGCAAGCATTTCAAACAAAAATGAATATCTTCAAAGCTAAGAATGAAGATCATGGCAAGTAAAGAAGGGGACAATATGCAAGGAGACAAGAGAATTATGAAAAACATGAATCATATAGAGTTCAAGACAATAGAAGATCTAAAGGAGGATATAATCAAAGAGCTCCAGCTACAAGAAAATCTTATTCCAATTGCATTATTTGCAAGAAAGATAATCATGAATCCAAGGATTGTAGATTCCACTGCACAAGGTGTAAAGTTGCAAATCATTCTCAAAGAAACTGCTGGTTTCAAAAGAATGAGTCTAATTATATTACAAAAGATAAGGATTAAAATCCATTACTTTATTCTTTCGTGAATACTAAAGAAGTGTCTAAAGACATTTGATATGTCGATAGTAGTTGCAGTAACCACATGACCAGAAATAAAGAGCATTTGTGAGCCTTGAAAAAGGGTATAGTTTACAAGTTAAGCTTGAGACGGAAAATTGTAAAATGTAAAAGGCAAAGGAGTTATTGCAGTACAAACAAAGAAATGTACTTCTAAACTCATTCACGATTTTCTCTATGTTACAGGCTTAATGAGAATCTTTTAAGTGTTGGTCAACTTATGAATAATGACCACTCTCTAAGATTTGATAATGGAGTATGCAAAATCTTCAATAAATGAAGAAAGTTGCTAATCGCATACATTAAAATGACTTCAAATAAAGTCTTTCCATTATTTATGCCTTTAAAAGAAGGTTATGCACTAAAGGATATAAATGAAGATGATTTTTTATTATGGAATTTAAGATTTGGACATTTAAATTTTAGAAGCCTCTTGTTACTAAAGTAGAAAAACTTGGTTGTCGGACTTCCATTCATCAAGAAAGATGAAAGCATATGCGAAGGATGCATATATGGAAAGATGCATAGATTACCACTTACAAAGACGTCATTGAGAGCAAAAGCTCCACTTGAGTTGATACATTTAGACGTATGTGCAGCAACTCAAACTTCTTCTATCAATGGAGACATGTACTTCTTATCATTTGTTGATGATTACAGTAGAATGATTTGGGTTTACTTCTTGAAAGAAAAATTAGAAGTCTTTTCTACTCTTATCAAGTTTAAAGATTTTGTTGAAAAACAAAGTGGAAGAAAAATAAAAGTCTTCCGATCAGATCGTGAAGGAGAATTTACATCCAAATAATTTCAATATTTCTGAATAACTCAAGGAATCAAGAAGGAGCTAACAGCAAGATACACTCCTCAACAAAAAGGAGTAACTGAAAGAAGAAATCGAACAATCGTTGAGATAGAAAGAAGTATGTTAAAAGGTAAGGGTCTTCCTAACAAACTTTGGGCGGAGGCAATAAATACCACAGTTTATATATTGAATAGATCTCCTATCAAAGCAGTTTTGGATAGAACACCGTATAAAGCCTGGTATGAAAGGAAGGCCAAGGTTAGTCATTTTAAAATCTTTGGATCTATTGTTTTTGCTCATATTCCATCTCAAGTTAGATAAGAAAAGTTTAATGAAAAAGGAGAGAAATATATTTTCATTGGATATTGTGATGAATCTAAAGTTTACAGAGAGCCTAAAGAAGGAAAATTAATTATATCTGGAGATGTCATTTTTGATGAAACAGCTTCATGAAAATGGGATGATTCTTCAGTACCACAAAAGCAAGCTGCAGCTGAAGAAGACAATCCAAATCATGAAGATATTTTTCCTTCAATTCAAAGACCAGTTGGGTCAAATGTCTCTGACTCAGAACATCCACAACAAAAGGTACAATCTCTTCAAGAAATTTATGCATCATCTTCTGCTACTGCTTTATTTGTTTGTGGGCCTCAAAAATTTGAAGAGGCAACTAAAGAAGAAGTGTGGATTCAAGCAATGAATGAAGAGATTGCATTCATTAATAAAAATCACACTTGGGAGCTCGTGGACCATCCTAAGAATAAAGAAGTCATTGGTCTTAAATGGATTTATAAAGTTAAATATAATGAATATGGCTCCATTCATAAGCATAAAGCTCGATTGGTTGCTAAAGGCTATTCGCAACAACCAGGTATTGATTATAATGAAACTTTTGCGCATGTTGCACGTATGGAGACAATTAGAACTTTACTTGCACTTGCTTAAAAGAAATTACTAGTTTATCAATTCGATGTTAAATCTGCATTTCTTAATGAAAATCTTGAAGAAGAGGTTAATGTTGAACAACGTCAAGGATATATATCCAAAGATAATAAAGAAAATGTCTATCATCTTCGCAAAGCCTTGTATGGCTTAAAGCAAGCACAAAGAGCTTGGAATAATAAAATTGATGGATATTTTTGTGATAATGGATTTCTAAGAAGTCCTAATGAGCCATCTCTTTATGTGAAGAAAGAAGGTACGCAAAATTTCCTTATCGTATGTCTTTATGTTGATGATCGTATATATACAAGCAATTCCTTCAAAATGATTGAAAATTTTAAGGAAGCAATGACGAAAGAATATGAAATGATAGATCTCGATCTTATAAAATATTTTCTTGGTATTCAAGTTCAACAGAAAGAAGGTGAAATATTTATCTCTCTAGAAAAATATATTCATGATATTTTCAAGAAATTTCATATGTTAAATTGCAAACAAGAAACAACTTCTATAGTTGTCAATACAAACCTTTCTATAAATGATGGAGCTCAAAAAGCTGATGGTTCTCTTTATAGGAGTCTTGTAGGCTCCTTGTTATATTTAACTAATACAAGACCAGATATAGTATAGGCAGTTAGTGTTGTATCAAGATTCGTGAGCAAACCAAGCAAACTTCATTATACAGCCGCAAAAAGAATTATTCGTTATATTCAAGTTACCAAGAATTTTGGAATTAAATATACTACAGAAGAAGATAACTCTCTCAAAGGCTATTTAGATAGTGATTGGGTTGGATCTATAGATGACAGAAAAAACACATCAGTTTATTTATTTTACATGGATCTAAAGTCATATTTTGGAGTTCTAAGAAGCAAAAGACAATAGACCTTTCCTCTGCTGAAGCCGAATATATTTCTGTAACAAGTGCTTCTTGTGAAACTGTGTGGCTGAGAAGACTTCTTCACGATATTCAAGAAGAGAATGTTCTTCCAACAACTACATTATGTGACAACATGCCAGGCATTGCTATGACAAAGAATCCAGTCTTTCATGTAAGAACAAAGCATATTGAACTTCATCACCATTATGTTCGAGAGCTAGTGGAGAATGGCGACATCAAGCTGGAGTTCATCAACACAGAAGATCAACTTGTAAATATTTTTACAAAGCCACTTCCAACAGAAAATTGCAACACTTCAGACGAATAATGCAAATTACAAATTAAGAGGGGGTGTTGAAAATGTAATTTTTAATTAGCCCATGAAGTATTATTGTAATGGGCTAGTAGTATAAATGGGCCTACAATCCTCCACCATATGAAAAGATGTGGGCCTATATCTTCCACCAATATAAGAAGCTTCATGAAAATATGTACTTGGGAGAATATTCTAGAAAAGGGAGAGGTGGAGAAAATATCTAGATATTTCTCCACCTCCCACTAAAATATGTAGATATTTTGTCTTAAAAGATAAACATGTAAGAGGATTCTAGATCCCTCATCTAAAATATCTCCACCCTCTTGGGGGCCTATAAATATCTCCCCTCCCCCCCCCCCTTCAAGAGGTCCTCATTTCACACAACAATAAGAAGAAGTTCTCTACCAACACAAGAGTCCATCAAGCGTCCTCCTCCTTTCAAGTGTTGTAAGTCTCTCTTCTTTATTTTAAGCATTGTAAGTCCTCTTCTTGTAAAGTACAAGACTTGCATGCAAGTTCCAGTTTTTAATGAAAAGAAGTTCTTGAGTTCTTATCTACTTTGTGCATTGATCCATATCCTCTCCGTCTAATTTGCTTCTTATACACCACCAATCTTCCGTTGCTCCAACAAGTAGCATATACAATGGAGTTCTGCTGCAACACATGATGTTTATTGAGTGATAACTACGATCGTGATTAGAGATGAAAACGAATCGGATACGGATCGAATATGCCTATTTCTATATCCATATTCGCTTCATCTCTATCGAATATGAATACGGCTGGATATGATTCGGACATGCATTAAAGAAATCATATTCTTAAAAATACAGGTGCGGATCCGAATCGGATATTTATCGAATCCGAATATGAATCGAATAAAGAGCGGATCCGAATATGGATCGAATAAAGGATTAATCCAAATATTAGTCAAATAAAAAGTGAAATACAAATATAGATTCAATAAACATGAAATCGGAATACAGATCGAATAAAGATTACAGATGAATTGAATTTTTTATCAAATTTCGTAAATGATAATGAAAAATAAGTTGCATCATGATAAAAGAGAAGGTCAAGGTGGCATGCATTCTTGATCGGAAGCAAAAAGGAAGATATGAATTCGTAACTTTTGTTCGTGTCCATTCTCAAACAAATGAAAGTTTATTAATATCATTAACATATTGTATTTTATTATGTATAATACTAATATAATAACACGAGATTGTGGCTTATATTATATTAATTAATATATAAAATAATATTAAATATTATATTCGAATATCCGGATCCAGATATTCAAACCACTACAATATCCGTATCCGTATCCATATCCGGAAAATTTTTACAACTCATATCCGTATTCGATTAATATTTGGATACGGATATCCATATCCGGTAATTTTTCGAATAAGGTAAGCGGATATGTAAATATATCCGTATCCCTTTTCATCCTTAATCGTGGCAGAGGATCTCGCAGTTGTAGGATCTCTTATTTCCAAGATGCACCCCTTGCTTTGGTGCACCGAAAAGAAGCAGCAGATCGATCATCCATGCGCAGACACTATGATAATTATAGATCCTCACGCATAAGAATCATCCTGGTGCTGGTCTCATTGCCTCAAAAATTCTGTAGAATTTCTACACATCAGCAAGGTTTAGATGATGAAAACACCCTAAGAAGCAGGTGCATGGAACAACCTCATGTAGATATCTAAAGTAAAGAGATCGCCAACGAATCTCAAGGCATATGCCTCGTCCAATATAATGGCCTCCTCGGGGTCTCTGTTTAGTTTCTTTCGCGAACAGGCGATGTCCATGAACTCCACAAGCACAACTGAAGCAAGCAAGAACAGAGGAGATCTCAGGAGTCTTGCATTCGGATTCTGAGCCAAAATAGAAAGGATGTCTCAGGAGTCTTGCAAGAACATAGGATATTTCAGAATGGAAAAGAAGGCCGTCTACTTTAAGATGCAGCGTGGCTTTCGACTGTCGGGGAGTTTGTGGCGACGGCTACGGGAGGTGAAGGTATCAGGGGAGGAGGATGACGGAGGAAGGATACTAGAGAAATGGAAGCAAAATAAATAAAAAAGTAAAAATATCCACCATTAGATTAACTTTGATTAAATTAACCATAGGATGTGGTTGAGTTAATGGACCGAGTTAAGGAGGATCTTACCTGTAAAAGGAAGTTTTTGTCCAAGGTTGTAATTGTAATTAAGGTAGAGAGGATCGTCTGCTACAAGAGGAACTGCAGCAGACTCTATTACAGGCATGTGCGCCACTCGATTTTAATCGAGCGGTTCGCACGATTTTGTACTTTTTGTGGGTCCGATACCGTGCAAAATCGTGTGAACCATTCCATCAAGATCGAGCGGTTCCCATGCCCAGGGACGAAGCTAGAAATTTTTAATTGGGGGGACCAAATTACTGAGACTACACACATACATATACACATATACATACATATACATGTAGATACATTATATATATAAAGTTTATCTACGTTATTATTTATCGTTTTAATTATTAACATTTATTTACTGGGAATTTTTACAAAGATACCCCTATAAACGTACGCTTTCACATAAATATCCAAACAAACATTATATGGACAAAAAGGTCCTTACAAAATTCTTCAAATCACAAAAACTTTTATTAATATGATGTTAAGTAGTATCATTAAATCTAATATTTTTAAAAAGTAAAATTATATCACACTTAATGTAGAGATGCAAAAGGATATATATATATATATTATAATATATTTTGACAGGTGTATATGTATCGATATTAAAAAAGAATACATATATAAATGTCACTTTATTATCCACGTACATTTTTGTCTATATTTTTATATTTTTTAATATATATGTGTATATTTATTTTTTATTACATATAACAAAAATTCTAACTTCTTCTTTATATTTGATATAATTTTCATTAGATATATATTGTATTTGTATCAGAATAAGCCATTCAATTCATATATATATATACGCTAATTTATAAAGGATTTGTGATTGTATTCATTTTCAATCCATACTCATTTTATATCTATACTCAATTTTCAAGATAGAGTAACACAATATTCATATTCATTGATATCTATATTGACGTCCATACTCATGTATTAAAACAAATTTGGACATGATAACACCTATATGCTTGTCCATAACTAATCATTTATACCTTATGTTGGTATCTTTTGCATAGCGTAATTACTCTTTACATTCTAGAATTTGACAATTATTTTAATAATCCAATATTTTTAATGAGTTTATTTATGTTCAAAATGAAAGTTCATAAAAAAGATACAAAAGGTCGAAATGCATACAACATGTAAATACTAATACTTAACTATACATCTTTAATAAAGGGAATGATTCACTACAACGAAATGTGTGTATATGGATGTTTTTTAATCTATCAATATTTCATCCACGGCTTAATATATAATTATGAGTACTATTTATTACAAAATGGTTTTTATGTAAAAAATTAGAGACGAATGTCATGTCGATTACTATATCATTAACGAAGGTCAATATATCAACGCTTATTCATCATATTTTTCAGAATCTCAACTAATCATCGATATTAAAATTGTGATGGTTAAACGTCATTATATAGAACAATGGTATTGATATAACAACGGATATTACATTCTTTCATATATTTCAAATATAAAAAATCTCGTTAAATATTATTCATCATCATATATTAAACAACATATGATATAATGACGAATTAAAAATCTCTACATGCTTATTTTATTCTTGTAGTTATTATACAGGAATGCAAACGGACGTATACAGATACAGATATAGGTATTATCGAATCCTTATCTGTTTTTTTAATACGAATACGAATGTTGAAACTGATAATAACGGATATTAAAATTATCTTACCATATCCTTAAAAACTGGTATAGATGTAAAACCGATACTGATCGTATACGAGTAATGTTAGAAATACTCTATAGAATTGACTTAGGTATATATGAATTGGAAGGAAAACACATGAAATAAATTTAGTAAATGTATCTGTATCATAAAAATTATACAATATGGCAAAAACAGGTATAGAATTATGTTATATATGGTTAAAATCAAATATATGACTATATTTATATATGAAAACGGATATACGATACAGATACAGATGCTTGCGGATATTAAAATGATGTCCATATCCGTATCCATTTTAAAATACATACGGATACGGATGTAAAAAAATTATAAAACGGATAAGGTGTCGGATCGGATAAGGATATGTCCGTAACTATTTGCATCCATATATGTATAACTTGTAGCTCTTGTAAAACATACAAGTGTTATTAATTAAATTATCGTATTCTTATCATATTATTAATTTTTATTGAAAATGATGGTGGAAGAATTATATAGAACTTATAAATGGGAGATGGGGGGCCATTTTATACAACTTATTAACATTTATATTTAACATTGTATTTATATCATGTATTATTACTATTATATAATACATAATAAGTATTTTGTTGGGAGACAGGGGGGCCAAGCCCCCTCCCGCCCCCCCTGTCTCCGTCACTGCCCATGCCTACATTAGATACTACACCACAACAGAGGATCCATGTCGGTAATTAAGGATTATGGAAGGTTTAGTGTGTAATTATACTGTTGTCTTATAGAGCTCAGCAAATCATTTTCTGGATATGCAACATGAAACATGCATTTCTCGTCACTCTATCCCCTACCTAAAAAACATACATCTCTCATTTCCAAGTATAGTCAGATATTATTTTGAAAAACGTTGGTCAAAAACAAAACTAGAAGTGAATATGCTTAAATATCTATTATTTCTTGTAACTTTGGGCCATGCCCACACCCAATGGCATGCAGCCATGTGGCAGCCCCCAACAATAGAGCTGAGCAAGAAGGAAACATAAAGTATAAAACAAATGAGAGGTGGTATGTAGTAGGAGTTGTATGTAAACTCACTAGGGTTATGGTTCGTATCATTGTATTTTTCTAACCAATAACATTAGAATGATGTATAAACTTCCTAAGATTTAGGGCTCTTAACATTCAGTTGAGTTCAATCCTATGTAGATATTTACAATGATATACAAATTAAAAACATAAAAAATAAGTTACAACATAAACAACATGACATACAAAAGACAAACATATCATAAACAACAATATAACATGATATAAAATAAAACTAAATACACTAATTACTCATTAACAATGAATACTAGTTACTAACTTAGACGTTATATAAATGAATATTATAAAAAGTATCTAAAAAAGTTAAAAACCTAATCCTAGTCTTAGAATGAAGGAGGAGACACGAGCTAAAGACGATGAAGAGCAGTTGGTGCAAGCGAAGCATAGAGGAAGAGTTGGCAACTAAGCAAGGTCGTCAAGGAGTAGCAGTCAATGGCAACTAAGCAAGGTCGCCAAGAAGTAGGATGAGAAAATGGCTTATTGGATGTCAATAAGCTATTATTCTCGCTAAACTGGTTAATGGGTTGGGTTTTGGGAGGAAAAAACTCAACCGACTAATCGGGCTAGTCCTCGTTTTTTACAAACTTGATTTTAATTAGTATCTACGATTATTAAATTCATTTTTTAAAATTTATATAATTGCATTAAAATTCCTAGATTTCAACAATTTTTAATTAATGGGTATATGAAGATTTTTGAATGTTTCGATTTTTTTAGAAAGAAAAAATTACCAAATACCATTATACCCGTGTTTTTTTTCTTATTTATAATTCTAATGGACGTAGTCACAGTAACTGATGCATAAGGTGAGATCCATCATCCATATGATGTTTTAATCTCAGATCTAGGTACAAATCTGAATGACGCATCTTCAATTCGACATGCGGTATTTAAAACTTATTAATGCATCTTTTGAACATGGTTTACATGACAACAGTGTTATCACTTTGATTATTTCTTGATATTAACTTTTCGTTTGTATAATTATGAAAAGAATGTTGTGTCTTGCTGTAACTTTGTAAATATAACATGACATTAGTGAATCGTATATTATATAGCTTGCTTATCATGCTTAGAGTGAATTTAAGTGTGTTAATGTGGTTCTAGAATAAATTAATTTGTCAACTTTGTGATTCACGAATGCATCGAATATCATGTCCATGCCTATCCAATGTTCTTACGTCCGGGTTTAGGCATCACTATTACATGTGTTTAGCCCTAGAGAAATTGGTGACCATGGAGGTGAAAGATCAGTCACATGAATGACCCCGTCTACCCAGCACTGGAACTCCATACTCCATGTTCCATTGACTTCCTCAATTCTCGTCCATTCGTCCATATGGGAACTAGCTTGCTCCGTGAAAGGTTTGGAGAAACGAATACTTTTTATTTATTCATAGAGCCCAAGGGTTCTCTTATATAGAAGAGAGAAACCCTAATGGATAAGAGAAGCCCTAATGGAAAAATTACATGAGATAGACAAAAGAAATAAAAAAAATTGAAAAATATAAACATAACATAAAAACTCTTCCAACACTCCCCCTCAAGCTAGAGCATAAATGTCAATAAGGTTCAGCTTGGAATAATATCTCTGAAAGGGTCCTCTGGCAAGGGGCTTAGTGAGCATGTATGTTGTCTGCTCACTGGAACTGACATGGGATGTAGAAATCAACTCCTTCTATATCATATCACAGGTGTAGTTCCAGTCTACCTTGACATGCTTCGTTCGCTCAAGGAAGGTTGGATTGTTAGCAATGAATAGTGCAGCCTGGTAGTCACATTGGAGGTGCATATGAAGAGGCACCTCAATGGGTAGATCAGTCAGAACTGATCTAACCCACATCATCTCTGTGTTTCCTTGTGCCATAGCTCTGTACTCAAATTCAGCACTCGATCGGGCAACGACAATCTGTTTCTTGCTCTTCCATAATATTAATGAATTTCCTACAAATACTGCAAACCCAAAAGTCAACTTCATGTCTGATGAATCCATGATTCATCATCTCAATATCTTGATCTTAGCAAAATCTATGAGTAAATTCCCTAATAAATGTATATAAAATACATAAATTAACAAAATGACTCTTGTAAATAAAATACATTAATTATTGTATATTAGATTGTATAAAATAAACTAACAATAAAAAGCCGCAAAATCAAAGGAGTTTTTCACATGTAAATAGCCCAAAATTTCATCTATTTTTAATAATTTCATTTCAACTTCTTTTTATCTAATTCTTTCTCCAATGTGTTCATAGCAATGTATATAAAAATAAAAAAATACAAAATAAATTTTACCTCAAATAAATGCTCCTAAATCCCAAAGAGAAAAAGCCATAAAGACCAACTTCCAAGCCAAATTCCCGCTCCGTATGAACTCCAAATTCATCAAACTCACTTTTAGATTCAAGTTAGAAAATTATCTATCCAAGAGAAGTGGTTTCATTAAAATCGGGGCTCATTTGCAAAAGTTGGGTTTTGGGACCTAGATGTACATTGTATACCTTGTATATATTCATTCTATCTTAATTTTTATTGTATCTTTCATAATTACTAAAAATAAAAAAATATCATGATTGTGTTGTATTTTAATTGTACTATTTTATTGTATTTTTCCGTTGTAAATATCTCTTATTAAAAAGATAAAAAAATACATATTAGAAAAGTGAAAAAATGTGTACATGGTGTTTTGTCTTCTTTTGTAAATTCTCCACTTTTTGTCTTCTCTTTTTAATTTATTGTATTTAAAGTAGACAATCTTATTTATTTATTTATTATTTATTTAACTTCCATTCTCTACAATAACCACCAATTCAACTCCATTACTCCACCATTTTTTCTAACTTCTAATTCAACTCCACCATTTTATTAACCTCTATCCCACTCCATCTTAATTCTAACTTCCATTTTTTTCATCTCTTTATATACATTCCATCCTCCTCAATTTTCATTTGATCATCTTTATGTGAGGAGAGCCTAGTTCCCAGAGTTGAATTGGTGACAGCGACGCAACCGCGATCGAGCGACGACGACCCTCTCTCCGATGTGATCCGTTGGCTTTTTGGCCAACATCGCAGTCGCACCGACGTGCTGCTCGAGCTCATCGCTCGCCGGTGATTCGAGCGAAGACCGTGCTCTCGTGAGCACACCATAGGCGATCGTTTCCATCGTAGGTAATTTTTCATCTCATTTTATCATATTGTCATTTTTGCAATTTTTCTTTAGCACATCATATCACCACCATTCCCTATTTGTTCTACTCCACATATTATAACCATATCATTTTTCCCCTTCATTGTCATTTCCATTTGCATTCCTTGTTTAACAAAATTAAATAAATATAAAAAAAATTAAAACAAAAAAAGAGATTTCTTTATTACAGCAGAAAAAAATCAAAAAAAATAAAAAAATAAAAAAAATTTAGAAGGAGTAGCAAGCGCAGGTGACGCCCGCCGCCCCTCCCCCCATCGCAGCCGGCGCCGCGGACCCGCGCCACCACCAGTCAAGCGCGGGCCGTCGCTCCTCCCACCTCCGCCGCGCCTTCAAGCGCGGACCGCTGGGCCTCCCTCCGCCGTCGCGGCTGCGCCAGCGCAGCAGCACCCCTTCGCCAGCCCCCCGGTCCTCCGTTCTCCTCCCTCTCCCGCAGCTCCTCCCCTCCGTCGTTCGACCGCCGTTCCACCCTCCCCGCGCCGAGCTCCACCGACCCTTCAACGTGCACGGCCGCACGCATCCCCGCGCGGAGCCGCAGCCGTCGTCCCCCATCTTTTGGGTTCTCCCCATCGAGCCTGAAGGAGGAAGAAAGGTCCTTTTTTATTTTTTTTATTTGTAAAAATTGCATCTTTTATTTCGTAAGTTTTTGTAATTACTGGTTGGTCCCTGTATAAAGTTTGCTTGTGAGTTTCTTTCCTGACATTGCACAGAGACCCATGTCTTTATGGATTAATTTGGACCTCAATTTTGTGTCATTTTATTCAAGGAAAAATACCATTGTGTTGAGAAACTAATTGTCTACATTTTTGACAATTATTTGTATTTTTGTGAGTTATGGGTAATTAATTAAAAATAGTTAAATGAAATTCTGTGTATTTTACCCAATCTGAACTCTTAAATTTATATCTCCAAACAGTTGCTCTAAAAATTCTACAAAAATTATATATAATGTCCTGATATATGTTTAACTTACTCTCCAAATTTCGCATCCATTGGAGTTGTCGTGTGCCTGAAATAAATTGTAGAGTGTTTTTAGTATTTGATTTTTAATTAAATCCACGTATATCCTTTTCGCAAAATTTCAAATCTCCTGGATGCCACATGAAAATATCTACTTGAGATAATTTGCACTTTGCTTAATTTGATAACGTAAATTAATTAGGAATTAATTACTCACTGTCACTCTGTTTCCACTAAAAAATACATAAAAATTCATATTTAGTAAAAAAATCCAAAAATATTACTGTAGCTTTCTTGCATCATGTTTTCATTCCAGTAATTTTTTCATAATTTTTGTTTACTGTTTGTGTGATAAATTGCGAAAAAATCCATAAAAAGTGTGCATTTTTATTTATTTCATTTTAACCCATAAAATTCCAAAAAAAAGTATCTTGCATTCATCTCTGGATTAGGACTCTAACAAAAATATAATTTGGCTAAATTGGACTAATTTGATATTAAAATTAATTTAGCCTTGTTGTGTATTTTCTTGGTGTTGTTATTCACTTGCATTTGCATTCTATTTGCATAAAAAATATAAAAAATACCGCATTGGATATCTAGACCTAAGTTTTTGAATTATAACCGAAGTTGTTCCCTTGCCTCCCTGAGTTCGACCCCGGACTTGCTCGGGATATAAATTAAGCCGAGACACTCTTCACAGAGATCTTTTCTCGGTTCTGACCGAATCGCTAAGTACACGTATTACAACGAACACGAATTAAATATCGTATTCAACGAATCGTCAGATGGCGTCGTTGCCGGGGAGGCAAACGGCTTAGGGATTAGTTTAAAAATTTGGATTTAGATTTTCGCTTTCTCGGGTAGTCTGACCCCCGAGCCACTTGTATTTATGTCATTTTTTTGCAATTATTTCTCTTTATATTTTTGTATATATCTTGTTGTTTATCTCTCTAATATAAATCTCATTTTCCTTGCGAGGGCTCGGTGTACTTGGAGTGCATCGAAGGTCGACGGATGCGAGGAGCGCTGACTGCTGAAGTGCGAGGATAATTTATTTATTTTTGAGAGAGCTTTTGTACATTTTTGTAATTATTTAGCTTGTTATTTATAGCGACTCTTGTTTGAGAGCTCGCGCGTGTAAAAAGACTTGGACTTTATTTGTGGTGTGTCGAGACCTGTTTCACTCTCCGGTGAGGGTGGGGCTCGACTTGAGTGGCGAATTTAAGGATTAGGCACATGGTAGTTTAGATTCAAACTTGTTTGTGCCCATCGTAAGTTAGGCCACACATATCTTAGAAGATTCACTTATCTGATAAGATTCATAATGAGACACACAATGACACGTACTACTTAGCTCAAATCAAATCAATTCTTCCCCGCTAATAGTATATTGTTTAGGTGCGGTTTTTCTCGATCTGCATACATTTAGTGTAACATTTACAAATTCTGTTCTGCATAACGCATGAAGAGTGCTGGGATTCACTGTAAGTATACCTTCTTCTGAGCATGCATCATAGTTTCTCGTTTGCATTCTGATTTCCGATTCCCTTCTTGTTTTACAACTTAAGGTCAAAAGGAAATTGGGACTGAACGGTAGACGTGTTTGTGTGTTCACATAAATTTCAAGTGATAACCTAACTCTAAAATTGGGACTGAATTGAGCAGGTCGATCTAATTAATTGGAATAAAAAGAACCCCTGTTCTCGGGTGCATAAAGCCCTCATTGTTTGTTTTACTTGCAAGTGAGAGAGAGACAACCCTAGGATAGAGCCAAGTCTGGATTTCTTACTTACTACTGGTTCTTTATTTTCAGGCGATTAGCTACTTTTCAGTGAGGAATACGGGTAGCCGTATTTATACGGTCCGGACTTCCTTAGCAGAGTGGGAGGTTTAGAGGGCGCTTTAGTCCTCAAGGAACGGGCTTCGGCTTGTACTTACTCCTATACTGGCTGAAAGTAGGCCAAACTAGTCGTAAGAACCGGGTCAGTCTGTAGGAAAATACGGGCACCTAACAGCTCGTCAATCTTTCCAAGATTGTATTTCTCACCAACTAAAATTGAAAAGATAATTCGGCCGAACTCTTACGGTCATCATGTGTTGAGTTGGTGAAACTGAGGGTTTTGAATTGTGTTTGTATTGTGTGAGTTTACTCCGCACATTTACGTGCACCGTAGAACTAGCACCTCATTGAAATATCGTGTTCTAATCGGTTCTTTTGACATCGAAGATGATTGATTGGGGGGATAATTATTCGGACTTTGCGAATTTCTCGTTGAACCCTCCAAGAAGTATGTCTTCACAGGTCCATGCGCAACGTGGACCAACCTGGACTCATGACCCTCTTGAGCCCAGGATCACCCACTCTCAGGATGGTTACTCTCAAACCATTCCCTTTCTCTCTTCCCACCTCACCGAGGAAGACCTTCGCCTCGATGAGAATACCTTGATTCATAAATCCTCTTCTAATCAAGCACACCTTGCTGATTCAGGACCTAAAGAAGACACAAGAAAAATGCCTCCAAAGAAGAAAGAAGAGGAAGAAGAGAACAATGAAGACCCAATGAAAATGATACTTGCCAGATTAGCTGCATCTGAGCAGCAACATGCACTTCTCAGAGCTCAGTTAGGACAGTTGAATGTTGGGGTCCAACCACCAATGGATGCGGCGTATAACCCCAGACAATATCAAATTCGGAACTACTTGAATCCGGCCGAACCCAAGGTTGATTTTGAATTGAAGCCGCATTTTCTGAACCTGTTGCCACACTTTGATGGGAATGCTTCTGAGGAACCATATGCATTCCTAAGGGACTTTGAGCTCATCTGCGCTAACCTCAAACATCAAAATGTTAGCCAGGATTATATTAGGCATAAAGCCCTTCCATTTGCCTTGGGTGGCAAAGCTGATTACTGGGTAAAGAATCTTGGGATCGCCGTCACCACATATGCCCAGTTCAAGGACCTGTTTTTAAAGAAGTTCTACCCTTTGAGTAGAACTAACATGATGAGGACGCGCATTACGAGTTTTTCCCAATTACCCCATGAAGCTTTTTGTGATGCTTGGGAAAGATTCAAGGACATCCTACAGAAGTGTCCCTGTCATGGATTAAATGATAACATCTTGGTCCAATCATTTTTTACTGGTCTCAACCCTGAGATGCAGGGTTTAGTGAGCGCTGCCTGTGGAGGCAGCTATACATCTCGAGGAGCGGATACCGTCTGGAGGGTATTCGAGCAGATGGCTGAAACTAGCCGCTCACAGATGGCCAGCAGGGCCTATACACCATCCCCCAGTTCACTCTCATATGGAGGGGGAAAACCAGTTGTAGTCGATCTCTCTCAGGATGTGATCCCTAGCATGGGACTCCTTGCTGACAAGCTTACTATAGTCGAGAGGATCGACAGGAGGATTGATGAGTTAGATCGGAGTGTCTCCAAACTTCCAAAACAGATGGAGGAGTTGACTGAGAAGGTATCTAAGATAAAGATACATGCCATGACTGCACCCTCTGCTCCCGTATACCGAGTTCACCATGTTCAGGAGCAGTTGGTGTCAGGGCAACCCCAGCCGTGGGAGCAGGACCAATCCTACACCCACTCTTTCCAACAGCCACCTCCATTAGAGGAGACAGTTCAGGAAGAGCCTCCACCAGTTTGGGAGGTGAATGGAGTATGGTATACTCAGAACCCTGCCAGGCAGGGAAGTACGGGAAACCGACAGACCTACCAGCATCCCCCGACCTTTCATAACACCGCATTCACCTCCGCACCACCTCCTTCACAGCAGAGCCCTGGATTCCAGCCACCCCAGCAGCAGAGGCAGCAGTACCAGCAGCATGGCCGACAGGGCCATTACCAGGCGGGCCAGCAGGGTCCGCAACCCCAGCAGCAGCAGCAGAGGCGGTACTCTGACCAGCAGGGCCAGTCTTCCCGTTCTTCTTCCCAGTCTTATCCACTTCCTTCTTCGTCTAGTCCCGTGGATATACAGCAGCATATACTTGACGAGCTACGTTCCTATAGGAACGAGATTCATGACTTACGGGTGGATGTCAACCGCCTGTCCAGATGGCGAGATGAGCAGACTGCACCCTCTACCTCTATTCCATCCCAAGTTCAGGCTAACCCCAATAACCTGAACAGATCTAGTTCTCAGCAGCATTTTAGTCAGGTATACTATTCAGCATCTCCTAGATCTGAACATGAGATTCTTTCGTGTGACGAGGCTAACCACATGTCACTCAGGAGCGGAAGGACCGTGACCGTACCTGACAGGGTGAGGGATAGGAGGAGGGGCATCTCTGGAGCTCTATCTGAGGAGTCTTCAGAGGACGAGGAGGAGAGGCATCATATTTCGGAGCCCCATCAGCATCATTCGAGGATTTCTACTCAAGGAGCCGACAGGAGAAGGAGAGCACGTATGCAGCATCGGCAGCATGGATACACTTCTGAGTCTACGGAGGACCTTGCATCTCCGGTTGTGGCGGATACCACTCCAGCTTCTACTCCACAACTTGTAGTAGATAATTTTGATTTCGATCCCATGTTGCATCAAAAAGATTCATGTATGAAGAACTCTATTTCCATTAATGCCAAGAATGATCTTTCAGTTCATGATTCAGACTCTTCATCTTCAGTTTCTCTAGCTTCCATCCCTTTCCCCCGTGCTCTTACGACAGGAAAGCACATCAAAAAGATTCAGAAAGATGACCCTGATATGGCACGGTTTTGTAAAGAAAATATCACAGTTAAGGTGCCATTTGATGAATATGTGGCTAACCATCCTGCCTTCCAAAAATACCTTAAGGTGAGATGCACACCTACAAGGGTTAGCAGGAAGAAAGACAACCGAAATATAAAGACACATGTCTTATCGGTAGCCACAACCTATTGTCTCAAGAATCAGACTTTGCTAAGGAAAAAGAGAGACATGGGTGCTCATTATGTGGAGAGTCGTATTGACGACATTGCGTTTGCACGCACACTCTTAGATAACGGTTTTTCAATCAACTTACTTCCCTTAGCATTATATCAGAAATTGGAGTTGGGACCACTTCGCAAATCTAGAGCTTTACTCCAATTTGCAGATCGTTCAGTGAAGAGACCTAAGGGAGAAGTGAAGAACGTAGTTATCTCGATTGAGGGACAGAACTATCAGGTTGACTTCATAGTCTTGGACATGGAGACCCCCAATCATTGGAGAGAATCTCAGATCATTCTCGGACGACCCTTCCTTAGGACCGCAGGCGCAGCTTTCGATTATGGTACGGGAATGATGAAGTTCCGTTCTCCAGGCGGAGAAGTGAACCTTGAGATGAAGCAAACCAAGTGTCAGTGACCCGATTCAGAGAGTAGCACAGAGTACTCATCTTCAGAGGCAGATTGCAGTTTTATTAGCACAGTTGGGATTTGGGGACAGATTCCTTCGGGACAGAGCAAGTCCCTTTCATCTGGAAAGGGTATAGTGGATGATGCAGTTTGCCAGGTGTTGTCTGATCTTGTGAGAGATGCATCTACCTATTCCCATGATGACACAGAGATCCATCTGGATCTGTCAGTTCCATCCCCTTCGGAACGATCATGGGATATAGATGATGAGTCGGACGCGGCTTTGGCCGAACTGCCGTGTTTCTTTGGCGATCCGACTCCTGATACTTCTGATTTGGTGGCGAGTACTACTCAGCTTAGCTCACCTTCATGCAGCACGTAACCAGATTCAGATTCAGTTCAGCCAGATCTGCTTGATGATACCACTTTGCCAGAATTTAAATCACTACCTCCTACACTCAAGTATGCCTTTCTTGCGGGACCCAAAGAGAGATATCCTGTCATCATTAGCTCAGACTTGCTTTAGAACAGGAGTCTAGGTTGTTAGAAGTCTTAGAGAGGAACCGCAAAGCAATAGGCTGGACAGTGTCGGATCTCGTGGGCATCAACCCCGCTCTCTGCTCGCACCACATTTTTACTGAGGATAATGTGAGACCTTCCCGTGAGTTCCAAAGGAGACTTAACCCCAATCTACGGGAAGTAGTGAAGAAAGAAATTGAGAAATGGTGCAAAGCATGGTTTATATACCCTATTTCTGACTCCAAGTGGGTGGCCCCACTTCATGTTGTCCCGAAGAAGTCGGGAATTCAGATGGTCACCAACGACGAGGGGGTAGAGATCGCGACACGAGTACCTACGTCGTGGCGTGTGTGTGTTGACTATAGACGCTTGAATGTCGTGACCAAGAAAGAACACTTTCCCTTGCCTTTTATTGATCAGATCTTGGAGAGACTAGCAGGGAAAGAGTTCTTCTGTTTTCTTGATGGGTACTCAGGCTACAATCAGGTGGCCATAGCCCCTGAGGACCAGGAAAAGACCACATTTACATGTCCATTCGGCACTTATGCTTTCAGGCGCATGCCATTAGGGCTCTGCAATGCCCCGGGCACATTTCAGCGATGCATGATAGCCATATTTGCCGAAATGGTGGGAGATTTCCTGGAAGTGTTCATGGATGATTTCTCGGTCCATGATGATTCTTTTGATACATGTTTAGCGCACTTGGACCGAGTCCTCACGAGGTGTAGAGAGGTGAATCTGGTACTCTCCTGGGAGAAGAGTCACTTCATGGTGACGGAGGGTATCGTGTTGGGGCATGTCATCTCCAAAAGGGGAATGGAGGTTGATCCTGCCAAGGTGGAGGTGATCAAGAAACTCGATCCGCCTACCAAAGTGAAGTTAGTGTGGTCATTCTTAGGGCATGTTGGATTCTATAGAAGATTCATTCAGGATTTTTCAAAGATCGCTCGCCCACCGACTGAGCTCTTAGGAAAAGACACAGAGTTCATTGTAGATCACAGGTGTCTGGAGGCCTTTGTGCTCTTGAAGAGGAAGATTTGTGCCTCGCCTATCCTACAAGCTCCTGAATGGTCTCTCCCCTTTGAGATCATGACTGATGCTTCAGATTTTGCTATAGGAGCTGTGTTAGGACAACGACGAGAGGGGATTCCGTTTGCGATTCATTATGCGAGCAAAGTTTTAGATCCTACACAGAAAAATTATACAGTGACTGAAAAGGAAATGCTCGTGGTAGTATGGGCCCTCGAGAAGTTCAGATCATATATTTTGGGCTCTAAGGTGACAATTTATACAGATCAGACAGCCATTCGATATTTAATAGAAAAGAAGGGCGCGAAGGCGCGTCTTCTTAGGTGGATTTTACTCCTCCAGAAATTTGATTTGGAGATAAAGGATAAACCTGGAGTGAAGAATGTTGTGGTTGATCACCTTTCTTGGATTGAACTTAAGGATTCTCCTGATTTTGAGCGGATTAGAGAGACCTTCCCAGATGAGTCAATTTGTGTTATTGACTCACTCCTGTGGTATGCCAACATGGTGAACTATCTTGTCTCCAAGCAGGTTCTCCATGGTTGGACTAGGAGCAGTATTGACCGACTGAAGTCGGATTCGAGGAGATACCACTGGGACGATCCTTTCCTTTTCTTCGAAGGACCGGATTGTGTTTGGAGAAGGTGTATTCCTCAGGAGGAATACCAGAGTGTCCTCACATATTGTCATTCACTTGAGGCTGGAGGACACCATTCGGGAAAGAGAACCGCTCACAAAGTACTTCAATGTGGATTGTATTGGCCGACCTTGTTTAGAGATGCTATTGATTTTGTACGGTCGTGCCCTATCTGTCAAAGGATGGGAGGGACAGTTGGACAGAGAGATGAGATGCCCATGCAACCGATGATTATTTGTGATGTTTTTGATGCATGGGGCATAGATTTTATGGGTCCCTTTCCCAACAGCCAAGGACATGAGTACATATTGTTGGCGGTTGACTATTTATCCAGGTGGGTGGAGGCTATCCCAACCCGAACCGCAGACATCAAGACTGTCTGTAAGTTTGTGAGAGACCATATTATAGCTAGGTTCGGGGTGCCAAAAGTTTTGATATCTGATGGGGGTAGCCATTTTGTGAACCGAGATATGAGATCTTTAGCTAAGGACTATGGATTTGAGCATAGAGTTACTAGTACTTACCACCCACAGTCCAACGACATGGCAGAGGTTTCGAACAGAGAGGTGAAGAGTATTTTGCAGAAATTGGTTCGTCCTGATAGGAAGAACTGGTTCCAGCTCTTGGACCAAGTTCTGTGGGCCTATAGGACAGCCTACAAGACACCATTGGGTACTTCACCATTTAGAATGATCTATGTCAAGCCATGCCATTTGCCCGCAGAATTGATTCATAAATCCGAATGGGCAATTAAGAAGATTAATTGGAGTTGTCACCTAGGGAAGCTTTGTCGAGACTTGAACTTGAACGAGCTCGTGGAAATCCGAAACAGGGCATATGACAACAGTTTGATTTATAAGGACAAAGTAAAGAGATGGCATGATCATCACATTAGGTGCAAAGACTTTGTCCCTGGACAAAAGGTATGGTTGTTCAATGCCAGGTTGAAGATGTTCCATGGGAAGCTCAAATCTAAATGGATGGGTCCCTTTGTTGTTAAGAAAGTGCACGAGAATGGAAGTGTAGAGATAGTTGATCTCACTGATGGTGCACAATCTCATGTGGTAAATGGACAACTGTTGAAGCATTTTGTTGATTCAAAAGAGCAGTTAGTCCAAGTCGAGGTCATCAACTTCATGCAGAGCGAGCACAGAGCAGATACATCATATTACTCATCATGAAGATGCAGCATCAAGAGTCAACATCTTAAAAGATTCATTCCTCTTGTACATTCGCCCTTCTTTGTATATTCTCCAGATCACATCGGTTATCACACTTACTCTTGTCCTATACTTAGGCTTACCAAGAGCCTAAGTATAGGGGGAACCGATGCCCTCCTTGTGTATATACTCATCCATTTCTCCTCTTGACCTCGTCCGCCCCATTTTTTCTCTTCTTCTACACTTAGGCTAACCAGAGCCTAAGTATGGGGAGCAGATCGACTTCTATACTCTTTATTATTCTAGTCATCCTACGCTTAGCATGAGCTATGTCTCTTTCTCGCTTCTTGTGCCATGAGGACATAGAACATGCTAAGTATCGGGGGCGTGTATATATTACATAGCTCGTACTTTCACGTATTTTTGTATACTTTCACGTATTTTGTATCTATTATACAATAATTATGGGGTGGGTTAAAAAAACAAACAAACAAAAATCTCTTAAAAATATATCTTAAAAAAATCCCTTATTTGCTTAAAAAAAACTTTTTCAAAAAAAATCTTTTCTTATTTACTTATCTTTTCAAAAAAAACTTTTCAAAAAAAACTTTTTGAAAAAAAATTTTGTAAAACTTAAAAAAATCATAAAAAAACAAAAAAACTAACTAATAAGTTGGTTTAACCCCTGACACATTCACTTTCACACAAGACTAGTGATGTTCAAGAACACTTGGTTTATGAGCTCTTGAGATTTTGAGTTAACCAGCCTTAGTCATTAGGGTCTTGACTTAATTATTCACATTTCCTTAGTTTGAAAGATTTGTGTGCTATATTGCATGCTTAGTCTCTACCTTAAGAATATGATCAGCACCTCACATACACGACTGCAGTTATGATGAGATGAGTTGAAATTTCACTTGAGGATCTGGGATGAGGGATTTGAGTTTGGACTTGATTTAATGATGCTCGAGGATGGGATAAAATCAATGAAGGCTTCATGAAACCTGAGTGTCAGCATCTTTAGCCAGTATGAGAACATGGTTCTTGTACTATCTCTTGACATCTACCTATGTGCCAGGGTGTGATAAAATAAAAAATTGTTGATCAGTGTGCGCCAACTCTTGGTAAAAGCAGTGGAGCTAGCCAAAAATACTACAAAGCAATGAAATGTCAAAGAAAAGCTCTCATTCCACAAAGTCAATTATCAAAAGAGCTTCCACCAAAGGCGAGCGCTCCCAACCATTTCAAAGTGTCAACTTGGACCATCGCTATTAGGACCAGGAGTCGGGCTTGCACCAAAAAAGGGCTCTTCATCGTAAATGCTACAAGTCTGGGTGTAGAAGGTATAATAGATACTCAAAAAAGACACACCCCGGTGTACTCCCAGGAAAACAAGTGCAGACGGCTCCAACTTCTCTTGACGGACGCACTGATCAACACCAAAAAAATACGTTGAGTAATAAGGCACTCGAGAGGATCCTTGTTCCAATGAGAGGGAGAGAAGAAATGACACAATCCTATGCCCTCCATCAACTGGCCTTCCATCTACACTTTCAAGTCTGACAACTAAAGAGACGGTGGATTGGATGCAAGAAATGATTTATTCCCTAGTGTTGAGGATCATGTCCTTAGGAGAGTCTCTTGGACTGGAACCTTGGGTGATGTTGTGACTCTACTCTTGTAACTGCGGTTAACACTTAAAGTCATATCCCTACTATATATGTATACAAAGAGAGTCTGATGATTAAGGAAATTGGATACCTTTTGACTAGAGCTTGGTTCAGCTTAGAATTTTAGGATCTCTAAAACCGAGAGTTCTTGAATGGATCAAGTCTTGTATTCACATGCACAGTCAGGGATTAATCTAACTTATTCATTCTTTATTTGCTCGAGGACTAGCAAGGTTTAAGTATAAGGGGTGATGAATCCACGATTCATCATCTCAATATCTTGATCTTAGCAAAATCCATGAGTAAATTCCCTAATAAATATATATATATAATCCATAAATTAACAAAATGACTCTTGTAAATAAAATACATTAATTATTGTATATTAGATTGTATAAAATAAACTAACAATAAAAAGCCGCAAAATCAAAGGAGTTTTTCACATGTAAATAGCCCAAAACTTCATCTATTTTTAATAATTTAATTTCAACTTCTTTTTGTCTAATTCTTTCTCTTATGTGTTCATAGCGATGTATATAAAAATAAAAAAATACAAAACAAATTTTACCTCAAATAAATGCTCCTAGATCCCAAAGAGAAAAAAGGCGTAAAGACCAACTTCCAAGCCAAATTCCCGCTCCGTATGAACTCCAAATTCACCAAACTCACTTTTAAAGTTCAAGTTAGAAAATTATCTATCCAACAGAAGTGGTTTCATTAAAATCGGAGCTCATTTGCAAAAGTTGGGTTTTGGGACCTAGATGTACAATGTATACCTTGTATATATTCATTCTTTCTTAATTTTTATTGTATCTTTCATAATTACTAAAAATACAAAAATATCATGATTGTGTTGTATTTTAATTGTACTATTTTATTATATATTTTCATTGTAAATATCTCTTATTAAAAAGACAAAAAATACATATTAGAAAAGTAAAAAAAATGTGTACATGGTGTTTTGTCTTCTTTTGTAAATTCTCCACTTTTTGTCTTCTCTTTTTAATTTATGGTATTTAAAGTAGACAATCTTATTTATTTATTTATTTATTATTTAACTTCCATTCTCTACAATAACCACCAATTCAACTCCATTACTCCACCATTTTTTCTAACTTCTAATTCAACTCCACCATTTTATTAACCTCCATCCCACTCCATCTTAATTCTAACTTCCATTTTTTCCATCTCTTTATATACATTCCATCCTCCTCAATTTGCATTTGATCCATCTTTATGTGAGGAGAGCCTAGTTCCCAGAGTTGAATTGGTGACAATGACGCAACCGCGGTCGAGCGACGACGGTCCTCTCTCCGGTGTGATCTGTTGGCTTTTTGGCCAACATCGCAGCCGCACCGGCGTGCTGCTCGAGCTCATCGCTCGCCGGCGATTCGAGCGAAGACCGTTCTCTCGTGAGCACACCATCGGCGATCGTCTCCATCGTAGGTAATTTTTCATCTCATTTTATCATATTGTCATTTTTGCAATTTTTCTTTAGCACATCATATCACCACCATTCCCTATTTGTTCTACTCCACATATTATCACCATATCATTTTTTCCCCTTCATTGTCATTTTCATTTGCATTCCTTGTTTAACAAAATTAAAAAAATATAAAAAAATTAAAACAAAAAAAGAGATTTCTTTATTACAGCAGAAAAAAATCAAAAAAATAAAAAAATAAAAAAATTTGGAAGGAGCAGCAGGCGCAGGTGACGCCCGCCGCCCCTCCCCCCACATCGCAGCCGGCGCCGCGGACCCGAGCCACCACCAGTCAAGCGCGGGCCGTCGCGCCTCCCACCTCCGCCGCGCCTTCAAGCGCGGACCGCTGGGCCTCCCTCCGCCGTCGCTGCTGCGCCAGCGCAGCAGCACCCCTTCGCCAGCCCCCCAGTCCTCCGTTCTCCGCCCTCGCCCGCAGCTCCTCCCCTCCGCCGTTCGACCGTCGTTCCACCCTCCCCGCGCCGAGCTCCGCTGACCCTCCAACGTGCACGGCCGCACACATCCCCGCGCGGAGCCGCCGCCGCCGTCCCCCATCTTTTGGGTTCTCCCCATCGAGCCTGAAGGAGGAAGAAAGGTCCTTTTTTATTTTTTTATTTGTAAAAATTGCATCTTTTATTTCGTAAGTTTTTGTAATTACTGTTTGGTCCCTGTATAAAGTTTGCTTGTGAGTTTCTTTCCTGACATTGCACAGAGACCCCTGTCTTTATGGATTAATTTGGACCTCAATTTTGTGTCATTTTATTCAAGGAAAAATACCATTGTGTTGAGAAACAAATTGTCTACATTTTTACTATTTATTTGTATTTTTGTGAGTTATGGGTAATTAATTAAAAATGGTTAAATGAAATTCTGTGTATTTTATCCAATCTGAACTCTTAAATTTATATCTCACAAACGGTTGCTCTAAAAATTCTACGAAAATTATATATGATGCCCTGATATATGTTTAACTTACTTCCAAATTTCACATCTATTGGAGTTGTCTTGTGCCTGAAATAAATTGTAGAGTGTTTTTAGTATTTGATTTTTAATTAAATCCACGTATATCCTTTTTGCAAAATTTCAAATCTCCTGGATGCCACATGAAAATATCTACTTGAGATAATTTACACTTTGCTTAATTTGATAACGTGGATTAATTAGGAATTAATTACTCACTATCACTCTGTTTCCACTAAAAAATACATAAAAAATCATATTTAGTAAAAAATTCCAAAAATATTACTATAGCTTCCTTGCATCATGTTTTCATTCCAGTAATTTTTTCATAATTTTTGTTTACTGTTTGTGTGATAAATTACAAAAAAATCCGTAAAAAGTGTGCATTTTTATTTATTGCATTTTAACCCATAAAATTCTAAAAAAAGTATCTTGCATTCATCTCTGGATTAGGACTTTAAGAAAAATATAATTTGGCTAAATTTGACTAATTTGACATTAAAATTAATTTGGCCTTGTTGTGTATTTTCTTAGTGTTGTAATTCACTTGCATTTGCATTCTATTTGCATAAAAAATATAAAAAATACCACATTGGATATCTAGACCTAAGTTTTTGAATTAAAACCGAAGTTGTTCCTTCGCCTCCCTGAGTTCGACCCCGGACTTGCCCGGGATATAAATTAAGCCGAGACACTCTTCACGGAGATCTTTTCTCGGTTCTGACCGAATCGCTAAGTACATGTATTACAACGAACACGAATTAAATATCGTATTCAGCGACTCGTCAATGTCCTTGAGGCATCCTGCGTAGTCTGCATCTGCATAGGTTGTAACAGCAAGGGATGTGCCTTTGCTAAACAAAAGGCCAATGACTGGTGAGGTCTTTAGATACCTCAAAATCATATGGGTTGCATCCATATGGGTTTGTCTTGGTTGCTCCATGAGCTGACTCACTTTGCTTACTGCATAGGATATGTATGGCCTAGTGATGGTCCCATATAGTAGCTTCCCAACTAACTCTGTGTATCTCCTCTTGTCGACCTCATCAGTGTCGTTATCATAAAACTTCATGCTCGGGTCCATGGGAGTAGTGGTTGACTCGCAATCTACCATGCATGTCTCTGATAGGAGATCTGTAACATACTTCCTCTGGGTCATCATAAGACCTCGATGGTTCTTGGTGAACTCCAGTCCAAGGAAGTAAGGTAGATTTCTAAGATCCTTGGTCACAAATTCCTGACCCAGGAAAGCCTTAGCCGCTTGAATCCCCTATGCATTATCCCATGTAATGATGATGTCATCTATGTATACCAGTATAGCCACCGTGCCCTTCTGGGATCTATGAACGAACAAGGACCCATCTGCAGTGGATCTCGCGAACCCCTTCTATTGAAGCCATGCTCTCAAACTCTACTTAAGGCCATAGATCACCGTATGAAGTATGCACACCATCTGAGACTCCCCCTCAGAAGCAAACCCATGTGATTGTTGCATGTAGACTTCCTCCTGAAGATGACCATAGAGAAAGGCATTGGTCACGTTAAGCTGGTACAAGGTCCAGTTGCGCGTGACAACGACGAGAGAAGAACCCGCAGTATGGAATGCCTGGCCACTGGAGAGAAAGTATCATGATAGTATATCCCATAAGTCTGGGTTAACCCACGAGTCGCGAGTCGTGCCTTGTAGCAATCAATGATGCCCTTCGCTTGATGCTTCACAGTAAAAACCCACTTGCATCCTACAGTAGACACGTCTGCAGGAGTTGTAATTGTACTCCATGTGCCACGAGACTGTAAAGCAATCATCTCTGCTTCCATATCTAGACACCATTCAATCACCCAGAGTGCCTCCTGATAAGTATATGGGATTTCTACAACGGATAATTCCATAGTAAATTTTCTGAAATATGGTAAAAGCCTCCCCAGAGACACTTGTCCTGCCATGGGGTAACATGCACAAGAACGCTTGCCTTTTCGCACTGCAATGGACCATCCTAAATCACTCTTAACGGGCGGTTTTGTCTCATCCTATAAACATGTGTACTCATCATGTACATCATGCACACCACTACCTCCATCAGTCAAAACCAAGTTTTCAGAATTTACCTTGGGTGTGCTGGATGCTGGGGAAGGCATTGAAACATGGAGTGCAGGCTCAGGTACATGAGTAGGTTGTGGTGGTGGTGGTGGAAGAATAATAGAATCCTCAGACTCAGAGGAACTCATTCTGTCCCCTGCAAGCGAATAGTACACGATGGACTCAAAGAAGGTGACATCAGCACTGACCTAGTACTGTCTCTATACAGGATCAAAACATTGATAACCCTACAGGATCAAAACATTGATAACCCTTCTATGTGCGAGAATAACCTGACAAACATGCATTTAATAGTCTGAGGAGCAAGATTGTCATGACCATGTCGTAGAATATGGAGGAATGCCACATATCCGAACACTCGTGGGGTAAAGAGAAAAAAGATCCTTTTCAGGAAAGGCAAGGACAAAAGGTGCCTTTTAACCCAAAATAGTAAGGTCATCTTATTTGTAAGGTAACAAGCTATCATAAACACATCTCCCCAAAAAGAATGTTGAGCCTGAATTTGTATGAAAAGACACCTGGTGAAATCAAGAAAATGTCGATGTTTGTGTTCAGTCATTCTGTTGAGATATATCGGAACAAGAAGTATGATGAATAATGCCATGTGATCTGAAAAATGAGACAGGCGTGCAGTACATTACCCAATTGCATTATCTGAATGAATATATTTTATTAAGATGGAGAAGATGTTCTTTATTTAAGTTACAAAATTTTGAATAATTGTACTAGCCTCTGATTTATGCTTAAAAAGAAAAACCCAGGACAATCTGGAGAAATCAACACAAACAAGATAAGTACATGTGTCCCTGATGATCAGGTACACGACTCGAACCCCACAAATCTAAGTGGAATAAATCAAAGAAGCCATGAATACTGTGACCTTGACGATGTGAAAAGTTGGACATGTGTTGCTTTTCAAGTTCACGACTCACACTGAAGTTGTGCTTTATAGAAACACCAGGGATAAGACGACAGATATTTTGGAGCGGGAGGTGGCCAAATCTAAAATGTCGTTTGCAGGGAGAAATGGACCCTACAGAAAGAGAAATGGCACTAGTATATGGAGACTAGGACAACATGTATAGCCCTCTATGTTCACGGCCACATCCAATCACCCTATCATGAGTATATCCTAAAACATAAGGAAACCACTGTCAAATATAGCACGACATTTAAATCTTTTGTTATCATACTAATAGTCAGTAAGTTCTTGGAAAAGCAGGTGCATGAAGAACATTCTGCAGGTGTATGGGATGTTAAAGGAACCTCCCCTTGTCCAGTAATTGAGGATTGAGTCTCGTCTGCAATTACTACCGATCTACCTGATTGTGTAGGTAGATATGTACTGCAAAATATCTCCACAGAGATGATGCGATACTCCAGAATCCATAATACACTCCAAAGGATCTGATCGAGAACGACAAGTAAAAGCATGTCTAATACCTGAAGTGCCGGTAGACGCAAAGGCAACAGCGTTTGATGGACCGGTGTTGGTAGATCCAACGCCCGGAGGCATGATGTCTCTTAGACGAGCAACAAAATCATCTTAGCGATGATCGGTAAAGTCAGGAACAGTCTGACTCTGTTCTGCGACACAGGATGAGGGTGGAAATCCGTGCTTGGAATAGCATATATCCTTTGAGTGACCTAAATGGTGGTAGTATGAACATGTCTATCGAATGCGAGAATCACCTCTACCGCGCGTGCCTCTTCCTCAAAAAGGAGTAAATCCACCTCTAACACATGATGCAGTCATGGCCGACGAAGTCTGGGAGGGTGTAGGAAAGGAGATATTTAATCGACTCAGTCGGTGGTAGGCTTCCTCCATAAGAGGTATGGTAGCATTGATGAGAAGTTGCAAGCGAGCCGAGTCATATTCTAGGTAGAGGGCAGCCAGAAAAACACTAGTCATGACAGAATCTCTATAGGCCTTGTGCTACTATGGAGTGGTCATAAGAGGTAAGTAGCAGTGAAGTCGCTCCAACATACTCCTCAGGGAAGTATACAAGATGTTAAGAGGACGATCGTCATGTTTGATTGTGAAGATATCGCGCTGAAGCTGTACTATCTTCGATTCATTCTTGGCCTAAAAGTATGTCCCTGCAAGAATGTCCCACATTGCTTTTGTTGTGGGATGACTAAGAATGCCGTTGGTTATTTCCATGGAAATTGTACCATATAGCCACACCTTGGCATATACATTATCAGCCTCCCATTAGGCATTGGTATCAATCTTGTCCACTAGCTCATCCTGTGGCAGAATATGCTTCTTGCCATGCACTACATTAGATTCATAAACAGCATTGCCCATAGCTCATAGTCGATACCATCCATCTTGACAATATGAGCAAGACCCTTGAAAGCACCCATAGATGGTGTATCAACTCTACTTTCTGACATCTTGATCAATTACTAGGACCTTAGAGGACTTTTTATGTGCATAAACGGATATAAAATAATGTGGTTGTGACTTAGACTCATACTACAACCATATGTCAATGAAACATGGTATAATATTGATAAAAGGTAAAATTAGACAATAAATCTTGAAATCAAAAATCATGTTTCCAAGGCTTCAGGAGGGGTTACTGTACCCGTTGGCAGCACAAGAGGTACCTCTATGCAGCAAGGCAGTGGGCAACACCTCCACCGTTGTGTAACACCGCTGGAGCCGCTAGACAGCAGTAGTGCTGCTTGCCGATGGCGCTACGAGCCAAACGAGGTGGCAATGCACGGAGAGAGGGGATAGAGGCACGCCGAGGAAGGAGGGGTTGCAGGTAGGGTTAGGATTTTTAGCTCAAGGCTTCGGTAAGCATGCCCATAGGGTGTATTTGATTGGCGGGTTAAATTAGTAGAGGATACCCGTTTTTGTGTTTTGTTGTTTCGATAGAAGGTTAAACTGGAGGTGGGTTAGAAATGGATTTAGAGTAATATGGATTGTATTGGAGTTTGAAAAAGTGAGTAGTTATTGTAATGTAATTGTATTGAAGTTTGAAAAAGAGAATAGAAGTGACATAATTTATAATTTTTATATGATATGATGGTATAATAAATTATTTTTTGATAGGAATGATGATGTAAAATTGATTTATTTAATTTTTTAAAAAAGGAATAAAGTAAAGCCCACGGGGAGAGATGAGGATGTGGGTAAAGAGGTATAAACTTCCCTAAACCGCAAGTAACCCACTAACCAAACGCTACCATAATGTTTTCAGCATATGCCCATACTGTATACATTTAAGTATACGACAATAGGGGCTGAGATTTAAACGGAATACAGTATGGGCATGCTGAAAACAATGAGGAATTATTTCTAAAAACAGTAAGACAATAGGGGATAAGGTGTGCATGCTGCACATCATTTTACAAAAAAAATTGTTAAATGTTGGCAAAGCGAATTATTTCTAAAATCTGTATTACAAAATGATGTGCAGCATGCACACTTCAATTTTTAATATCAGACAGAATTGCAACCACTGTATCTTTCTGTATGTATGAGTATGCCTAAAAGAAAATAAAAAAAAACTTTCCGAGGATTTGATACATTACAATCGACGAAATAGGATGCGTCCTAATGGCAGGAACGATAATGAAGACCATATAGTAGTATTATATTTAAACATATACGTTCGCCTACAAAATCAAAATATTACAATAAGATAAACAAACAGACGAGATATACAAGAAGCAAAACGATCAAAAAAGTTTTCCAAACAAAAAAACAGATGAAACTAAACACAATATTACTATAGACAATATAGGCATTGAATAGCTAGTCAATGCATAATAATAACAATGACTAACAATTAATAAGTTCGAATGAAGACCAAAAACTCTTATGAAACTTGCACTTAATAAAGATCAGAGTGCAGACAGAAGAGAAAAACTACAGTGCTCAAAGCAGATAAACTAAAATTACAGTCAAAACTTGAAAGAAAAACACAAGTGCTAGATATCATATCATCTTGAGGACAAATTAACATCCAACAAAAAATGAAAATAGACCTCTCGCGCTCATATAACCGGTAATACCAACAAATCAAGCATTCTCGACAACAGGATACTCAAAGACAACATCCTTGCCACAGAGCTTGCGGTACACCCCTGCGAATGTTTCCACCTTCAATTCGGTATTGTTTTTCTCCTTGTGATCAAGAAGGACCTGAAAATAGAAAAGAAAGAAATCAATAAGTTGCAACAATCTTGGAATAATGGGAACTAAGAAATCAATAAGTTCGAGGTTATCAGAACCTGGAAGCAACCAAAGATGAATTAACAAAAAAACACTGGTATCTCTCATTAATCTTTATTCTTTATCACTCATATGAATACCTCGTCAATGAACAACGCAAAAGGTTTGAAAAGAATCCATGTTAAAGCACCATGTTGTAAACATGGAATGTTCTTACACATGTATGTCTAGAAATAATTTCCTCAACTAGCAAGTTCTTGCACAAGTATATCTAGCATTGGTGTCCTTATCTAACTTTAATATCTCAAAAATAACCTGACTGTTTAAAAAACATACGCCATCTAAAGCATGTCTTCCACTAAACTTAATGTGGAAAAAGATGGAATTTTACCATAAGCTATAGTCTACAAACTCAATAAATATAAAGAAAATTTCATATAAATTCTAGACGATTTCCTCGAACAATATGTAATTTATCACAATATAAAACAAACAGCATCACAGAAGACATTATAAAATTAAACAAGACTTTTCTGAAAACCTTATAGAATATGCATGATCAAACTATCATTTGACTGAGTTTATTTTGGTAGAGGTTAAAAAGGCTTAAAGATAAAACTTTTCTATCATTATTTGGTTCTCTGGGTCATGGGATAAATAGTCAATATTGTGGAGCAAGCTGGAGACAACTATTACGAATCAAGAAAAATGAATTGGAATAATAGGTCGGATAAACAGTTATCATTGCCTGAATGAGCAGAGATAAGTGAAGGGACAAAATGGGCCGGGTACAAAAGGAGCGATGCTTGACCAAAGATGAGACAATTTCGACAAAAAAACATGAAATCACAAAGGTTAACCTCCCTAACGTACATCCAAACAAATAATTTATATTTGGTTTAAGTAATCAGAAGAAGTGGAGCTTGAATAGGCTTTCAATAAGCTCACATACATCCTCGAGAAAAACAGTAGCAACATATCCAGAGAATTTCACAAAAAAGCACTATTGGTACGACAATAGAATTACATAAATGCAATACCCCGTCACAAGCGAAAACTTCTTATAACTATTTCTAAACATTAAAAGGTTGAAAGAAATCCAAAGATTTTATAAAGATGACATGACAGATGACATGACAAAGGGGCCAAATTGCAGACAACAGAAAAAAATATTTTATAAAGATGTAATAAAAAGAGGAAGCTACTGAAATAAAGTCCCTTCAAAAACATTGCACAAAAAATAAACAAGGTTGACAAGTAGCAAGTTTCCTAATATCATTCCAAACTAAAAACTAAGACAAATGATATTATAAAGAAAAATATATTAAGCAAAAAAATCCTAGTAAATAAATATATTTTGAAGTGTCAAATAAAAACACTGAAATAATCAAAGTACAATGAAGGAACAGAAAAGCACCATTCTGTAGACAATACAATTACATTACTGATCACAAACGGAAAACACTGGTCTGCAAAAACAATTCTGGAAATGCCTAAAGAAACAAAAGACTGGCGTCTAATTACAAAAATTAACAAGAACATGATAAACGACCAGGTTGCAGAAAGCTTGTTGATAAATTTCGTTGCAAAATGGAGAAAGAGAGAAGCTGCTAAAAATTCCATGTATCTTCACTAAGAATGCAAGGAAAATGAACATATTTGACAAGGATATAGGTGACTCAGATGGTATTATTCAAAATCTTAATGCAAAACGTCGTAGAAAAATGTTCAGCATTGGAAAAAACCGGAAAGAGGAAAATAAGACCTTCATGATCTTGGAGCCATCAAGTCTGTATCTCACACGTTTGCCAACAATTTCAGCTGGGTAAACAACATCCTCGAGAATAGCCTCGTGCACAGCTGTAAGGGTCCTGCTGCGTGGACGAACAACAGCGGAACCCTTCTTCGGAGGTCTAAGTATCTTCCTGGAGGCAATAATGATAACTTCCTGAAAATGGCATCGAATTCTAATGCTCAGTAAAATAAACAATGCAAATAGTATAAGCAGCATGTATTGTAATTGAATCCCAGTTTCGACAGAATAGTTTAAAACATTACAAGTTGGAATATAGTACAAGAACTACAAAAAATAGCAAATTACACTAATCACAATGTTAACAGTCTCTTATTTACTAGCAGATTTAAATACTAAAAATATGACAATGGTATGACTTGTTTTTGAATCAAATTGAAATTATAGAAATTATTGAGCAAAAGGTTGATCAAAGGTGGTATGGACAAGTTAAGGATCGAAATACTGTTTTAATATATATATATATATGTATGTATGTATGTATGTATATTCTTTAGTAAAGAAAACTGTCTGTCGACAGACAAGAGATATTCATTACATTATCTTTAATAGAAATGATATTGATTCGAAAAAAAACGTGCAGCCGCATACTAGAGAAAATAAAAAAAATCGTGCAGCCCCATTTAGTGGTTCACATTAAATGAGCAATGATGGTAGCAATTTGCAAACCGCAATGGGAGACTATGGGTATAGGATATAGTTGCGGTAACTGTGAAAAAAAGGGAGTCGCCTTGTTTAAAAAATTGTAAAACAAAAGAGGATGATCTTCCTTGTCATCTAGATACATGGCCTCAAATTTCAGCGAAATTAGGTCAAATTTCGATCGAATATCGATATCCAGTCGAAATCGAAATTCGACGGAAATGACCAAAATGAACGAAATATGGAGGGTCCTATTACAAAAAATGACCGAAATTCTGGTCAAAATTCCACCGAAATTCTGTTTTGGTCGATACCGAAATGGTGACTAAAACCGACATTTAAGTCCTTGCTACGGAATGTCATCTTTCTTCAGATATGCATCAGTTTTGATGTTCTAGACAATTTATAGGGAGTGTTTCCAGGGTGAATATAAACAGTAACTTAATTACAAACATTTAGGCTACTCAAAATAGCATGTGACAAAGGCTCAACATAACCGCAAACATATTATTCCCTATGATATGTAAAAAGAAAAGAATGAGATTATTTATTTAGAGGTCCAAGGGTTCTCTTATATAGGAGAAAATCCATTGGGTAAATTATATAAAAAAGATCAGATAAATACAAAAATAGAAATAATACTAGAGATAGTTAATATCTCAACACTCCCCCTCAAGCTGGAGTGTAGATATCAATAAGACTCAGCTTGGAATAACATCACTGATAAGGTCCTCGCGCAATGGCCTTTGTAAGTGCATCTGTTGTTTGATCTCCCGAGCTAACATGTGTAGTAGTGATAATACCCTTCTGTATCATGTCACGAGTGTAGTGACAACACATCTCTATGGGCTTTGTCTTCTCTTCTCATGAAAGGCTGGATTGTTTGCAATGAAAAGAGCAGCATGATTATCACATTGGAGGTGCATGGGAAGATACACTTCTATGATCGGGTCAGTAAGAACTCGTATGACTCACATCATCTCTGTACTAGCATGTGCCATAGCCCTATATTATAATTTTGTACTCGATCTGGCAACCACCGTCTGCTTCTTACTCTTCTACGAAACAAGGGAATTCCCTATGAACACAGCAAAGCCAGATGTAGACTTTCTATCTTTGGGACACCCGGCATAATCTGCATCTGTGCATGCTATGACTGAAAGAGATGCGCCTCTGTTAAAAAGAAGTCTAATACCAGGTGAAGTCTACAAATATCTCAAAATCATATGGACTGCATCCATACGTGCTATCCGAGTTGCTCCATAAACTGGCTCACTTTGCTTACGGCAAATGATATGTTGGGCATGGTAATAGTTACATATAGTAGCTTGCCAACAAGCTCTATGTACCTCCTCTTGTCGATCTCCTCAGTATCATTATCGTAGAACTTCATGCTCGGGTCAAGCGGAGTAGTGGCAGGTCTGCAATATGTCATGCATTTCTTTAAAAGAAGATCTATAACATATTTCCTCAGGTTCATCACAAGACCCCATTGGTTCCTGGCAAACTCTAGTTCAAGAAAGTAAAGTAATTGTCCGAGGTGCTTTGTCACAAACAACTGACCTAGATAGTTCTTGGCAGTCTGAATGACATGCTTGTCATGTCATGTAATAATAATATCATCAACATAAACAAGATTGATTGTAATACATCTCTGGGTCTTATGTACGAAAAAGAATTGATCAGCAGTTGATCTCACAAACCACGGGTACTCTATCAAGTCCGAGAGCTTTTGAAACAATGCTCTTGGACTCTGCTTGAGGCATGGATAACCCTATATAACCTGCAAACCTTCTAACACTCCCCGTCAGCAGCAAACCCAAGTTGTTGCTGCATATACACCTCTTCCTGTAATCATCATAGAGGAATGCATTCTTTACATCAAGCTGATAAAGAGGTCAAACTCATGTCACAGCAACTGCAAGGAGAATACGTAGAGTAGAATGTCTGGCAACTGGAGAGAAAGCATCCGGCTAAGTCTACTCCAAATGTTTGGGTAAACCCACGTGCCACAAGTCTCGCCTAATAGCGATCCACGCTTCCATCCGCATAGTGTTTGACATTGAACACCCATTTGCAACCCACAATAGGTGTATCAACGGGAGCAGAAACAAGACTCCACGTACCACATGACTGTAATGCAGCCATCTCCTCCTCCATGGCTAACCTCTATTAGTTATTCTTAAGAACCTTTCGATACATCTGTGATATCTACACTGCTAAAAGTGTCAAAGAAAATTTCTTGAAGTCCTTTGACAACCAACTCAAAGAAACAAGAGCTACAAGAGGGTAAGGAGCACACGCCCGTTTCTTCTTTCATAGAGTAATTGGTACATCAAAATCATCTGCCAAGTTTGGGATTTGAAAACTTTACTCTTGATAGGGTACATGTTAATCTTGTCTCGAATCATGTTGCACAGTCAACTCAGTAGTGACATCAGTAGAAACAATATGGTCCTTACATACCTGAGGCATGCTAAATGATGAGAACGACCTATAAGCATGGCGAATAGAGTGAGGCCTGCAAGGAAAAACATGAGGCAAAAACTGAAATAGAGGAGGCGTTGGAGGTGGTGGAGGTGGTGGAAGAGGACTAGAGGAGTAGGTGAAGGACCAGTAGAAGGTGGTGGCATGTATATCTCATCATCAGAGTCAAATAGAACAAGTCTATCACCTATAGGAGAAAAATACATAACAGACACAAAAAAAGTAAAGTCGACACTAACAAAATATTTCTACCTTAAAGGATCAAAGCAACAATACTCTGTTACAAGAGTAGCCTACAAACCCACACTTAACATATCTAGGAGAGCATGTCACATCCTGGAGAGACATCATGAACGAACGCTACAGATCCAAACACACGAGGTGTAAGAGAGAAAAGAGTATTCTCAAGACACGCAAACGAGAAAGAAATCTTCTTTCCTGACACAAACGAGGGCATACAATTTACCAAATAGAAGGCAGTAAGGACAGCATCACCCCGATAAGCATGAGTGTGACTCTATATCAACAATGTTCTGCTTACATCAAGTAAGTGACGGTGTTTGCGCTCAACAATATCGTTCTGCTGGGAAGTGTAAGCACATAAGTTCTGGTGAATAATGCCATGTGATCTAAAAAACTCAGAAAGCTATAAGGTGCAATATTCCAAGGCATTTTCGGAACGGAGATATTTGACATTTGCAAAAAAATATTCTTTAATTCATTACTAAAATATTTGATAATGGAACCAGACTCAGATTTATTCTTCAATAAAAAGACCCGAGAAAGTTTAGAAAAACCATCAACATCTACGAGGTAAAAACAAAGTCCTTGATGATCAGAAACACAACTAGGACCCCAAATATCTAAATGAAGGAGCTCAAATACCTGGGAACTACTCAAACTCTAATGAGATGGAAAAGAGGAACAGTGACGCTTCACAAGTTGACATGCCTCACACTGAAAGGAGGATCTTGTAGAAATCGGAGGGAGAAAATGACATAGCTACTGCAGAGGAAGATGTCCAAACCTACGGTGCCACAAATAAGGAGAGACATGTACAGTAGGTATATTACAAACACTAGCATGAGAAGGTTGAACCAGTCTTTAGAGCCCACATTGCACAAGATCACATCCAATCACTCTGCCTGTGAGTATGTCCTGAAACACAAAAGACGAGCGGTCCTTAGTGTTTAATAGACAGTAAAGTAATCTAAAGACGTGAGCATATAAAACATTCTTCAGGCGTATGGATAGTGACAAATGCAGCGCCCCTTGTCTTGTAATGGGTAAGTGGTTGCCATTAGCAATGACAACCCATCTGCCATGTGGTATAGCATGTAGGACCTCAACTATGTTCTGTCTCCACACAAGTCGTGAGTAGCACTAGAATTCATAATCCACTATGTCATGGTTGCATCATGTAAGGATATATCGATTTCGACCGATATGGGCACCAATATAGCGATATATCCTTATTTACACGCATTTTCTTCACAAAGGCTCGTCGATATGGGTGATATTTCAACGATATATCGTCGAAATATCATATACAACCTTCCATGGTCTACATTCATATTACCAGTAAAGGCATAGGTGACACCTGAGGAGCTCAAAGAGGCTTTGGTTGTTGCAGTGGTATCCTTAGTGGTAGTGTCGGCAGTACGAGTCATGATCTCGCGAATACAAGAGATAATATCATCCAGGTAAAATCGATCTAAGGAGCTGAAATCTCTGAAGACACAAACTGTTATGTTGCTCGACCAGAAACAGGATATCCATGCTTCTGATAGCATGTATCCTCTGCATGCCCAAGCTTGCAACATTAGATACAAGGACCACTTTAGCATCCTCCGCTTTTTCCTCGAGGTGTGTGTCCTCAGGACCGGATGGCCACACCTCGGCCACGAGAAGCAGCCATTGCTGAGAGCGAGAATGTGGTTGTTGAAGGCATGATGATCCGACTGAGACGGCTACAAGTCTCTTTTATAAGAGGGATGGTGGCTCCAGTAAGAAGATGAGTGCGTGCAGCATCATACTATGTATTAACTCCAACCATGTAAACCCCAACCATTATGGAGTATCTACATCTTATGTTTCTCAGTAGGCGTTATAATAGGCATTTAACTATGAAGCATTTCAAACATTCCACGCGGTGAGTAGTAGTAAACATACAAGGGGCACTCATTCTATTTAGTATTGTAGAATCAAACTATAGTTGAAGGATCTTGATCTCATTCTTTGCATGTGCATAGCTGGATACCAAAGTGTCCCACATTACCTTGACAGTGGCAAAGGTTAGAATATCATTGGATATTTCTAAAGCAAGAGTCCCACAAATCCAAACATGCGTGTATGCATCATCTTGCTTCCAAGAAGCATTTGCCCCAATCTTATTTGTTGGCTCTGAATCTCTCTTTGTTATTGCATGCATGAGGGTGAGAAACTACATGGATCATAACTCATATTTGGTCTCATCCATCTTAATGATGGGAGTCGGGTCCTTGAAAGCTCCAATCGATAAGATGTCAACTGTTTTTTGTCTAACATGATGATAAAATATTCAAATAAACGAATTAAATGTGGAGTAAACAGATATAAATGAGTCTATAGAATCATACAAAAGATTAATTGTACGTGTTAATTCATACAACCATCCCTGTTCATCATTGACGCTCATTAAGTCTAGAAAACATGACCTAGAGGTCAAAAATCACGCTCTCCGGCAAAAAATCAGATTAGAACATAAAAACGGTCCAGCCTTCACGCTAAATTCAAGTAAGGAAGCACATAATCAATCTAAATTAGGAAACTTTGCTACACAATAAACTATACAAGTAACCTAAGCACATTGCTTGTGCAATTACATATTCTCTAAAATACAGAGCAAGCATCGAATTGCGTTGAAAAGCAAAAAGGGCCAACCTTTCCGCTAAATTTCTTCTCAAGCTCTCTCACGAGCCTCGCGTGGATCTTCCTGAATGATTTCCTCAGCCTAAAGGGCACGTGGATGACCACCGCTTTCCTGTTGCCAGCGATATCGAATTGACTGCACACAAAAATCTTAGCTTTCATCACGAGTACAAATCAAGATTCAAACCCAACAGATTAAACATCAGACGATTTTACTCACACAGCAGAGTTTATGTAGAGATCTTTCAAATCGCTCTTCAAGTCATTGTTAGTGTTCTCCAGATCGAAAAACGCCTGAAAATATGATTAAACGCATCAGAATCGGCCAAGATCGCGATTTTACACGTGAAAATGGGAGTCGAGATCGAACCTGGGCAACGGTGTCCTCGAACTCGGAAGGCTCCACGCCTTTCTCCTTCTGGATCTTCCTCCTTGCGGTAAACATGGCGGCGACTGTGGCGAATCGAGTGGGGGACCGCGGAAACCCTAGCTTTGTGATGGAGAGAGAGTGAGGGGGTGGGCGGGGACGCTCTTATAGATTAGGGTTTTGTAAGGAGGGAACCGAGGGTCTAATGTGATCGGACGGTTGAGATTGGAGTATGGGATATGGTCAGGGGATGCGGATGGGGAGGATATTTTTCATCGATGTCAAGAATTATTTTATCAAAAATATGTAGATGTTCGTTAATGTAGATAACATTTTTTGTAGGGAATAATCCAATAGCCAATTCCATTGCTTCTGTCCAACTACATGTCATGACCACAGCACTCCCTTTCAATTGTTGCAGAATTATCGATGACTTCGCTTAGGGTGCGTTCGGTTCGAGAATAAGGAGAAATAAGGGTGAGAATAAGGAGAATAAGGGTTTATTCTTTGTTCGGTTGAAGGATAGGAATAAGGATAATAAGGTGAAATAAAAATAAATAAGGTGTAATAAAGATAAGAATAAGAGCAAAATAAGATGGAATAATAGAAAATAATTGTATCACTGGGAACCGTGTCGAGAAGAGAATTGACCCCTTATTCCAGGGCCTATTCTCCATTCAAGCAGGACCTTAGGGATTTCTGGTGCAAATTTTAGGGCTACCAAAGACATTGCAACATTAAAGCTTGGAATTATATAATTGTTACTAAACATTTTGGTGGACTAAGCATCAGAAGGCTAAAAACATGAATAATATCTTGATACTAAAACCCGCATGGAAACTACTGGAGACTAGTCCGAAGGCTTTGTGGAAGAATATTATCCAAGCTAAATACTATCGTATTGAAGAATTCTAGGCAACTGAAGAAACATTGGTTTTTTCCCGACTATGAAAGACCCTTACAGTGGTTAGATATCTTCAGTAACACTGTCACTCTTGTAGAAAAATGGTTCCGCCACTTCTGCCTTTGCACTCGAGGGTCAATCTCCGTCTCAGTGGACTTGATAATCCTTGACATAGACATAACAAAAGATTTTAACCAAACCACCATCATCTTGGGACGACCATTCCTAGCCACCGCGCTAATCGAAATCGACTCTTGCTTGACCGGACTTTCATTCGAAGCGGGATTCAACAAAAGAAAGGTGGGAGGGGGTAGGGGAAAGAAGAAATTCTCTTTTCTCAAATGGCCTACTAACTAGGGCTCTTTTCTCTCTCTTCCTCTACTGGAATGTGTATTATCGATACGGGGGATCCCCAATTGAGAAGATCCATCCACCTGAGACGAAGAGAAAGGTCTATATATTTTCTTTAATTATTCAATTAAACCGATGATTCGTTATTGTAGCAGATAACAGGAGCAACCGATCGTTTAATGCTACCTCCCCACGCCCCGTGGAAGGTCCCTCATGCGCCTCACCAATGGAACGGTTGATGCGTTACCCCGCAATTCATGTTCTAGATATAATAAGACCGACCGTCAAGTGATTGATTCCTCTTTTTGTGCCAGGAAGTAGAAAAGGTCTTGGTTTCAGCTTCTAAAGGTTGCCCTCTCTCAGCTGGATGTTGGTCCAACCTACTACGAGGATCCTGTATCCCGTAATCAATAATATCAAAATCAGATAAATCAGTCCAAATCAGTTTACTAATGGGATGTCCACATGTTCCTCGGCAAGGCGCGTAACGGGTAAGCAACGAGAAAATGCCTCGAGCCAATGTCCGAGTACCCGGCGTTACGGCGCTCTCATATTTAGAGATAAATGGATGCCATGTTATAATGTAGCTATAAGTCCTAAAATGCATGCAAGCCAAAAGCCTAACAAAGTTTCCCGACTCATGGATAGCAGAGACAACTGAAATAGGCCATTATTTAGAGAGTATTTCAGTCCCGCAGAATTACAACATATACTCAGCATCACCACAAGGCACATCATCCGGTTGCGATCAGAATGTCGAATCTTTCCTTCTTCTTGCAGTTGCAAACTCATGCACCTCATCTGGTTGGAAATGTGATTGTAAATACAAAGCATGGCCCCAATTCCATGCCTAGTATCACCAACACCTAAACTTGCTTTCATAGAGAGAAATATAATTGATGTGGCTCATAAACTTGTGTACGCTAGCGCATTATGCAACTCTGTCAATGGGAATGGACCTTTCCCCGTTGTTTGTATTCCATTATGATCAAATAATATATGCCATGTTTTCCTAAAAAAACTTAAATAATGAATTATAATGAAGTATCGAATAACATCACATATGAAAAAACACGAGAAATTGCTAAATCAACAAGCACGTAAAATATGTAAATGCGAAAGACGGTCTAAAATAGAAATAGAATAAGAGCTTGTATTGTATCCACTCGGTTAAAAATGAACAAGGGCATCTAGATTCATACGAAAATAGGCACACGTAAATGATGATTATATCTGTAAATTGACAATATGTGGAAGCAAAGGTCATACACCTTATTAGTACTCAAATTAATCATAAGGAGCACATCGGCAAGACCCCAGAACTCCTCTCGGGGTTGCTCGCATATAGGGGTATACATAAAGCACCGGCGTTTACTGTAATACCAGTTGATGGCATTAAGCACCGGTATTCAAGTCAAGAAAACCCCAAAATTTTTTCTGCAAATAGGTGATGCGCTCTAGCAGTGTTCCATATGACAGATATATAAACCACAAGTAGAAAAATAAGGAAATGATTTGATATTCATCTTTTCCAAGAATGTACATCAACAAGAGCTGCTATATTTAACTAGCAAAAAGAGAAGAGACGACCTCAACAGTAAGATTACAAGACCCATCTGTTTTCCTTGGCAATTTCCTGGTAAATTGGGGCAGAAATTGCAACATTCGAGTATTCCTATATTCCACGGAAATATGCGGCACAATGGCGGCAATGAGGGCCCGCCGAGATACAGAATATGATTAGAAGGAAACGAAAGGCATGTGAATTTTAAATTAAATGATGGGCGTTCAGAAATTTTACATGCAACTGCAAAGAGGGGCACTGCAAAGTTGCTTTCAAAGCAATGGCGCAATTAATTGTACAATGGTGTGCAGCCGAGGGAGGGGTGGGCAAAATTCCAAGGGAAGGGAGCTTCCTCTCGAGTCGAGTCGAGTGTAACACGCATACTGCATGCGACCTGAGGTCCACCATCCGCTTACTTCAAAAAGATCCCTCTGTCATCAGTAGCAGACACCCCGATTGGGCAGCTCGAACCTCAACCACAATCCGGCGATAATCGTGGCATTGTCAGTCAGGAAAAAGAACAATGGACTCTCGCAACCTGAGGGAACAAGCTTGTCCCAGACCTATAAACCAAGAGTTTACAGCCTCGGATTCAGCGCCTTATATGGACTTGTGTCATGGCCTCGAGGGGCTCGAAGAAATGGATTCCACCGATCAAAGATAATGCGCCCACCCCGGCCAATCCTTCCATGAAAACGGTAAGGTGGTGTGGTTGAACCATTCTCAACCGGGGGATCTGGTGGTGGCACGATGCCAGCAGCTGCTAGCTTGACTGGATCCAGAGGGCGTGTAAAGAACATGAGAGGGCCAACTGGTTCCGGCGCCTGCATTTTGATCTTTCTTCTCAGGATATTCACAACAAAGTACAGATATTCAGAAAACAAAGAGAAATATATGTTCAATAAAAGGTGTACCTTCTTATGGACCCACCCAGGTGATGGGGGCTCCCTTTTCAGAGGTCTTTTCATCCTCCCAGTCGGAATCACATGCCTTGACTCTGTAAAAGATAGATTCCGTCCTGCAGCGGGCCTACCACGAGAGCGGGGAATGAAGACCGTTCCATCATCCGAGTCCATTGGATCATCCTCACTTGAACCAAACTTGCAAGAAATAGCTGACAAACCGGGCAATGCTAACCCATCCTCAACAAACTGGACTTCGTGCTGAAACACGCCAAATTTGTTTTTCAATTTTGTACATGAAATAAACTAGAAAAATTCTTTAAGGATGAACGAGGGAAGCTTTTCCCATAATAGTTCCAGGTAGCTAACATTCAAAATATCATTGGATTGATTCCAGTAGAAGAGGCCGATCAACTTCGGGCATTATATAATCTTGGAATGAATGATGAAAAAGTCCAAAGATGGAAAATTCACATCCTACATCGACACAACCAGGCACCAACCAGACCTCTCAGTGCAAGAGTAGGAACTGGGAAGGCGGATTTTCGTTCTTGAGGTGGGGTAATTTATGTAAGAAAAATATATATTTGATGGGTCTTTTCGTAGTCATATTTTAACAATATAAAGAGGTGAGCCAGAATAATTCTAAAAGGTGGATTAGACAGATGATGCTAACACCTCTAATGGACCTAACCCCAATAGGCAGTCATACAATGTTATTCGCGGAACAGAGGGAGCAATAGATACTATGTTGCTCCAGAGAACATTGTTTGTGTAAACTACAACGTCAAGTAATACCCTTTTTTTAAGAAAACAAGTAATACCACCTTTGCCTATTTACAAAAACTAGCGTACTCGTATTAAAAACCCATAGTCTAAAAATCCATAGTCTATGTCGTTAAAAAGAATGAAAAGTTAGTTATTCCTAAGAACCCTAAGCTCTCTTATATAGAGAGACCTATGGATAAATTACATAAGATGGACATAAGGAAAACAAAATAAGGAAATAGTACAAAAACATAAATATATCTCAACACTCCCCCTCAAGATGGAGCATAAATGTCAATCATGATCAGCTTGAAAGAATACTTCTGAAATGGTTCTCTGAGCAAAGCCTTGGTAAAGATATATGTCGTTTGATATCCTGAACTAACATGAGAGGTAGAAATCAAACACTTCTGAATCATGTCTCCTGAACTAACAGTTCTTTCAAGAAATACGGGATTGTTTGCAATAAATAAGACAGATTGATTATCACACCATAACTGCATAGGAAGAGGTAGATCTATATGCAAATATGCTAGCACTGCCCAAACCCACGTCATCTACGTGTGTGTTTGTGCTATAACCCTATATTCAGATTCAATAATTGACCTAGCAACAATGGATTGTTTCTTGCTTTTCCAAGAAACAAGAGAACTGCCAACGAACACAGTCAAGCCTGAAGTAGACTTCTTGTCCTTATGACACCCTGCATAGTCCACATCAGCACATGCAGAAACAGAAAGAGTTGCTCCTTTCATGAATAGCAGTCCTGCACCTGAAGAAGATTTTAGGTATCTCAATATCATATATATATATAACATCCATGTGTACCTGTCGGGGTTGCTCCATGAACTGACTCACCCGACTCACTGCAAAAGAGATATCAGGTCTACTGATAGTAACATAGAGAAGCTTTTCCACCAACTCTCTATATCACTTCATGTCAACCTCATCTATATCATCATCATATAACCTCATGCTGGGATCCATAGGAGTAGTAGAGGGTCGACACCCAATCATGCTTGTCTCAACAAGCATGTCTGTAACATACTTCCTTTGGATCATCACAAGACCAAGTGTATTCCTAGCAAACTCTAACCTTAAGAAATACCTTACGATGCCAATATCCTTAGTGACAAACTAACACCCCAGATTTTCCTTTGGCTTCTTTATCACATCCACATCATCTCATGTAACAAGAATATCATCAACATACACCATGATAACCACGATACCTCTGGGTGTTCTCGGCACGAACACTGATCAGCTCCTAGAGCTTCTGAAATCAGGCCTTTGGACTCTGCTTAAGGTCATATATTGCCTTGTGAAGTCTACAAACCTGCTAACACTCCCCCTCAGCAACAAACCCCAGAGGCATCTGCATGTAGACTTCCTCCTGGAGATCTCCATACAAAACATATTTTTAACATCTAGTTGATATAAAGGCCAATCACGTACCACAAGAACTAAAAGGACATGTAGAGTGGAGTGATGGGCAACAGGAGAGAAGGTGTCCAGATAATCCACTCCATATCTAAGTAAATCCTTGTGCCACCAATCTAGCCTTGTAGCGATCAATGCTTCTATCTGTATGGTGTTTAACAGTAAACACACATCTGCAACTGACAACATATGCTCCATTAGGAAGATACCAAGCTTCAGGTACCACATGACTATAGAGTAGCCATCTCCTCTTACACAGCTAGACGTCAAAAACTGTCCTTCAAGGCCTCCAGATAATTCCATGGGATTTCCACAGTAGATAGAGCAGATGAAAATATCGGGAAGTCCCCTATCTAGCGATCAAAGGAGACCGGTGAAGCAAGAGGATATGAGGTATAGGTACGCTTTTTCTTTTAAATTGCAATAAATATATCCGAGTCATTGGAAACCTCCTCAAACAGTGTGCCATCCTCCTGTAAAGGTTCCCGCGCAGACACATCTCCAAACACATCGTTATAAACATTGTATTTAGAACAAACCTGAAGCACGTTGGATGACAGGCAATGACCATAAGCACAAGCAGGTTAACGGGTATAGTATTTTGGCAATGGCGAAATGATGGGCACCTGTGGCTGCATATGAGAGGGTGATGGAGGAGGAGAAGGTGGTGGTGTTAGAATAGCATGCACAGATGGAGGTGGTAATAGACTAATAGGGATGCAAAGGGTTACAAATATATCCGTATTCGATCCATCACTGTATCTATTTTATAGAGATTTTGACATCTGTATACGCATCCATTTTAAAATGGATACAGATATGGATATCATTTTGATATCCGCAAACATTCGTATCCGTATTCTTATATCCGATTTTGTATAAATATAGTCATAGATTTATTTTTTAACCTTATATAACATAATTGTTTACCTTCTTTTACTATATTTGTCTAATTTTTATTATACAAACACATTTAGTAAATGTGTTTTCCATCCAATTCATATATATTTAAGTCGATTCTATAGAGTATTTCTAACAATACTCGTATGCGATCAGTATTTGTCAAGGTTCGAAATCTCGATTTCGATTTTGTTTCAGTCACCTCCAATACCGAAATTTCGCCGAAATTCGGGATATTTCGACAATTTCGGTGGAAATGTCAGAAATGGCTCAAAAGATAATTTCTTTCAATTTTATTGTAAATTATGATCTTCCAAGTAGTTGGAACAATAAATAACTTATAAATACACAATTATTTCACACATATTGCTCGTCTATACCCCTTTCATTGTACATATCGATCATATCGGTTATATCGGTCATAACGTACAATATGTTAGATATTGCAAATGGAGTTAATATGAGTATTTCAAACAATGAAACAATAGATATACATTTATAGGCTTATAGCATACATATCAATCATCTTATCATCTATGACTATGACGGTATGTCACACACCATATCGAACATATCATTGTTAATACTTAATAACAGAGTAATAGTCTTACAAGTTACAACAAATACATATCTTTCATGTAGAGTAATAAGAGCATGCACATTAATGATTAATGCAATAAAAGATTAAAATATATCACCTGGTGATATATTTGGTTCAAAACCAAGAGTTTCGAGGTGGATCTGAATCGCCCCCCCTTCCTTGTTGTCTCTCATAATGCATCGTAGATTTAATGAACTCGCAGTAGTTCTTCCATGTCATGTACGAGTACATGGCCTTATAATCCATCACATACTGCATGTATTGATAGTCATCGATGCCTATGAGTATCTTGAGATGAGGATAAGCAGCACTAGATCCGATATCACAAGCACTGTTGTAAAAGTCGGCCGACTAGTCGGCCCGACTAGTCGAGTCGGGGGGGTATCCGACTCGACTAGGCCAAATCGGCCTATAGTCGGGTCGTCCCGATTAGTCGCCCGAGTAATCGGCCTAGTCGGCCGACTAGTCGGTCGACTTTTGCATATAAGTTTTAAACTGTTTGTATACTGTTTTTGTGTAATTTTTTATATACTTTTAATTGTTTGTGGTGTTATTACTTAGTCATTATTACTATAATTCAAATATATATGAAGTGGTTTTATACTTAAAATAATACAAAAATATACCTCCTTTCGCCTTAACATCCTTGTGCACACATGAAAGTACGGTGTAAACTAACAACGTTCTAACAAACATTTAGCATCCTTGACTACAACAGATATGTATATGAATTCTTTTACATTATCAAATTATGTCAATAACTATAAGGTTATATAATTATTACATCTTTTTATTTATCTTTTGTGATTTGTTAATTAGCTTCTTGATTCTTAATTACAATGATTAGTAACATGTGAGTTTGTTGATTAGTAACTTGTGAATTTGGTTAGCTTTATGTTTGTATGTATTAAAATTGCTAAATTTGTGCATATATATGAGAGTGTATGTATTAAAAATCAATTTATATATTTAAAATATTTAAAAAAATCAATACCGACTAATGCCCGACTAAATCCGATTACTCTCCCGACTGCCGATTAATCCTTAGTCAGTGACCCCGCCGACCGAGTACCGACTACCGCTTTCTGCAACCTTGATCACAAGTGGCACGATGAGGCTACGAACTACTGGCTTGAGATCCTCGAGATGACGACGACGGAGTAGGAGAAGATCTCTGTGGTAGAGGAGGAACTGGCGTGTACTCAAGAAAGAAACCATAACTGTCACCCCCAAAGAAGCTGTCCTGGCTCTGCTCAAGTTGGCTACCTTGGTAGTTCTCACTGTTGTAGCTATTGTATCCCCCATACCCATTGTAACCATATGAATATGATGGAGGTGCATACGCTTGAGGAGGAGATCCTGGAGGAGCATGAAAGCATTCCGGGAAGACGTCAACTGATCTCTTATCGTGCGACAATCCATATCCGCCTAAAGGACTTGATGTTCCTCCACGATATGGGATGTCAATGTCCATGCAGCTCAAGGAACCTACATATGATATCAAATCGTCCATGTAGTTGTCGGTTAGGCGACGTCCATGATCGTACTCGTAATCCATAGGTCCTGAACTCAGACTTGGAACAAATTATCCATGTGTGTTCCTCTGTCACTCCATATATTCACGTCCTGCATGTAGTCCTTCCTCAAATCCTGTATCTTGTGGTCCACAACCACCCCCTCCTGACCCACCTGAGTATATTTCCCCACCATCACTAGGTCCACCACGACCAACATCATCATCATGTCCATTGTCATCCTTTGACTTCGATTTGGATTTGGAGTTAGTGGAGAGAATTTCATCAACAATCCCATCAATCTAAGCATCCAACCCTCCAAGAGGGTTTGTAATCCGCCCGGAGAGGGTCTGTAATCCGCCCGGATCTTGCCAAATAATCACCAACATATGCTCCCATTTGTTGGCTTATATTCTCATTTGGTCTTCCACCTGGTTGATCAAGAACGGGAGCACCATTGGAATCCATCCACCTCTGGAGAACATCTTCATCAGCATCGTAATCGTGCATCTTGAAAATGTATGCAAGATTAATAGGGTCTGTGTAGTCCTCTTTGTCTTGTCCCTCCCTTGCATGTTTCAACTTCAGCCTCAAGTTGTAATGCACATAGAGAAGAACATTGAGCTTCTGTTCTCCCAACATGTTCCGTCTCTTCGAATGGATCAAGTTAAATGTGCCCCAGTTCCTCTCACAACCACCAATAGATGCGGTTTGAGACAATACTTTCACTGCCACATTTCATAGGTTGGGAGCTTCCATCCCATATAATAACCACATTTCGCTGCAAAAACCAAAACGAGATAAATCAATAGTAGGAATAAATGAACACACAATCAATGGATTTATTTGTCTTCATTCCTACCAGGAAGAGTATTGCCCCGTCCATTTACCGTAGTAATTCGGCCAAAGGATCCCAAGGCATCCTGAAATACTTAACCTGCACACATAGGTTTAAATCATAAATTGTTACATAATACTCTTAAAGAATATTTTTATGAGTCCTAATCTAGCTTCAAATTCAGGATTACCTCGTTCACGCACAAGGTATGTAACTTCTTGTCCTTGACGAGCTTCTCCATCACAATTTGTACAACTGATAGAAGGTTAACATTTCCTTGACGAGCTTCTCCACCACGATTTGTACAACTGTTAGAAGGTCAGCATTTGTACCAAGCCCATGCTTATACTGGTACTTAAGAATGAAGTAATAAGCTGGACACAAAGTTACGAACAAGCACAATTCTCATATTCTAAAGATCTATAAAAAATTAAAAAATGAAAAACAAATTAGATTATTACATAATACATACCGACCTTGTGAAGAGGATGTGAGAGCATCTAGGACCAACGCTCGTCTATGATGTCAAACCATACTTTGGATCCTTTTCCAACCGCTTCTCTGACCTTCTCTCTCATGCAACGCATTGGCTCATAGATCACTCCCATGGTGGGCTTCTCATCGCCATCCATGATCCCAATGCATAAATAACTGGATCCATGATCCTCGTGACTCGAGTCACGTCATCCCAAAAGTCAAGATCATTGATCAATGTCTCCACTTTCCGTCCTCCTTCAGTCCTAGCTTCAAGTATCTCGAACCATTCACCTCGGCAACACATGGTTTTCAACCATGTCTTTTATTGTTTGAGGCTTTGCAACGCTATAAAATTGGTTGCAAAGCGTGTGATGCCAGGCCTCACAAGCTCACCATTGCGCATCCGCCTCATCAATGCCAGCACTTTGACTTGAATGTAAATGAATGTGGTGATCGTTCGTGCTTGCTCCACCACCACCTTTAGAATTAAATCAATGCAATGTGCAACACACGGTGTCCAAAAAATACCATAGCTGCTAGACTTCACTATTGTTTCACTTGCTTCCTTGAAGTTGTTGCCATTATCCGTCACAATCTGGACAATGTGATCTTTCCCAACCTCTTTAATGACACCCTTCATCAACTTCAGCAGGTACTTGTGGTCCTCTACACGATCAGATGCATCAACAGATTTCAAAAAGATTGTCTTCCCATCGCAGTAAATAAGAAAGTTGATGATCTGTTTCCTCGTTTAGCTCGTCCACCCATCGCGCATCAATGTCACCCCGTACTCTGACCATCTCCTTCTCAACTCGAGATGTACTCATTCATCTCCTCCTTCTCCATCCCCAGATATTTGTTCATTATCTCGTAGGATGTACGAGCCTTCACTCCCGTTTCCGCTGCATCGATATCATCAATGTCATGCTGCAGAAATGGCCTGCTAGCAATGTTGGAAGGAATGCTCTACTCAAAGAAGAGCTTGCTGATGGCCTTTCCTACCCTTTCTCGTGCATTGGTAAACATACCCTTCACCGTTTTCTGCCTCGAATCCTTGCTTGCCTTGTATTGCATGGATCCACTGCCTTGAACCCTTGTGTTTTTTCGTGGGTGGTGGTACTGGTGCGCCTCCAGAACCACTCCCACTGCCACCTGCACCATAAAAGCCACCTCGTGTACCACCGAGTTCTCTCCTCCCGAACTCGCTCCACATTGATTCTTTTGTTGCCCTTCTGTATGCCCTCCTCTCCGCTGTAGTCTGAATATCAGCAGGGTAGACAAAGTCACCGTCGTCTGAATCTGAAAGGACGTTGAATTCTTTCTCAAACATGAACTCTATCAAATGTTCATCCCTTCTTACTCTCTCTGTATCCCTTTCCTTCTTCCCGTCCAAGCTGGCCTTCACCTTGTCTCTCACATCTTTGGGACAACGCGTGCACTTGACAACATTCTTGTTATTGCCAACAAGATGTTGCTTCATCCTCGTGATTAAACCTCCTCCAAACTTCTTTCCACAGAAATTGCATTATGGTTTCGCTTTATTTCCATCAGGAGCGGAGGCATACCTCCAACTAATGTCCCCACTAAAATCGCCCCTCTGATCCTCAGAATTGTCAGATCCTAATCCGAAACCGGAATGTGCCATGATGATGATCACCAAAATCTGCGAGGAAATTGAAGAACAATCATTCAAGAGGCATACAATGCGATCGATTAAGAATTTTCAAATTAATTTATGTTTTAATTTTCGGATTTATTATATTTTTAATTTTTCTAACACTTAATACACACAAAATCGTAAATACTTGGTGTTTGAATTTGAAAGCATGCTCTTAATATTCTGATTATCAGAAAAACACCTTAGATGTATACATTAAAGTCTTAGAACTAACAATTAAGAGACCATTTTCGAAAAAGACTACCTAAGTGAAACAAAAAAATGTAAAAAAAAAATATATCTAACATATGATTTTCAGATTTACTCAATTTTTAAATTTCATTTACAAAAAAGATCCGAAACATGTTTTCTACTTCAACTTAAGATCCGGGTTTATCATTAAAGAACTCATCATCATTCCACATTAAAACACAAAAGCCCCGAATTCCTCTTCCATAGATCTTACAAATTGTTCTCAAAGTACGTTTTACATGTTATACACAAGATCCGAGATAATACATTCATAACTATCATTATTGTGCAATTAAAATACAAAACCCTTGATTTTCGTCTCCAATAATAAAGCTAGATATTCGAAATCTCTCAAAAAAACACCACACCAAGATAGATCAACATATTAAGAGTAAAACCCCTAAAAATTTTGAAGGATTTGATGAAGATTTGGCCAAATTTGGCTTACCTTGAAGCAAGGGATGAAAAATGACCTTGGAGGAAGTTTGGAGAGGTTGTTGTTGGAACTCGATCGAAACGGTCGAGTTTCGAGCGAAATTTCGATCCATATCGCCAAAAGGGTGTATTTTTTATTACAGATTGTCAGATTTAATTTCTCGGGCGAGATGACGAGATGACCCGAAATCTCGTCGATATCTCACGAGCGAGATTTCGGTCGAAATCCGGGAAATCGATATTCATATGGGTTTCGAGATCATCCACCCATCGAAATCGAAATTTCGGCGAAATTTCGAAGATGAGATTTAGTTACATTGTATCCGTTTTGCATACCTATCTGTTTTTTAATGATATGTTAAGATAGTTTTAATATCCGTCAATATATGTATCGGTATCTGTATTCGTATTAAAAAATGAAATGTATCCGCACGTTTGAATCCCTAGGTGGTGATGAGCTCATAGGAGGTGGCATGTAGACCTCATCATCAGAATCTAACGAAGCCAACATGTCACCTGTAAGAGAAAAGTACATCACCGACTCAAAAAAAGTGACATCAACACTAATATAATATTTCTTGCGGAATGAATCATAGCTCGGTATCCTTTCTGTGTCCTGGAGTACCCAACAAACACACATTTGACAGCTCTATGAGAGAGTTTGTCCCAGACCCGGAGACTAATGGTGGACAAATGTGATGAAGCCAAAAATACGAGTGAGAACAACTCCTCTGGGAAAGCCATGGAGAAAGGAATTTTCTCACCCAGAACAAATGAGAGCATGTGATTCCCAAGGTAAGATGTCGGAAGAACTGCATCATCTCAAAATGAATGTGGGGCACGACTCTGAATGAGAAGAGTCCGAGCGACATCAAGTAAATGGCAATGCTTTCTCTCTAGAACACCATATTTCTGAGACATGCAAGCACATGTTGTTTGATGAATAATACCACGAGATGTAAGAAATTGTGAGAGCATGGGTGCAGAATTCCGAAGCATTATCGATTCTCACAAATTTCACCGAATAAGAAAAAACATTATGCACTTCATTAATAAAAGTTTTGATCACATCGCCAGCTTCAGATTTATTCTTCAATAAAAAGACTCGTGACAGACGAGAAAAATCATAAACATCAACTAGGTAAAACATGTGTTCCTAGTGACCAGGAACACAACTCGAGTCCCAAATATCAACATGAAATAACTCAAAAATAGAGCTATTGTTCCTCTGATGATCAGGAAAAGCAGAACGATGATACTTTACCAACTAGCATGCCTCGCATTGGAAGGAAGAGTGAGGTGAGATCTGCGACAGAACATGACACATCTTCTGGTGTGGAAGGTGACCACAATACAGGAAACAAGTGAAGGGAGATATGAGTCCTGTTGAATATGCCTGCATATGGGGTTCAGACCAGGCGATAGAAACAGTCTTGCTCACGACCATACCTAATCATCTTGCCAATAAGAATGTCCTGAAAAACAAGAGACGATGAGTCAAAAATAACCTGGCAATACAGATCCTTCGTAATCTGACTAATAGATAACAAATTCATAGAAAAATCAGGTGCATGTGACACACTCTACAAACACGTCGAGGGCGTCACACTGATCTCCCATTGTCATGTGATCGGAGAATGAGTTACATCGACTATTATGATTGATTTCCCTGGAGGAACCTTCTATACGCTGCAAGCATATCTCTGTCTCTACATATCTGATGTGTCGCCTCCGAGTCCATAAACCATTCTGTAAGCATAGGTACTACATGAGGTACTGGCAGAGGCAAAAGCTGCAACATCTGAGTGGCTCCGGGAGTTGAAGAAGGGGGAGGCATAATATCCCTCGGTCTAGCTACGAGGTCATCAAACCTCTGATCCGAAGAGTAAGCAACTTGGGGTTCTGCTTGCTCTGCTACACAAGCCGATGCGGGAAAACCATGCTTAGAGTAGCATGTGTCCTCGGTATGCCCTAGTCGGTGACAATAGGTGCACGGTTGACGAATACGACCCCCTCTACCACGAGGTCCACGACCACAAAACTGAGAAGAGCATCCCCTACCACGGGAGGCTGCCATAGCAGAAGATGTCTGACTAGAAGCAGGAGATGAGACAGTGATCATGCTAAGTCTGTGGAACGCTTCCTCCATAGGAGGAATGGTGGCATCCGCCAATATCTATGAACAGACCGCCTCATACTCTGGGTCAAGTGTTGTTGGGAGTACACCAACCATTGTGGAATTCTTGTATATCTTCTGCTGCTCATGAGCAGACGTGAGAGGCATGAAACTGCGGAGCTTCTCAAACATCCCACGTAGGATGTATATAAAGAATGAAGGCTACTTGCCTCCTTAGCGTGGGGCTTTGTTTTTAGTTTCTTCTTTTGTAACTTCTACTTTACTCTCTTAATATATTGGGGTGAGCACCATCGAGTGTATCCCCCTTTTCTTGGCTTCAAAAAAAAAAAGAATGAAGGGACCGTCCGTTTTGCTTAGTGGTAAAGATATCGTTTTGTAGCTGCAAGATCTTTGTCTCATTCCTTTCTCGGGAATAAGTGGCCGAGCAAAAGTCGGTAGTCGGTACTCAGTTATCAGGATCATTGACTAATCGACAGTCAGACGACTAATCGAATTTAGTCCGACTTTAATCGATTTTGAATTTTTTGATTATTTTCAATATATAAATCATTTTTATACTTATATTTACATAATTTTTTTTACATTTTTATACTATCATAATGAAATAAAAGAATTAATTGAATTTAAATAAAACATTAAGCGTATTATAGTAAGTTTGCTTTCGAAAAAAAGCAAAAAATGAAAAATTTATCGTATTTCCAAGCAAAAATCGATCGACTATTGCGATTAGTCGGAGTTGGTCAGTTATCAGTCGACCACCCCACTTACTAGACCAGTCGGACCTAGCAGTCGGGCCAGTTAAACGACTTTTACAACACTGGCCACGAGGTTATCCCACATAATCTTGATTGAGGGCCGATGTAACACACCATTGGCGATTTCTATCGTCAATGTACCAGAAAGTCTTGGCATACGCATCATCTGCCTCCCACGAAGCATTGATCCCAGTTTTCCCAACTGGTTCTTCCTTGACAACAATATGTTTCTTACCTGTAGACTTCATAAGGCTCATGAATTGCATAGCTCAGAGCTCGTAGTTCGTCCCGTCCATCTTGGCAATCGACGTTGGACCTATGAATGTGTTTGTGGCGGGGATATCGACTTTGCTCTCCGATATATTGCTGGATGAAGAAAAGTAGGGTTTCGTTGACCAATATAACTTTGTCTAGACAAATATATAGGGATTTGATAGCATGTGTAGACTTATGCAATCAAATCCATCAATATTAGAAAGGGTTGTTGACGACGATGAAGAGGGTCAGCAGCGATGGAAAGGGTGGCTGGCGACGAAGAGGAGGGTTGCCGGTAGTCACGACGCCCGACGAGAAGGGTGGTGATGATGGTTCCTAGCAAAGGAGATGGTCGTAGCGGTACCCGGCGGGGGGAGGGGGGGCATAGTGACGACTGGAAGAGCTCCGACCTAGGACCGCCACTCTGATAGCATGTTGGGAAAAGGAATGGAAAGTTGTTTATTCATGAGAACCCTAGGCTCTCTTATATAGAACAAGGGTTTAAATATCGGTTTCGGATATCGTATCAACACCCTGTCGATACGAAATTTCGACGATATTTCGCTCATATCGACCACCATTTGTGAAGAAATGACTGGAAATTGCCCTCATATCACCATTTCGCTTGAGATTTCGATTCCTTGTCGAAACCGAAATTTCGGCTAAATTTCGCCGAAATTTCGCGAAATCTAAAACCATGATATAGAGGAGAGATCTGTGGGTAAATTACATAAGATGGACATAAGGAAAATAAAATAAGGAAATAGTATAGAAACATAAATATATCTTTACAACCTATAATAGGTCGTTATCTATACTTTTTTTCAAAAATAAGTAAAGATCTTAACTCATGATTATGTATGTGTTTCCTTAATGCTACATCAGGAATTATATTCCAATGCTTCGTTTGTAAGACCATTAGTTAACTCCTATCAAACCAAATAACGAGATTGAATTCTAAAGAAATCTTTATTCTCAACAACTCCGCAAGAAAATATATCGAAGCACAGTCCCAATGGCCATCCTCATTAATTTCTAAGTTTAAAATTAACAAAATTCCATATTTGAGCCATCTTTTAGAAGCAAATGTAACAATGAATCAGCTAAAAGAGGCATTCTCCTATATGTAACCGAGTATAGTTGACACTAATTTTTGCCCACCTTCGAGATTAATAAACTTTCAAGAATATAAAGATACGCAATACAAGTGGCAATCCACCAAATGTTGACTCGTTGATAGGCTCAAAACGATTCCGGATAAGTTATTCAACTAAGACTTTAGGATTCATCAATTAAGATTAGGGATTTATCCTTGCTGCATAACAAGGACTGATAAATCTATTATTGGCCGAGGCCGGCCTTTGAAAAAAGCGAGTTAGGGTGCGTGGGGGCGACCCCGTGCGCGGTCGCGAGCGAGCGACGGCGAGAGTGCATGACGCGGGCGGTGGCGCGAGGGTGCGTTCCGAACATCGGCGTGTGGGCGCGACTCCATGTCCATCCGTGCAATGTCGCCAGCGCACGAGGGCATCTGGGCGCGACGCGAACGGCGACAAGCGTGAGCGGTGCGAGCAAGGGCGAGAGGGCGAGACTCCTTGCGAGGTCGACAGCGAGGGCACGGGTGCGAGCGACGAGTGGCACATGGTGGAAGGCCGTCGGAGCTGGCGGCTCGCTACCGCTTCTCGACGAGGGCGTGGGCCCCCACCGCTCTCCCCTTTCGGACGTGGTTGCTTCTGCTACGACGGTCTGGACCATTGGGCGCGGGCGTGTCGTGAGCCCTTGCGTTGCTTCTTGTGTCGCTGCTTTAGGCATTCGTGAAGGCGTTGCCCGTTGGCTGATCTCCATGCAAACGTGTTGATGGCAAGGTGGTGGAGAGAAGATGGGTTCGGGTTGACAACCCGGCTGGCCATTGGATGTAATGCTTCGGGTGAGGCCGGTCGGTGCCGAGAAGATGGGTTGGTGGGAGGTGCGGCTTGATGGTAGGCGGCTACTTCTTGAGCTGGTGGCCACGGACGTTTGGGCGACTATTCATGTGGCTAGGTACCGCGGAACGGAGCTCCAGTTGGTCGAGGTGTCGTCGGGTGGTGGAGGTGGAAGGGCGGAGCAGCGATCTGATGTACAGGCCCCGGTGGAGGGGGCTCGGTTCCCGGAGATGGAGCAGCCTTGTGCTGAGGGGCGGCGTCCGAGCGTAGCGCGCTACCCGAAGGAGGCGATTAGATTCAGCGCCATATCAGCGGTGGGACTTCCAAGGTTGACGGTGGTTCATCTGCCTTGGCGTCTCGCGGTTGGCACGGGAGATGCTTCGGGAGGTGGTGGGGCCCGGCATGATAGCGCTCGGGTGGTGTTACACCTTGTGGGGTCGGATCCTGATCGGTCACGGATCGAAGGGGCAGGTCGCAGCTCGGGTGCTCGGTTCGACTCCGTCACTTCGATTCTTGGTAGTAGAGTGGTGATTGCGCTTCCGGTGATGGAGGAGGAGATTGAGGGTTCGGCCCGAGGTGCGGCGGGCATTGCTCAGTCCGGTAGTTGTGAGAGGGGGGGCTGCGACCGAGTCGCGACTGGAGGTATCTGCGGCGAAGTTGCTTGTAGAACCGGGGGGAGGGGTGGACCTGTTGGGAGGGGAGGCAGGCACGTCTGCGTCAGAAGTGTGGCTGAGGGGCTCGGCTGGAGCCAGGAGATGGGGCTGATATGGATGGTTTGGGGGTGGCGGTGGGGTCTTCGCCTCCGGTCTTGAGAGCCACCGGTTTGGAGGAGGGGTGGGTTTGGGTTGTCGCTCCTGGAAGGGGTGGGGCCGCGGCAGCAGCGTTTCGATTTGGCGTATGAGAGGGGGGAGGGGGCGGAGGATGGCAAAGAAGGTGGCAAGGGCTTCGTTGAGGGCCTCCTTGGCGTCGGGGGCGGCATCAGAGGTTGGGAATCTGGGGACGACCAGCCCGTTAGTGGTATGGAACTGGTTTGTTGCTCTCGATATGGATATTGTGCGGCACTTGGGGATTATTCCCCCGAGAAAGATGAACGCTTAGTTGCTTAAATGAAGTTGCTATCAATGAACGTGAGGGGCCTGGGCCGGCCCGAGGGTGCAGAATCTGGTGAGAGAGGATGGGGTATATATCTTCTTACTGCAGGAGACAAAGCTGCAGTCATTGGATGGCCAGGTGCGGCGGGAGATGAATAGGGGGAGGTTTTCGCAGTGGCAGAGAAAGAGGTAGCAGGTGCTTCGGGGGGGCTACTATCTGGATAGCGGTCTGATTCGTTCGATCTGCTGGGGACTTTCGTCTCCATGTTCACCTTGTCAATGAGGCTGCTACGGAGAGCGGATGTGATTTGTCTGTGTGTCACTAATGTCTATGGCCCGTGTCGGCGAGAGGACGGTAGCTTGGCTGCGGACCTGGCAAGTGTTGTGCCTGAGGTTGGGGAAGGTATTTGGATCATCGATGGTGACTTGAATGTCACATTGTTCCCGGACGACAAGCTAGGAGGCGATGGTTCTGATCCTGGATCTACCTATATTAGGCAGGTGGTTCGTTCTCTGGGTATGTCTATTGTGGATGCGGCCGGTTGCAAGTACACTTGGAGGAATACGAGATCGAGGTCCAGTCTTGACAGGTTCCTGATGTCGGTTGAGGCGGGAGAGGCTTTCCCGCTGGCGAGGGCTTGGGCTCTTCCGAGGATGCTCTCTGATCACACCAGTGTTGTCAAAGGCGTTAGGCGCTCTAAGGCGCTAGGAGTCCAAAACGCCTGAGGCGCTAGGCGCTTGACTAGCCGCTCGCCTGAGACAATCGAGGCGCTATATATACTACATATATTTATATAAATATAATCTTATATACCTATACATACATATATGTATGTGTATGTATGTATTTATATGTATATGCATGTATTTTTTCAAAAAAAATATTACACATATACACACCTAAATTAAAATCTAATATCAATCCACTATACATGCAAGTGTATTATCAAGTATATATTATGTCTGCAATTAAAATACTTAAAACTAATTTAAATGTAACGTGTAAATACTTATGCAATATTTATGCAATATTTATAAGTGAATGTCTATTACATGTATATATGTGTAGTACATGTAGATACGTGTACATGTGTATATATGTACATATGTAAATATGTGTATGCATGGATATGCCTGCATATACATATGTTTACATGTATATGTGTATATGTCTATATATACATATATGTGTTTGTATGTATGTATAATGTTTTAAATTATAATACTTATAATTAATATGCATGCGTAAATGTATGTGTATGTGTTTATGTAGAGCTTAGTGTGTATATGTATGTGTATTGCTAGTGCATGTATAATTGATGCATGTATTTGTACGCACATATATATATACTAACATGTCTAAATATTACTCAGAACTAATATTTATGCAACTTTAAAATTTTAAAAATGAAAAAATACAAACAATTCAACAAAAAGCCCCAGTTTTGCTTCAGGCGCTCGCCTGAAGCGCCTAGCGCCTTAGGCCAGGCGCTCGCTTAGGCAGCGCCTGAGGCAAAACGCCTCGCCTGAAGCAAGGCAAGGCGCCTAAGGCTTGCTTCGCCTCGCCTTAGCGCCTAGACGAGCGCCTTGAGCGCCTTTAACAAAACTGGATCACACTCCTGTTCTTATGTTTTCTGGGGAGGACCGCTTGAGTAGGTTCTCCTTTCGCTTTGAGAAGAAGTGGCTATTGGACGAGGGCTTCCGGGACCTGGTGATTGATCAATGGCGGAAGTTTGTGGTGACAGGTTCAGCGTTGTCGCGATTTGCGGCCAAACTTGACTCCCTGAGGCGGTTGTTGTTGAATTTTGGGAAGGATGTTGCCAGGAGGCGGAGGGCCGTCAAGACCGAGGCAGAGGCTGGGATAAGCGGGTTAGATGGGGTTGATGACGACCAGGGGCCGACTCCGGAGGAGGCGGAGGAGAGGGCAGCATGGTTAGAGGGAGGACAGGAAAGAAGAGATTTCTTGGCGACAGAGATGGAGGCAGAAGTGATTAAGGGAAGGCGATGCGAACACGCGTTTCTTCCATTCTGTGGCGTCCGGAAGGAGGAGAAGGAGTTTCTTACATGAGGTGCAGGTGGGGGGCCAAAGGATATCGGGCAAGAGGAACATTGGAGTCCCCTTGCAGGAGCACTTTGTGAGGGCTTCGAGGAGAGCGGGGGAGGAGATTGGTTGGGGCTGGACAGGCCGGAGGGTGGGGTCTTTGAGTGGACCCCAGGCTGATTCGTTAGTGACCGAATTTACGAAGGAAGAGGTGCGCAGGGCGGTTTGGGATCTGAATGCGGACGGGGCTCCTGGCCCGGATGGCTTCTTTATATCTTTTTACCGGGAGTTCTGGGACCTACTGAAAGGTGACATTTTAGAGGTTCTGAATGAATTCAGGGGTGGCAACAGGGGTTTTGAGGAAGTTAACAAGGCCTTGATTTTTTGTTGTCGAAGAAAGAGACCCCGGTAGGGGTTGGGGATTACAGGCCTATTTCTATTTCTAATGGCATTTATCTCATTGTCGCCAAGGTGCTGGCGAGCAGACTTAGAGCTGTCTTGTCCTCTGTGGTCTTACCGCACAATTTGCGTTCATCCCTGGACGGTGTATGGCGGATGGAATCGTGACCGCTTCGGAAGTCTGTCGTGAGTGGAAGAGGTCTAGAAAGAAAGGGGTTGTTTGGAAGATTGACTACGTCAAGGCCTACAATTGTGTCAGTTGGAAATTCCTGTAGACAATGCTGCAGAAAAGGGGATTTCCGGAAGAATGGATTGCTTGGGTTAAGAGATGTGTCACTACTAGCTCCTGCTCTGTTGGTCAACGGAAGATCAGAGGGAGGATGGTTCCAACCACAGAGGGGGTGCGTCAAGGCTGCCCCCTAGCTCCCCTGCTTTATGTGTTAGTGGCGGATTGTCTTACGGTCTTGTTTCAGCGGGCGGTTGAAGAGAGTTGGTGCGAGGGTTTCAGATTGGGGGACATCTCCGTTCCAGTGTTGCAGTATGCGAACGACACGCTGATCTTTCTGGGAGGGACGGAAGAGCAGAACCATAATACAGCTATTTTGGTGGATATGTTTGGCTGCCTCTCGGGTTTGCGGATTAACAGGCAGAAGTCGATCCTGGTTCCAGTGGGGATGGATGACGAGGAGAGTAACAGGTTAGCGACGTGGGCAGGATGCCCTCTGGGTGAATTACCGATAACCTATTTGGGGTTGCCTCTGGTTGATGGCAGGCTGAGGAAGTCCGATTGGGACTGTGTTCTTCGGAGAATGGAAGAGCGGTTGGAGGGGTGGAAGGCTACCACTCTGTCCAAGGGTGGGAAGCTTACCTTACTGAAGCACGTTCTTTCAGCCATTCCGATTTTTTTCTTCTCGACGAGATTAATGTATGTTGGTGTTAGAAGGAAGGTGGAGACTTTGATGAGATCTTTTTTCAGGTCAGATGGAAGGCAGACAACGAGAGGGATGCACCTGGTGGCTTGGAACGATCTTGTTGTACCAGTTTCGGAGGGGGTCTAGGTGTCAGAGATGTGGAATCAATGAACAATGCCTTGTTAGACAAATGGGTGGTGCGCATTTGGGGTTCATCCGACTCGTTGGTTTTACGGTTGCTGAGGGAGATTAATGGTGTCGCAGGGGAGTTGGTGGCTGCAAGGAAGCGTCATGAGTCTTCGTCGTGGAGTGGGATCCATGTCGTGCTTCCGGGGCTCATGCCTTTCCTTCGGCCGAGATTGGGGAATGGACTCCGATTCCGTTTTGGTAGGATGACTGGACGGGGGAGGGGGCATTGGCCTACCGCTTCCCTAGGTTGATGGCGTTAACGGTTGACAGGGGTGCGGGTGGCGGAGGTGGCGGACTCTTGGTCGTGGGCGCCAAGGTTCCTTGCGGTTCTCTCGGATCAAAGGCTGGAGGAATTTTTGCGGTTACTACCGGAGATTCCCCATGTCGGGGAGATGTCAGGCGAGCCAGATCATTTTGAGTGGGTCGATGGTAAGTTCTTGGTAAAGATTGCGCATCGGAAGTTGAGTGGTGGTATGGAGGAGCGCGACGAAGATCTATGTGATGACTTGAAGGTGATTTGGGCGGCTAAAATTCATACTCCGTTATAAAATATGAAGAATGCGGAAGCGATTGATAAACAGAGCATAAACAAGAAAGATAGAACATGGAACACCATGATTTTACGTGGAACCCTACTCCGTGAGGAGCGGGATGAAACCACGGGAGAAGCCCTCAAAGGAGCGTGTTCCTCTATTGTTTTTCTCATCTGAGACAGGAGGCCTAGGGCTCCTTATATAGCCTTCCCAGAGCCTCCAAGTCCCACCACTGGTCCATGTGGGACTAAACACTGGATGAGGTAAATGGATCTTCTCCAAGATCCATTTACCCTGCTACAACTCAATGGGCGCACAACCAAATACTCCAACATACTCGGGTTAAGGTCTTCCTTTGGTGTCTAAGGAGAGATTGTCTATGTGACAAAATGAGAAGGGGCAGACTGCTGGGTGTGACGGATTTGAAGTGTGACAGATGCGAGGACGACATGGAGGATGCGGACCACATTTTCTTCGGATGCAGGTCTTCGGCAAATGTGTGGGATGTTTTGGGGCTTACGTGGGCTCGGACATCCGACGCGGAACATTATTGGAGATCTATTCGTGCGGTGGGACTTGGGTCCTCCGGTGATGTCTCCAAGCCCTTTGTCGCGCTCTGGACTATTTGGCTTGGCAGGAATGATACCACTTTCAAGGGGCAGCAGTTTTACTTTGAAAATGTACTTGTGCATTGTAATGCTTTGTACAACTTCTGGATATCCAATTGATGTACCTTCACATTAATTAATGAATATTTTGATGGGGTGACTCCCGCCTTAGGAGGGCTCCCCCTTTTTCCTATTAAAAAAACTATTATTGGCTCAAATGTGAAAACAGTTACATAGATGATTGGTGGACACCTGCTACCTGATACTAGAAGATAAAATTAACATAATTATGCAAAAAGCTTCAATCAAACAAGTTTTAACCTTGATTGCATGTATACCTTATGCTTCAACTGGAACTGTTGCAGCTTCACTTCGCTCTCCATGACCTCTCGCTTTTTTTCTTCCCTCTGAATATAGCGCAAATTTTGAAATTTCATGTTAGGAAATAACCAAAATATGTTTTGAGATAGATACCTGCAACAAAGATGCATACCTTGATCAAAGCTCCCAACACTGTTTTTGCCTGCTCCAAGTTACGCCTAACCTGAGACAGATCAGTTTACAATTTGTTAGGTAAAAATGTGCACACAGCCCAACACGATTTCTATCATTTAGATAAGAGAATATTATATTTATATCCAACTTTAAATTTGAGACATGTTCCTTGGGTATAAGTTGGAAATTGACTATACACGAGCAGATGCTCCAAAGAAAAGGAACATAATCGATGGCACTATTATAAGCAATTAAGAAATAAACATATGAATATCATTTAATGAAAATAAAGCAGTTTTTTTCTTTGAAGTCATAATAGGATGACATAGCCAGTCAGAGCATCGCTGGAAGATATAAAATCTTGAACATACCTGACGAAGCTTTTCAAAAGATTGCACATTGTTTTCCCGTCTTTGCATCTGCAAAGCAAGATTTGATAGATGAAAACGAAGTAAAAGATTGTGTGGATTTTCCTCGATAGTGCATAAAGGAGCATGCTTAATTGAAATGGTAACAAAAAATACCCTTCTAGTATGGAGCCTGTGAGCCTTTTCTCTGGGCCTGAATACATTATAAGGATTGGTATCATTGACAGGGGGAGGAGGCTGCAGATGTGAAAAAAATCAAATAACTGTTAGCAAAATATGCACTACTTTTGATAGTTTCAACTTGGCAAAAGTTAATGCATTGTTATTATACAGATGCGAGGCAGATTACTTATTATCTTACCTATTATTTTAAAAAAAAAGCATACCAAGTTCCCAACTTACTAAGTTCTCATGTAGAAAAGCAATGTAAAGTGAAGCCAAATCACCCATGTTAGTCAGCTAAGAACAAACGGATGTGCTTATATCCTTTGAGGATTGTTACGACAAACAAAGCAGGCCTTTTCCCAGATAAGCGGGGTATGCTACACGGATTCGCCATCTCCAAATAGATGTAAGATGGGTATACTAATACGTACATAATCTAAAAGCTCGTTGTTAGTCTTCCACAACCCCTACTTTAAGGCCCGTGAACCCACTCCTACAAACTAAGCCATCAATAAGACTTCCCTGAAGATGCCCAAACCACCTCGTACATATTTTTTATATCTTAGCTTTTATTTAGTGGCACCAACTTTTCTTTGATAAAATTATACAAATCGAAATGCATTCTTGTGCAACCACACATCTATCTCAGCATCTTTATTGCATATAAAAAAATCCTCTACACACCTTGGATTAATGTGACATAATACTCAGATCCATAAAGCACGGTATGTCCAATCTTTATGCATGTTTCCTTAGGGCCTGTTTGGTTGCTGGGTTGGACTGGGTTGGGTTGGGGTACACCGGTGTACCCCTCCTTCCAACCCTATCAATCCTCCTCACAGTTTACTATTCACAGGGGTACAATTTACTATTCACAGGGGTACTCAACTGATCTAATTCTATAATGACTAAAAACACAACTTATTCTAAGATTTTTATAGATTGAAATTTTGGAGGTCATAATATAAAGTAAGGTTTAAAAGATACTCCCATCACCAATGTAAGCAATTGCTCAATTATTTGGGAAAATCCAAGGCAATTGACCCCACAAACGCACAAAATGACATTATCTCAGTAGCTAGACCATCAACATTCTAATATACGGCTAACAAGACATCCCAATAATGAGACTAAAAGGTTCCTTTGCAAAATTTGCATCTTCTCACATGTGCATCAGCTGGCCTCCTTCGCAAATGGTCAAACAACCTGAAGTGATTTTCCCGCATCTTATCATCAATCCGAGTTACACCAACTTTCTTTCTGATAGCATCATTCCGTATCCGATCTTTACGTGTGTATCCACATATCCACCTTAGCATTTTCATTTCTACTACTGCCACTCTCTATACATGTCTATGGTTCACAGGCCAACATTCAGATCCAAAGAGCATAGCAGGTCTCACGGCTGCTTTTTAAAACTCTCTTTTGATTTTCAAAGAAATTTTCTTATCACGGAAAACATTAGAGGCTCCTCTCTACTTTAGCCAACCTGTTTTTATTCTATTAGTAGCATCTCCATTAGTTTCCCTATCATGTTGCAAAATAGATCCTAAATATCTAAAAGAATTTCTCTTCAGAATGTTATAGTTACCAATCTTCACATCGATTCCTTCACCATTACTTCCATCAAAAGTACACATCATATATTTAGTCCTAGCCCTACTTATGCAAAATTCTTTAATCTCCAATGCATGTCTCCAGACCTCAAGCTTCTCATTTACTCCATCTCTAGTTTCATCAATCAACACAATATCATCAGTGAATAACATACACCAAGGTATCTCATCATGAATGTGATTTGTCAACTCGCTCATAATCAGAGTAAAACAGAATGGACTCAGAGCTGAACATTGATGCAGACCAATGTCGATGTAAAAATAGTCAGTCTTTCCATATTGTATCCTTACACAAGATGAAGCTCTATCATACATATCTTTTATGAGTTTAATGAATAGGACTAGTACTTGTCTCATCTCCAAAACTCTCTGTAAAATCTCCTGTGAGACATAATCATAAGCCTTCTCCGAATCAATAAAAATCATATGGAGGTACTTCCATTCAACTATATAAATCTCCATTGTTCTCCTCAGCAAGTGGATGGTTTCAATAGTTATGCGACCTGGCATGAATCCGAATTAGTTTTCTTTTACTTTGGAAACTTGCCTCAACCTTCTTTCGATCACGTGTTCTCAAATTTTCATAGTGTGACTCACCAGCTTGATACCTCTTTAATTCGAATAATTTGGAGTGTCTCATTTGTTCTTATAAAGAGCCACCACGATGCTTCTCCCATGTTCTCCCACATTTGTCAAAATTTTGAGAGGTACTCGACGAAGTTGGGAGAACAAATGAAGAGGGGAACAAACAACTTCACCAATTTTTTTCCTTTTTTTTTGCACTTTCCTCTCTTTTTTTCTGTTGCACATATCAACCTTCCTTTTTTGTTGTCCATTTTTTCTCAGCTATTCTCTCTTTTTTGCAAGACATGCCTTCTTTCTTCATCTTTTTCAATCAGCCTTTTTTGGAATAGAGCCTATCATGCTCAAGCCAAGGTTTGAAATCTCACTTTCGATATCGGTTCACCCTGGAAAGAGGAATTTTGCCGAAATTTCAGGAAAATTTTTATGATTCATCTCAGAAATAGCTTAAAAAAACTGTTTTTCATATTTCTCACAAATTAAGATCATCCAAGTTATTAGAACAATAAATAACTTATATACGCAATTATATCACACATATCGCTCATCTATACGCCTTATGTCGCATATATTGGTCATATCGTTGTTAATGTTGATTGTTGATTAATAGATATTGGAAATGGGGTTCATCCAAGTTCTTCAAAGTTCAAACAATAAATAACTAACAAATATACGTTTATATCACACATATCGATCATATATGACTATGACCCTTATATCACACATATCAATCATCGAACATGTCATTGTTAATAACAGACTTACAATAAGTAAAAAAACATGTATTAACAAAAATAAATGAAAGCATGCATATTAATGATTAATGCAATAAAAGATATTACAAGATCATGAGTTCAGTTCAGATGGTGGATCCACATCGTCCCCCCTCACTGTTGTCCCTAATAGTGCATCGCAAACTCAATGAACTCGTAGTAGTTCTCTCATATCATATATGAGTACATGGCCTTGTAATCCATCACATACTGCATGTATTGATGGTCATCGATGCCTGTGAGTATCCCGAGACGAGGATAAGCAGCACTAGTTCCGATATCACGAGGGGCATGACGAGGCTGCGAAGTGCTAGCTTAAGATCCTCGAGATAACGACGACGGAGTAGGAGATGATCTCTGCGGAGGAGGAGGCACGGTTGTGTAATAATCATGGAAGAAACCTTAACTGTCACCACCAAAATAGATGCCATGGATCTGCTCAGACTGGCTACCTTAACAGTTCCCACCTTTGTAGAAGTTGTATCCATACTCGTTGTAACCATATGATGGAGGTGTATGTGCGTGAGGAGGAGGAGGTCCAGGAGGAGGAGCATGAAAGTATTCTGGGAAAATGTCAAATGATCTCTCATCGTGCCATGATCCATATCCGCCTAGGGTACTCGATGTTGCTCGACGATATGGGTTATCAATGTCCATGCAGCTCAAGGAACCTACATATGATATCAAATCATCCATATAGTTGTTCGTATGACGATCATAATCCATAGGTCCCAGACTCAGACTTGGAACAAACTGTTCATGTAAGTTCGTATGTCGCTCCGTAAATTCATGCTTTGTGTGGATCCCTTCCTCAAATCTTGCATCATGTGGTGCACAACCATCCCCTGCTGAGTGTTGACTCACCTGAATATGTTTCCCCCTCACCAGATCCACCACAACCTTCAATAGAATCATCATTATCTCCATTGACATCATTTGATTTGGATTTGAAATCAGTGGAGAGAATGTCATCAATAACTGCATCAATGTCGGTCGTCAACCCTCCAAGAGGGTCTGTCATCCACCCAGATTATTGCTGTAAAAGTCCATCGACTAGGCTGATTAGTTGGTCCAACTAGTCGAGTCAGGAGGGTAGCCGACTCGACTAGGCCAAGTCAGACATTAATCGAGCAACCCGACTAATCAGGTTGACTACTTGACCGACTTTTACATAGAGTTTTTTTGCTTTTTTTTAAAACAAACTTATTCTAATATGCTTAATGTTATATTTAAAGCCAATTACTTCTTTTGTTTCATTATGACAGTATAGAAAATGCACAATATATGCAAATATATAAGAATATTTGTATAAAAATTTATTTATATATTTAAAATAATTTAAAAAATCAAAACTGACTAATGGTCGATTGAATCCGATTAGTCACGTAGTTGCCGATTAATCCTTGGTCAGTGATCCCGTCAACTGACTACCGATTTCTACAACCTTGGCCCGAATCTAGCCATATTCATCTGCTAAAACCTACATTTGCTCCCGTTTGATGGTTTATATTCTGGTTTGATATCCCTCTCAATTGATAGAGTATTGAAGCACCATTGGAATCCATCCACCTTTAAAGAACATCTTCATATGCATCGTCATCGTGCATTTTGAAAATGTATGCAAGATTGGCATGGTCTGTGTGGTCCTCTTTGCCATATCTCTCCCTTGCATGTTTCATCTTTAGCCTCAAGTTGTAGTGTACGTATATGAGATCATGGAGCTTCTATTCTCCGAACATGTCTTGTCTCTTCGAATGGATCACATTGAATGTACTCCAGTTCCTCTCACAACCACCAGTAGATGTGATCTGAAACAATACTTTAACATGCACCTTTCGTAGCTAGGGAGCTTCAATTTTGTACAATTACCATCATTAACCATTTGTGGAAAATCCAAAGGAGATAAATCAGTAAGAGTAAATAGTAGTAATACGTCACAACACAATCAATGGACTTATTCGTCTTCGTCCTTACTAGGAAGAGTATTGCCATGTCCATTAACCGTTGTAATTCTACCGAAGGAATCCAAAGCATCCCTAAAGTACTTGACATGCACATTTTTTAAAGTCATAAATTGTCACGTAATACTTCGAATGAATATTTTGTTAGTCTACTTGGAATTTGGAAATGTAAACTCGCTCTAGATTCCAAATACCTCATTCATGCACAAGGTTTGTGTTCTCTCATCTTTGACGAGCTTCTCCACCACAATTTGGATAGCTGCTAGAAGGTCAGCATTTGTACCAAGATTGTTCTTGTGCTAGTACTTGAGATTTAAGTAATAAGCTGGACATAAGCATGCATAATTCTTATATTTTAATCCATCAAAACTGATATCAAAAATTAAAGATTAGATTTATTACAAACCCCAACCATGTGAATAGATTGCGAGAACATCTTGGACAAACATTCATCTACGATGTCCAACCATACTTTGTATCCCTTCCCAACTGTTTTGTTGACCTCTCTCATGTAGAGCTTTGCCTCATAGATCACTCACATGGTTGGCTTTTGTCGCCATCCACGATCCGCAATGCAGACAGAACCATATCCATTATCTTTGTGACTCAGGATACATCATCCCAAAAGTGAAGATCATTGTTCAATTCAATGTCTAAACTTTCCTCCCACTTTCTGTCCGAGCTTCAGATATCTCAAGCTATTCACCTTGGCAACACATGATTTTCACTCATGTCTTGTGTTGTTTATGGCTTTGCAACGCTATAGAATTGGTTGTAAAGCATGCGATGTCAAAATTCATCAGTTCACGATGAACATCCGTCTCATCATAGCCAGCATTTTGGAATGGTTGTAAACGAAGCTGGCGATTGTCCATGCTTGCTCCACCACCTTTGAGACCAGCTTCCTCCTACTGAACTCCTTTAGAATCAAATCAACCAATGCGCAGCACACGATATCCAAAAGATGTCGTAGCTACTAGACTTCATTATTATTTCACCAGCTTTCTTGAAGTTAATGCCATTATCCATTACAATCCGGACAATATTCTCCTTCCCAACATCCTTGATGATGTCATTCATCAACTTCAACAGATACTTGTGATCCTTCACATGATCGGATGCATAGACGGATATCTGAAAAAACACCTTCCTATCACAAAAAATGAGGAAGTTGATGATCTGCTTTCTCGTGTAATTCGTCCATCCATCGCACATCAACATCGCCCCGTACTCTGATCATCTCCTCTTCAGTTTGGTGATGTACTTGTTCATATCATGTTTCTTCATCACGAGATACTTGTTCATTATCTTGTAAGATGTGGGAGTCTTTACTTTCGTTCATAAAGCTGCAATGCATGGAAGGTCGTATCCTGATATATTGGCGATATATCAGCGATATATCGGTTTCGACAGGTCACCGATATATCGTCGATATGTCCGATATAGGGTATCGACACGCAAAAAGGCGAGCTGAATCTCGATGTCGGTGATATGGCGTCGATATATCGCAGATATATCGGCGATATATCGGTATCGACATGGTACCGATATCGATACGGATATCGATATGTCCTTCCATGCTGCAATCTCGTCGATGGCATGTTGTACAAATGGTGTGCTAACAATGTTGGTCGAAATGCTTCCTTAAAAAAGAGCTTGATGATGGCCTTGCTCACTCTCTCTCATGCATTAATGAACATGCCATTCACCGTCTTCTACCTTGAATCATTGCTTGGCTTGTATTACATGGACCCTCTACTCATCAAGAAGGGCTCTAGTCCCTTCTCCCTTGTGTTTTTTGGTAGATGGTGGTACAGGTGCACCTCCAGAACCGCTCCCACTGCCAACTATACAATAGAAATCGCCTCGTGCACCACCGTGTTGTTCTCTCCTCTCGAACTCACTTATCATATATTCCTTTGTTGCCCTCCCGCATGCCCCCCTATCAGTTGTAGTTTGAATATCAATGGTTAGACAAAGCTATCGTTGTCTGAATCAGAGAGGCCGTTGAACTTTCTCAAACATGAACTCCTAGAATTGTTCATCCCTCCTTACCCTCTATGTATCCATGTCCTTCTTCCATCCAAGCTAGCCTTCACCATGACCCTCATATTTTTAGAGAACGCGTGTACGTGGTAACATTCTTGTTATTGCCAACAAGAGGTTGCTTCATCCTCGTAATCCCCCCTCCTCCCAACCTCTTCCCACAAAACTTGCATTGTGGTTTGGCTTTGTTGCCATCAAGAGCGGTAGTATACCTTCAACCAATGTCCCCATTAAAATCCATCTGATCCTCAAAACTATTAAATCTCGATCCGGAATGTGAGGCCTGACGATGATCACTAAAATCTGCAAAGAAATTGCATAACAATCATTCATGAGCCATACAACGAGAATAATTAAGTGTTTTCTACTTATTATAAGTTTTAATACTCAGATTACATATATTTATAATTTCTCTAACATTTAATATGCATAAAGTCGTATTTACTTGGTGCTTAAAGTTGAATATAGATTTATATATTCCGATAAGTAAAAACATCTTAGAACTAGAGATTAGGATATCAATTTCGAGAAAATCACATAAGGAAACAAAACATGTAAATAACGCATAGATCTAAGGTTTAATTTTCGTAATTAATCAATTATTAAAATTTAATTATCGAAAATTTCCTAATCATGTTTTTTGAGTTTTAAAATTAAGATCTGAGTTTCTCCTTTGAAAACTCATCATGATTACGCAATAAAACACAAAAACCACTGAACTTCTCTTCCATATATTCACAAAAAAATTCGAAATATTGTTTACCATGTGTTAAACATGAGATCCAAGTTTTATACATTCAAAACTCATCATGATTCCACATGAAAAAACCCTAAATTTGTGTCTCATAAATCTCACAAAATATTCAAAATTTACCCACAAAAATACCACAATATGCAATATCAACATAAGACGAATAAAAATCCTCAAAAATTTACTCCGATATCAAAAAAATTGAAGAAGATTTGAGTTTACCTCAAGAAAAAGGAAGAAAATAGCGTTGCAGAAGAATAGTAAGCCATAACGTGATATATCACCAATATATCGGTATCGGTGGAGAGCCCATACATATATCAGATTAGATATCCATTTACCATATATAGTCGATATGTACCCGATATATCGGCGATATATCTTCAGTACAAAATTTCCCGGATACCAACGATATCACCGATATTTCGACAATATTTATATATATCAATGGTATTGCCCTTATAAGCTTGATTTCACTACTTATTTTGCTACTCCTAGTATTAAAACATATCGTGAAATATATATTCTGTTTCGGGCAGGGGGCGATGCTCCCGCACCCTTGCAAGGGGAGCGCAACTGCTCCCCCATGATCCCCCCCCCACCCAAGCTCGCTGACTGGGCAGCGAGACCCCTGTCTGGTAGGGTATGGTGCTACAAAGGGATGCATACGATGGTTCTTCAATTGGTGGACTTCGCCCTTATTGGCAATAGAGATGAAAACAAGTCTAATGCTAATCAAGTTAGAATCACAAGTCCAGAATACATCTCATCTCAGCAGTTAGCTCAGTTGCCAATTGTTATCATCAACATCCAGCGATTTGTGCGATATAATGTATATTAGTGTGCTAAATATACATCATTCTTGCATATAAATGTGTATTTGTATGTTATTTATCATTTTAATAACTAATATTATCTTAATTCGTGAAAATATCGCTTTTTACGCCTTTTTTCGACCGGACAAACCAATACGATATCAATATTTCCTACATTACCATCTACGGAACTCTTGCTTCTAAACCCCTCATGACTAGGTAATCTCTTTTACAATATTGCAGTAATTTACATTTTTTTCATTAATTTTTGTGAATAGATAAATCTTTATACCAAAGAAACATTGTCTCATGTACATTTTTTGAATCAAATGGTTCATTTCAATGCCATTCATTGTCCTCCATGAACAAAATAAGTGTTCTAAGTGTGCTTAACTTAGCTACTTTGATTCCAATTCCAATGTTTATTAGTCACCGATCAACATTAACAACGATATGCTCGATATGACATATATGTGCGATATAAGGGTCATAGATGATCTATATTTATCATCTAAGTATATATTTGTAAGTTATTTAAAGTTATAAGAACTTGGATTAAATCCATTTCCAGTATCTATAAGTCATGAATCAACATTATCATTGAAAAACAATAAAAATAGATGATCCTAATATTTGTTGTTCTAATATCTTAGATGATCCTAATTTTTGAAAAACAATAAAAGTAGCTTTTTGAGCCATTTCCGACATTTCAATTGATATCGTCGAGACGATATATCCTTTTCCGAGCGGACCGATACAATATTGATATTTCATACATTGTGCAAAAGAAGCAACCATCATTAGTGCACAGCAGCAGAATGAAAAGCACAACACTCAACTCGACCGAAATTTCGATCTTATTTAGCCCAAGTGGGTATTCAAATAAAGAAGATTCCTCATCTCAAGCAAGATATCGAGATGGGGCGATATCGCAACGAGATTTCGATCGATCTCGCCTGAAATCCGAGAAATTCGATATACAGGAAAGTTTCGAGATACTAGACCATCGAAACCGAAATTTCATGAAATTTAGAACCATGCCCCAAACCTCTCTCCCTCTTTTTAAATATGTAACCCACTTGGGCCCAACACTTGATCAGATTAGGAGAGTGACAAAAGGGGGTTTTTATTCTCAATCGGCTCTCGGATTGGAGGATCCCATAGCTGCCTATGTGATTTGGAGGAGGATCAATCGAGGTGTGGTCGCGCGTTGTTGCGGAGGTGTCATGCTAGGAAGGGGGATTGCACGTAGATGGTGGGGGTGGGGAGGGCGATGTCATGTGCGCATGGGATGAGGGCCTACATGTCACAGAGGTGGTGCTCTGGAATTAAAGGTTGTCGCTAGCCATCAAAAGCATTTGAGAGAGGTCCTACTGTAAGGGCGCAAGGAGTGGTTCATTGTGCGGATAGTGCCGCCAGAAGAAGGTGCAGCACTGGGGGGCACTAGAGTTGTTCGTTGGAGTGCTTGCTGAGTCACTGAGTGTAAGGGCTAAAGCCATTGGCTTTGCTTGTTAAGTAGGATCGGGGCTCGTACACCTCGTGCACGAAGGTGCGGCTGTGTCAGCTTCGACAGGGAGTCGTAGCATAGAGTTGCGCATGTAGTGTTCATCGCAATCTTTCTCTTCACAAAAAGTCAGGTGCTCATCATGGAGGCGCGGCCAAGAAGGGTGTCCTACTCGCTGCCCAGAATGCTCCATGGAGGAGTCACATATGGCTCTCATGTCGCTAGATGCACTCGCACTGGGGGTAGAGTTGCGTGCGTGCCGCATATGAATTTGTCCATCGCCTCTTTCTTCTATCAGATATAGGTTTCTATGAAACCCCAAAAAAGAATTGGCAAACAAAAAGACGACCCACAATCTTCAAGAAAGTTTGAGACTGCATATCTTCAAATATTAATAAAATGAACATAATCTCTGATTCCGAACAATAATAATCGATCTTGAAAATCGGATCTCCCAAAAATCGACTTGCTCTAATCCCATGTGAAAAATGATAAAGCGGAAGCAATAATCAAGAAAAAAGCAAGATAAATACGAAGAACACTGGAGATTTCGCATAGAACCCTAATCCGTATGGAGCGGAATGAACCACAGGAGAACGCCTCAAAGGGTGGATTCTTTTATTTCCGCTCAAGTCCCAATGACTGCATGAGTGTGGGGTGCCCCCCACCCCCCAATGGACAATTTGGACTTATTCTTCATGGTATCGTAATTGGAGAGATCCAATTACCCACCTATGTAATTCTCCAACAAAGCCAAATAATTCGATTTTGCCAAACAACAAAAAATGGAAACATAATATTTAATTCCAAACAAATGCATGTGCACAACACCTGGCCACATGCCACCTCCCCTTCTCTGCCATCAACTTATTGGATGGATACATGTAATGAATTCAGTGGTTTGCATGTGTGGGAAGTTCCAATGATTTGCAAATTTCCTCATGTGGCATTTTTCCACAATTTTTATAGGAAATGATATTTGCAAGGCCTAAATCCTGGACGTTTGGTGGAAGGCTCCAGACCATTTAAGTAGATGAATTGAGTTTTAGCCTAAGCTCCGAGCTGAGTTCTATAATGAGCTACTAAACCATAAAGCAGTTGAGGTTTCTCAAACGCATGGTTTTTGCATGCCCTCTAAATGGAACCAGGCTCTTCTGGTATCTATTTTTTTATGGGTGTGGATTCAGTTGGTGGTTTTTGAAGGCAGTGACTCAAAGTTCAGAAAAGATAAACCACAGGCCATTGATAATGAAATGCTAATTTGAGGTCTAATAAAACAGCAACTCATCGATTCCTAGTTCTCCATGCTAATTTCAACCCACGCTCTTTAGGTTTCAGACAAATAAACATAGATCAATCACCCACTCACCCTTCTTGACTTTTACCATTGCGATATATATACACACATATTTCTCCATGTGGGTGAGATTACTGATTCCACTACTATATGCAGATGAAAACTGGGTAGGGATGCAAACTATTACGGATATATCCGTATCCGATCCGTCATCATATCCATTTTATACAGATTTTGAGATCCGTGTATGTTTTTAAAATGGATACAGATATAGTTTTGATATCCGCAAACATCTGTATCCATATCCATGTATCCGTTTTTGTATATAAATATAGACATAGATGTATTTTTAACTCTATATAACATAATTATATACCTTCTTTTACCATATTTATATAGTTTTTATGATACAAAAACATTTAGTAAATTTATCATGTGTTTTCCATCCAATTCATATATATTTAAGTCGATTTTATAGAGTATTTCTAATATTACTTGTATGCGATCATTACCCATTTTACATATGTATCCGTTTTTTATGGAATATGGTAAGATAGTTTTAATATCCGTCAATATATGTATCTGTATCCATATTCGCGTTCAAAGCATATAAGGATATGGTAATACGTATATTCGCATCCGTATCCGTCCGTTTGCATCCCTAAAACTGGGTCAAGTCATAGTTCAAGACCAACTCCAGCAAACATATGACATCCATCGCAATTAATGCCCCCCTATTCAAACGGCTTTATGAAATCTATTTAACTGAAGTGCACTGGAATAAAATACCAATCCCATAAGCAGTATTGTTATCCACTAGTATTACACAAACAATTTGACATATATACATATAACTCACCTGCAACCGTCGCAAAATAGGTTTCTGCCATCGCTCCCTCTGATAAATATTCAAAAGGGGAAAATTAAGCACAAAGAATTAAAAAAATAATTTTAATAAACAAAAATTAAAGTGCATAAATAAGAGCAATGAGTTATATAAATTATGGTAACCAAGGTGGATATGCTTCAAAAATCGGTTCACCTTAACCTTGAAAGATACCAAAAAAGAATACCCCATTTGAGAGTTTTTCCCCATTGGGAAGCCAACATAAACAAAGACAATGGCAACCAAAGTTTCTATATAACGTTTGTTTGTTTACAGGAGATGCCAAGCTGATAATTCAGCTGCCTGCCTGAAGGCCAAACATATCAATTCTCCAATGGGTTGATTTGTTAACGAACAACTACATGGTGAACATTGAACCAATTTCAACAAAAATGCCTGGAGGTTATTGCACCTCCATCAGTTTTAGTAACATTAGGAAATCCATGTGATGGCATAAATAAACAATTTATCACTGCTAAATATTGTCTTTGACGAGGAGTCCAAAGAAATTAGAAATTAAGTGCAGACAGATAACAAAAAACTGCCAACATCAGAAGCAATTAGTACCTTTTTCCTCCAGTAACTATATACAGACTGGAAAACGGCATATCTTAAGGATAAGGACTGCAACGCCTGCAATAGAAGCACGACAAGTGTTATATCAAAGTTTACACAACAGTTCCGATTAAGAAAACAATGTTTAGAAATTAATAATAAAGTAAAGATAAAACATTCATGCTAATGTTCAAAAGCATCTGAAGTCAGACGTAAGTTTTATGACATACCCAAACATTGTTCAACAAAAACCATGGATAGATTAAGTTTCACTCGACTGAGAGCAAAATATCTCAGAGATTTATAGCTTTAAAACATTTTAACCATTGACTCGGTTGATTTCTCAAACGAAAAGTCACAGCTAATTTACTCGATATCACGTTGCTAGATCGAACCTATCAAATAGCTTTAAAAAACAATCATATATTATAAAGTGCTGGCCATTAACCGAAAAAGCGGCATAGAGAAAACAATTGCAAATTGCAAACAGAGTTAGTCGAATAATAACTAGGCCATTAGACACAAGAAGGGCATCTTCCCATCAGTAAAGTCTGTTGGGAAAAAGATGAATCGTTGTTTATTCCAAGATCCTAGGCTCTCTTATGTATGAGAGTAGCCCATGGGTAAATTACATAAGTCGTACATAAGTAAAGGGAATCAGGAAACAGTACGATGCATATGAAATAAATAACGTACATAAATATATCTCTACACTCCCCCTCAAGATGGAGCATAGATATCGATCATGCTCAGCTTGGACGAACACTTCTGAAAAGGTCCTGTGAGTAAGGCATTGGTAAATAAATCTGCAGTCTAGTCCCCTGAGCTGACATGAGATGTGGAAATAAAACCATTCTGAATCATGTCACGTATATAGTGGCAATCAACCTCGATGTGCTTGGGGTGTTCATGAAATGCTGGATTATTTGCAATAAATATAGCAACCTGATTGTCACATTTCAGTGCCGTAGGAATGGGAACCTCTATACATAGATCTATGAGAACAACTCTAACCCACCACATTTATGTACTAACATGGGCCATAGCCCTATATTCAGACTCATCACTAGATCTGGCTACAACGGTTTGCTTCTTGCTCCTCCATGAGACAAGAGAATCTCCAACTTACACAACAAATCCAGTGGTGGACTTCCTATCCTTTGAACACCTTGCATGATCTGCATCTACGCATGTTGAGATGGTAACCTCCTTGCCTCTTTTAAACGGTAGACCTGCACCTAAAGATGATTTAACCTGAGTATCATCTGTATAGCATCCGTATGGACCTGGCGTGGCTGCTCCATGAACGGCTCACCCGACTACCAACAAATGAAATATCGAGTCTGCTAATGGTAACATAAAGAAGCTTTCCTACCAGCTCTCTGTATCTCCTCCTATCAACCTCATCAGTATCATCATCATATAGTTTCATGCTTGGATCCATGGGTGTGGCGGCAGGTCAACATCCAAGCATTCCCGTGTCACTTAGAAAATCAGTGGCGTATTTCCTCTGAGTCATCACAAGCCCTTGTTGATTTCTAGCAAACTCCAGTCCCAAAAAGTATCTAAGAGCTCCAAGATCCTTGGTGACAAATTCATGACCCAGAAATTCTTTTGCCTTCTTGATTCCTTGTATGTCATCTCTTATAATAAGAATATCATCCACATACACCATAATAGAAACCGCAAATGAATAGGGAATTATCTGCATTCGATCGTTTGAGCTCATGCTTCTTGAACAAATCTGAGAGCTTCTGGAACCACGCACTCGATCTCTGCTTAAGGCCATAAATAGCCATGTGAAGTTTACACACCTTTGCACACTCCCCCTCATTAGCAAACCCTTGTGGTTGCTGCATGTAAAATTCCACCTGAAGATCACCATATAAAAATGCATTCTTGACATCAAGCTGAATTAGGAGCCAATCGTTAATCACAACCACTGATAACAAAATCCGTAGGGTAGAATGACGTGCAACTCGTGAGATCGTATCAAGATAATCCATAAAGCTACGAGCAACAAGACGAGCCTTATATCGATCAATACTGCCATCCGCATTATGCTTCACTGTGAACACCCATTTGCAACTCACAACAGACGACCCGGTGGAAGCCGGGACCAAACTCCACGTACCTCGAGATTGAAGGGTCGTCATCTCCTCCTCCATAGCCAGACGCCACCTGCTATCATTCAGGGCCTCCCGGTAGGTCCGGGGTATGGCCACGGTGGATTGAGCAATAATGAACCGTCAAAAATCATCCGTCAGGCGCTCAAAGGTGACATGAGAAGCAATCGGATATGAGACACAAGAGCGCTTTTGTTTCCTAATAGCAATAGGCAAATCAAAATCATCGTCATTGCCTCCAACCTGGTCATCAACCTCCTGAAGTACCTCCTGCTGAGAAACAATATTAGTTCCATCATTACTATCAATGTTTTCAGCATGGTTTTAAAAACGTGAGGCGGATCGAGGTAATTTCCCGTAAATGAGGCGAGGCGTAAGCCTCAATTTTAGGTTAAAAACTATACAAATATACAACTTCGTAGAAAAATGCTAGAAATAAGAATGCATTATAGTCTCTGGCATGAAAGTTATAATAGTGATTGACAAAATAAGAAAGTTTCTAGTGTCCAGTACAAACAGTAGCATTAAAGTCCTCTAATAAGGCTCCTACAGTACAAAGAAATTTTAAGACTTTAAGCAAACACAAACAGTAGCAGATTTTGAAACTTTAAACAAGTACAAAAGTAGAGACTTTAAGGTGGAAGAAGAATACACAACAGCAGATTTTGAGCAAATTTTGCTCCTTAAACCAAGAGTAATAAGGAATGAACTTAGTTTGTTTTTCTCTATCCATGAAATAAGAATACACAGCAGCAGATTTTGAGCAAATTTTGATCATTTGGTGATCTAATTTCGTATTCTAAATAGGTTTTAAGATTGCAAATGGGAAAAGAAAGTTACTAAGTCCAGAAGAAAACCCAAGACCGTCAATGGCTGCAGCACCACTACTCGGGGAGAAGAGCATTTGCTGAAGTATACAAGAGAGAGGCTAGAATATGCTACTTGGGGGAAGAAGAGGAAAGAATCTCAAGTTTCACAAGCCCAGGACATCCTCCATTGACATTTAGTGTTTTAGGTTCCAATTATTTTGGGGATTTTTATGGTTTATATATATTCCAGATGAGGCGTACGCCTCACAAGCGCCTCAGCGCCTCAACGCCTCGATGAGCGCCTCATAGCCTCGAGGCGTAAGTTGTCGATTTCACATACGCCTCTTGCGCCTCGAGGCGGTTTTTGGTGAAAAAAGCCTCGAGGCGTACGCCTCAGCGCCTCGAGGCGTGTTTTTTAAAACCTTAGTTTTCAGAACAAACCTGAGGCATGCTTGACGACGGACCATGGGCATGAGCAGGAACAGGCCTTCGATTGTAATGATGTGGTAGCGGTGGAACCAAAACAAGCTGAGGAAGTGGAGGTGATGATTTTGGTGGAGGTAGTGGTAGTGGAAATGGTGATGGTGGTGGTTGGCATATGGGTGGTGGTGGTGGTGGAACGTAGACCTCATTATCCGAATCTAAAGTTGTCAACATATCACCTGTAGGAGAGAAATACATGACAAACTTAAAAAATGTGACATCGGCACTAACATAATATTTCTCGTGTAGCAGTTCATAGCACCGATAACCCTTTTTGGGTTCTGGAGTACCCTACGAAGACAAATTTGACCACCCTAAGAGAGAGTTTGTCACTCCTTGGAGACAACCTGTGAACAAACCCAACAGATCCAAAAACACGAGGGCTGAGAGAAAACAAATCCTTGTCAGGGAAAACAAGCGAGAAGGGGACTTTCTCCCCTAATACCGAGGACGGCATACGGTTAATGAGGTAACAAGCCGTGAGAACCGCATCATCCCAAAAAGAATGTGGTGCACAACTTAGTATCAGAAGAGTACGGGTTACATCTAGAAGGTGATGATGTTTTCTTTCTGCCACACCATTCTTTTGAGATGTATAAGCACATGATGTTTGATGGAGTATATCATGAGATGACAAGAAATGAGAGAGCACATGAGTACATAATTACAAATCATTGTCAGTCCTTACAATCTTAACGGAGGTTGAAAAAACATTCTGCACTTCTTTAATGAAATAGATGATCACATTTCCTGCTTCTGATTTATTCTTTAACAAGAAAACCCTTGACAGACGACTGAAATCATCCACAACAACTAAAAAGAACATGTGTTCCTGATGATCGGGAACATGATTTGGACCCCAAATATCGACATGAAAAAACTCAAAAGGGGGGCTACTGCTCCGACTCTGACTACAAGGGAAGACAGACCGATGATGCTTCCCTAGCTGACACGCCTCACAGTTGAACGAGGAACGGGGAGAAATCTAAGGAAGGACTTAACGAAGATTCTGAAACGGAAGATGGTCGAAGCGCAGATGCCAAAGAAAAGGAGAGACTAATGGGAAGATAGACCAGCATAAGGTGTTTGAACCAGTCGATAGAGCACACCCCGCTCACAGCACAGCCAATTACCTGTCCCGTAAGAATGTCTTGAAAAACAAGTGAAGATGGATGAAATATTGCTCTACAATTTAAATCTCTGGTAATTTGACTAATAGACAATAAATTCATCGAGAATTCAGGAGCATGCACCACATTATGCAATTGTATAGAGGGTGTCAAGGTGATCTCTTTATGTCATGTTATTGAGGAATGAGTCTCATATGCAATAACCATAATCTTTCCTGGAGAAACCTATCTATAGGTTGTACGTTGATCCCTATCTCCACACAAATGATATGTGGCACCAGAGTCTATGATCCATTCCGAAATATCCGAGGCATGAAAGGAAGTAGAGGCATGAACACTACCTGAGGTACTTGCTCCTGTATTCGCAACAACGTCTGAACTTGTCTCTATAGCAGGTGAAGGGGTACCTCCTAGGGGCATGAGGTCTCTAAGTCGAGACACGAGCTCATCATATCATTGATCCGATGTAGGTGGAGCCACATAATGTCGAGTCTGGTCTGCTATGCATGCAGACGCTGGAAAACCATGTCCGGTATAGCATGTATCTTCTGAATGGTCAAATCTACGATAATAGGTACAAGGTGGTCCACGACCACCTCTACCACGTAATCCTCATCCATGGTACTGAGAGGGGCAGCCTCTTCCACGAGAGGTTGTCATAGCAGAGGAATTTGGCATTGGAGCAGCATTGGAGATATTGATCCAACTCAGTCTCCGAAAGGCCTCCTCCATGGGAGGAAAAGTAGCATCAGCAAGTATCTGAGAGGAGGCAGCTTCATACTGGGAGTCAAGGGAAGCCAAGAAGACTCCAACCATTGTAGCATTCTGGTATGTCTTCAATTGTTCTGGGGTAGCGGTCAGGGGCATGAAGCTATGAAGCTTCTCAAACATCCCACGTAAGGCAGTATAATGAGCATGTAATGGTCGACCATTCTGTTTTATAATTTATAGTGAAGATGTCATGTTGAAGCTGTAATATCTCTGTCTCATTCTTGACTTGAGAGTATGTGGCAACAAGAATGTCCTACATTACTTTAGCAGTGGGTTGATGCAAGACGTCGTTTGCAATATCTGGAATCAAGGTTCCAGATAACCAGACATGAGCATATGCATCGTCAGCCTCCCACGAGGCATACAACCCTGTCTTCTCTGCCACCTCTTCATTAGTAAGAATGTATTTCTTACTCATCGACTTCATTAGGCTCATGAAATGCATGGCCCACAATTCGTAGTTCGACACATCCATCTTCACAATGGGTGTTGGACCTCTGAAGGCGCTCGCGGTGGGGATATCAACATTGCTTTCCAACATGATAACTAGAGAAGACTAGGGTTGTCGAGTGGATAAATTGTCGTCTACACTGACATATAGGGGTTTGGTTGCATGTGCAGACTCAAGCAACCAAACCATCAATGGTGGGCTAGAGGTTGTGGAGTAGGCGAAGGGCAACGGGGCTGCGGGGGCCTAACGATAGTCCAACAGGACCGCAGGACCCCTGGCGGCAGAGCAAAGGGGCCAAGGGGTACCCGGGTGGCGATCTAAAGGTCCTGCAAGGGAGCAGCAGGTGACCTAGGGGCCCAAGCTACAGGCTTCGACAGACTGGAGAGGCGCAGGGGCCTGGCGGTGCTGTTGCGCAGCCGTGTGAGCCTTGTGGCGTCGCCAACAGCCTCAGAGACCAGGCGGCGCATGAGAGAGAAGGGTCTATGCAGCTGCAAAGACCGACGACGTCGGATGACCCGAAGGCGTGCGCAAGGCCGAGGTCGAGAGAAGGGTCGGGCGGCGCAGGAGAGGTTTGTGGTGGGGATTAGTGTTAGGGCTTCGAAATAGGAGCTCCAGTCTAGGACCGTAGTTCTGATACCATGTTGGGAAAAATATGAATCGTTGTTTATTTCAAGAACCCTAGGATCTGTTATATAGGAGAATAGCCTATGGGTAAATTATATAAGTCGTACATAAGTAATGGGAATCAAGAAACACTGCGAGACATATGAAATAAATAACGCAAATAAATATGTCTCTACAAAGTCCTTTTAATCCCAATTGTTTTAGCCAGACGAGTCAACTACACCACTCGTACATTTGATTATAAATTGGAATATATACGAATTTCTAACTCCTATAAATGTCCACAACATGTGGAATGTCAAAATATTTTCATTGGTAGTCACACCCACGATATATTTATACAAAGAGGGTGAAAAGAAAAGCTAACGAGTATCACATAAATAAAGAAAATAGTGCATAAAGCACATTGCGAACGTTACCAGTAACAGTCCCTTCAAAAAATTGAAAAACCCTTCAGAAAAAAACTTTCTAGTAACAGTGTGGCTACTTATCTGAGAAACAATGCACCCAGATAAACAAGGAACGAGATGAATAAATTCGTCCTGTGAGTATCCCACTTCTGCAAGGCTACCACTTGGAACGAAATTTCCAAAAATGATTAAAAGGTCGGCCAAGGGAAGAATACTTCTAAATGTGAAACCATGCTACTTTTTTAAACCCAAGAAAGTAGGCCAGGAGGATCCTATGTTTCACGAGCACATCCAGCATGTAGAGGTCAACTGCCGCTTCACTAACGAGCTCATCTGGAGAAGTCATCTACAGGCATCCAGTGTATTTTATTCAAAACAGACAGTAGACATTTTCACCAATGCAATCACAGGATCCATATCCGCACATTGTTGTAGCAAGCTGAGTACAAAGGATATCTATGCTCCAATTTGAGGGGTGTTGGGATGTGAGCATTAGGATTAAGGTTTGTGTGTCACCAGTCACCACTTCGATTTATTCATGTATTTTTCTTTTATTTATGTTCCCTTATAAAAACTTGTGTAGTGAGGTCCAAAGCACTATTCAATGTATCAAAGTATTTGGAATTTGGAGCCACAAGTTTCAGTTTCCTTCGATGAAATTAACAAGATAAACTTATTCTTGTGTGCTAAATTAACCTAAAGCAAACACGAAATACTTTTTGGCGGATAGGGTTGTCAAAAGAGGAAGGAGCTTTAAGAAGCAAATTAAAATCATGTTGGAAAATTCTAACAAAATATGGAAACTGTTACAAGATGTTCACGGTCATCAATAATTTTATTAATAAGATCAATGACAAGGCATCTACACTATTAATGTGAGATGTGGAAGTTCAGTATTCTAATTTTCATCACTTGGTGAATGGTGATGATGGACCTGGTTCCATAGTAGTGGTAGAAGTATGATAGAGAATGGGTGATCTTGGAGTTCTGGCCCAACCTTCCCTGAGTAACTGAATTTACATTTTGGATATGCATGTGCTTATCCATTAATCTTGGATATGCATGTGTCCATCCTAGTATATATCATACTTGCTTATCTATTAATCTCCATTTACCTTCTCCGTCTCCTACTTTACTTTCAACATCTACATTAAATAATCAGAATTGATTTCGGTTAGTATTCCACGGACCTTTCCCACTGATCAGAATTCTCCAATCAAAAGAGCAGCCATGTTGAAAGTAGGTCAGATTCTCACAAAATTACATCTATGGTCGGATTGTCTATTAGTGATAGAATTCAAATATTTGTAACCTTTTACGAAGGAGAAATATCCAAACAATAAAGTTTGAACTTGTCCATATCAACATAAGATCATCAGGCTGTCGGTTGTGAACAAAAATGCAACCAAAAGTTCTTAGTGGCGGAGTCAAGGGCACCATGTCTAATCCGGTAAGCAAAAATGGAATCTTACTTCCAATGATTTTACTTTGGATTGTGTTAATTGTATGCAGTCATCAAGACAGCCACTCCACATAACTGGGGAGCATCTCTCAAATGGAGCAAGGCACAAGTATCTAAGTAGTGATGACTCGTCATTACTAGTACTCAATTAGCAGTGCAGTATAGCTGTTTTATTTCATAATGAATGCCTTCATATTCTGACCTATGTATACCACCGCAATGTCCAAACAGAAAAAAGGTACTAAGTGGGAAGCTTGTCTCGCCCCATCCATTCTCATTAAATACCAAAAACATGATGTCGTGGTCTCTTTTTATGTATTTTTCTAATGTTTGTAATCCATTATTCTGTATGGAGTGTATCTCCGAAAGCTTGTCCGATGTTTGCTGAGATGCAATATCCACCATTAGACATGTGCTATCCTCTTTCTTGTTTTCTTTGACAGTTCTATCTTTTTTGGTCATCAATCCATTCTTCCCTTTTGTCGGAAGTTCGTGATTTATTTCTCTTTCATTTTTTTCTTTACACATCAATTGTTTGTCCATTGTAAGAGTAAGAGTTATGAATTAAGTTATACGGGATCTCTCCAAGATCTGATTACTACCCTTTTGTTGTCCTATATTGCTTAGGTTGGAACTTCTGTGAGCTGATGAGTCTATATATAAGCCTATATATAAGCAAACACCTATTCGTAATCTTTGTGAAGATGACCTCAATGGGTTCCCTCCCCGTGAAGTAACATTCAAGATTTTTTTTTGAGACCAAAGTTGCCCGTCCCAAATATACTATAAAAAAGATGGTAAGAACAACTTGCATAAACTAAGACTTAAGATGGGTTTTAGCGTGAAAAATTACAAGTAACAGTCAAGTTATTTGCTAGAAGCAGAGAATGGTTGAAAATAATGTTGTTATGATGCAGACTATGCAGGATGGCCCAAGGGCAGGAAATATCTCAGGATTTGCAGAGTTCGTAGAAATATCTTCGATGTCATGAAAAAGCAAGAAGCCTACCGTAGTTGCCAGATCTAGTGCAGAGTCAGAGTACAGAACCATGGTGCATGGAGCACTGAGATGTTGTGGGTCGGATCCATTCTAACTAAACATAAATATTGACACGCCCCTTCCCATGCATATGCGACAACCATGTTGCTCTTTTCGTTGCCAACAACAATACCTTCCATGAGAGGACCAAGCACATCGAGGTAGATTGTCACTATGCACATGACATGTTTCAGAATTACTTTATCTCTATTTCCCATGTCAGCTCATGGGAACAAACAACATATGTTTTCACCAACGCCCTAGCCAAAGGGCCATTTCAGAAGTATTGTTCCAAGGTGAGTATGATTGACATATGTGTTCCATCTTGAGTCGGAGTATTCTGAGTTATTTTATCTTTCTTTCTATTTTATGTATTTTCTTTTCATCTCTATTATGTTATTTGTCCAACGTGGTTTCTCCTCCCTATATAAGAGAACCCTATGGCCTCATGAATAAGCAATTTAGTATTCTATTTCTACAACTCCGATTGAGGATAAGTTAAGCGAACTGCTTAAGGTGGTTTAGTCATTTGCAAAGGAGATCTATTGATGCATCGATTAGAAGATATGAGATTTGAGATATTGAGTCATCTAAGAGAAGGCGAAGAAGGACCATTAAGTGTTGGAAGGATCTCTAGCCAAATTTGTTTGGATTAAAGTCCTCGAATGGTCCAAAATATATATAAATGGAGGCAAAGAATCCATGTAGATGATCCTACTTACAGTAGAAGAAGGCTTTGTTGATGATGTTGTATAAAACGGAAGGCAAAATGCATTGGCATAAGCATAAGAGGCAATTCATTATGCAATATCGACCCACTTTATGAATCATATTTCATGTGAAAATGTTGAAACCATAGTAAATTGCATAAAAAGGTCCGAATGTATATAAAAAAGGTTTTGATTAAAAAATATGACATTTTGGTATCTAACATTATGATCTATGCAAACTAAGGTTTTGATCAATATTGTCATGTTATTAAATTTATTATTATAGGTTCTTATCAATATTGTCACGTTATTAAAGTTAGGGATTTTTACATCCATAACCTTGAGTAATTTCGCAATAACAATCATAACCCTGCATAATCGTGAATTACATAAGAAACCTTGAATAAGTGTCCCGTCCTACACACATAATCCTCCGTTATTTTAGCCGGTTAACTCAACCGGACCTAAAGTTAATCTAACCAATCCTATATCCAACGATTATAATAAAAGAAAAAAATTCCTCCTCTTCCCCCCCCCCCAACTTCCTTCTCCAGCTTCCCCCACCCCCCTCTCGCCGACCAACATCCATCCCCTTCCTCCTCCAGCCCCTTCTCCTCGGCCTCTGCCTTCTGTCGAAGCCCCCACACCTTGCCCAACCTCCGTAGAAGCACTTGTCTCCTATGCTTCTGCTCGATAGGCCAGAACGTCTCCTATGCATGTTCTTCCATTGGCCTTCCAGAGCAGAGACCTCAAATCAACCCCATTCTTCAAAGGTCTCGTGTAAGAGACTCGAGCAACGCCACGCGCCTCCGTTTTCCTTCTCAAAATATTCGATTTGTAGGAGGAACCCATCCTCTCTCTCATCCATGCCAACTGTGCTCCTCTTTGCACCTATACGATGGGTCCTCTTGATGGCTTCCATAAAGACGTGAAGAAGTCATGAATTCCCAGAAGCATAAATCTCTGGGAGGCGGACAGATCGTGCATTACATGACTCGATAGCCAAGCTCCTGCATCTGTTCTTTACGTGAGCTTCAGGAGCTTTGTGGTCATGTCCATAGAGCAGCTGGATGAGATCTGGCAAGGACTTCTGAACAGCGGGCTTAGGATGCCTAGGCTGGTCAATGGGGCTTCCACGTTGGTTGTGAGAGGGGGAGTCTGGGCTGGTCGGCGGGGCGGGGCATGAGGGGGTTGATGGACGCGGCAACGGCCACCGCGGAGGTGAGCGAGCTCATCCTCGCGACGCTCGTAGCGCAGCTGGAGCAATATCGCGCGGGGGCATTCGATGGATGCGGCGGTGGCCACACGGAGGCAGCAGCAGGGGAGGGCTTACAAGCGACTGGGGAAGGGGGGACATCATTTTAAAAATGTAAAATGTTGAGAAGAGCAAAATTGTCCACATCTAACTTTTTCCGTCTGAGTTAACAGAGATTGGAAACAGAACTTGACACTGGGTTATGTCATGTAAAGGTTAAGCATTACTCGAGGTTTCTCGTGTAATTCGCAATTATGCGGGGTTATGAATGTAATTGCGCAATTACTCAGGGTTATGGGTGTAAAAATCCCTTAAAGTTATTAGTATAGGTATTATCATTATTGAAACATTGGAAGTACGAAAAATCCTTAATGATAAGAATAGTAATATTGACATACAACTAATCAGTAACCACTTGTCAAATCCTTTGATAACAAACGTGATCCCCATCCACGAAATTGAGATGGGACACCTCTTCCACAAGTGGCCGGCACAGTAGAAGAATTTGGCACTAGAGTAGGGCTTGAGATATTGATTCGGTTTAATCTACATAAGGCCTCCTCTATGAGAGGAATGGTAGCATATGCTAGAATTTGAGAAGAAGCATCCTCATACTGTGAGTCTAGAGAGGCTAGAAAGACACCCACCATCGTGGTATTCCAGTTGTCTTCATCTGCTCTGGAGTAGTTGTGAGGAGCATGAAGCTATGAAGCTTCTCAAACATTCCCGCAAGGCAGTGTAGTGAGCATGCAGGGGTCGACCATTCTGCTTTATAGTGAAGATGTCATGCTGAAGCTGTAGAATCTTTGTCGCATTCTTGGCATGTGAATACGTGGCAGCAAGAATGTCCCACATGGCTTTGGCTGTGGGTTGATGCAAGACATCGTTTGCAATGTCTGGAATCAAAGTACCGAGGACGCGACGTGCACGAGAGGTTTGATGTGAGGATTAGGGTTAGGTTTCGATACAGGATCCCCGGTCTAGGACCGTCGCTCTGATACCATGTTGGGAAAATAGAAAGATACGATTTATTTCTTGAGCCCTAGGCTCTCTTATATAGAAAGAGACCCATGGGCAAATTACATAAAGTAGACAGAGAGAAAGGAAATTAGATAAAAAGAAACATAAACATGAAATATATCTCTACAAAGACCATATCCATATTCACTAAAAATATCATTGACAAATTGCTACAACATCAAAATGCCAAGCACCAAAATATCATAATATTTTATCAAAACCCTTTTTGATGTGTATTCCAACTTTTAAGACCTTTTATGTAATTTACTCTAAAAACTAAACCCACCGTAACAAAGCATGTATTGAATCTCAAATATGACACCAAAGGGGGTTTTCTTCCAACATTTTTAACCTCCCATAAAAGAGATGGGGGCAAGGATGGAGGGTGGCATGTGGTTTCGTCGGGGAGGAATAAATGCACAAGCAGTATCGTAGTCAGCAAGTGTCGACGGTGGCAAGGACCACAAGAAGATCTTCGATTCTCCATTAGGATCCAGTACAGAAGGGTTGTGCAGTGGGTGTTTTAACAGTGTCCCCGATCAATGCCGAAAGATGTTTCAGATGTGGTGCTTTGGGTCATGTCAGTAGTGCATGCCGCAACATAGTGGAGAGCTTCGTTTGTGGTGGATTTGGGCATCGTCGTTGGTCGTGTCCCTGAAACGATCCAAAGGTGAGTTCTTGCAGTTAGACTGGTGGTGATGGTGGCCAATGTACGAGTTTGCAAGGCTCGTGAATTGGGTATGGGCTTAGACCTATGTTAGCAGACATTCTCGTGGGCATATGTCCTCATCGGGAGGATTGCCTTCAACAAGCAATGTCAGATATTGGCAGCAAGGTTGGCTCTTCATTTTTTTTGAGAAAAGGGTTGGCTCTTCATTTGGTGGGCTGAGAATGAGGTGAGGATGCTACTAAATGGCCGAAAGCCCACGGTTAAGAAAGGCAAGGTGGTGTGGTGTCGCCCCATGTTTCGGGGTAGTGCATATCATATATTGTTTTACAAGGTCCTCATGTTGAAGGGCTCATCGTTCCATGCCAAAAATGTCACATCAGTGGAGCTTGTTCTGGCTGACTACGGAATGGTGATGTCACTCACGAAGGTTTCCGACTTACACATGATGGTGGAGGCGATGGATAGATGTGATACGAGTGTTGCCAAGTTGCTTCTGAGATGGGAAAGGGTGGTGTTCCATATTGTGGTTGAAGGCGTCTGCACCGTTGTGGGCGGTGGTGCCGGCATGGTGTCGAAATCAGTAAAGATTTTCGAAGGAAGTAGAAACGGCTTGCCGAAAATCCTCGAGGTTGCATGTTTTCAAATTGTCGAAAAATCCAGATCATTTCCCAAGATTTTTTGGAAAAAATCAAAGGTTGGTTGCGCTCTGTTTCCAAAGGAGTGGGCCCGCGGATCAGACCCGTCGAGTGTATATGTGGATCCGCTTGTTTCAAGGTTTGGGACTCCGGTTCAACTTTTGCATCTGAGGTGCCATTCGCTTGACCCGATTATTCTTAAACTCGCTTGGTTGAGTCTAATCTGAGTTGCAATCAAAAGGGTTCCTAGGGCGTGCAAGGTACCTCCCTAAAGCTAAGATTCAAGATGTGGATTGTAGCATCGAGGCTGAGAAGACTACTGCAGGCGAAGCTGCATCGATTGGTATGGAGCCTCGGGTGCTCTAGAAGTTGTAGGGACCATCTCTCCCCTGGAAAGAGCTATTCTCATGCGTCTAAGCGAGAGAGGAGGCAACGACTTCGGTTGAGGATTTACAATATGATTGGTGTCTCGAGCGAGAGCAGGAGCAACGCCGGTACTCAGGCAGGTACCGCGCGTAGGGTTTGAACAGAGAACGAGGGCAGGGTGAGCCTAGAACTTGCGTTGAGCACAGCTAGCAACGAGCGGTGTGAACATGGTTCTGATGGAGTACCTGGGAATGGTTCTACCACAACGAGCCAAATCATGTCAGAATGAATACCCTAACATGGAATGTGAGGGTCTTAGGAGCCCAAAAAAGAGGGTTGCTTTACGGAACATGTGTACGGAAGCAATGACTGATATAGTTATGCTAGAAGACACTAAAATTTCCCAAGGGACTTTGGAAGACCGTTGGGGTCAGTATATGATAGAGTCGTGGATTCACAAGACGCGTCAAGGGCCTTGTCTCTGATTGGATTCGTGACAAGCTCGACTTGGTGGAGGAATGAAGTAAATAAAAATATTTACTACACATCACGAAAAACGTGGAATATTTAGCAAATAATTTGCCAAAACAATGTTAGTTCATCATATGAACTAGAAATGTAGTACAACAATTTGTGCAGAAATCAAAAAAATAAGGAAACAATTTCCTTTAGGATTTTTAATATTCATGACGAATAATGAAGAACAAATCAAGGTTACCTCTTGAAGCGTGAGTCTCTAAAGAGACCTCCCAAATCAAGTCTAATCTACAGAAGTCTCTCTACAAGAGGCGTATGAGAGATAGAGACTCTCGAGACTATTATATATCTCAAGGGGCACGAAATTTCTAAGAACTATTGCTCTCCAAAATTGTGTTGTAAAAGAGAGGGCATTGTCCTTCTTTTATACTTACACCACATGTCCAACATGTGTGTTGTAGTCCTTTGAATTTTAAATCAATGGCTTAGAGCAATTCCTAATTCAATAAGGATTATCTCCCTTTTATCTCCAATTAATATAATTAATTAATAATAAATAAGCAACAACTTAGCTTAACTAAAATTAGCTGAGGTTTTTTTCTTTTTTATCTATTAATTTATTAATTTGATTAATTAACAATAAATAAGCAACAACTTAGCTTAACTAAAATTAGTTAAGCTTGTTGCCTTTTTATCTATTAATCAATTAACTTGATAATCCCATTATCAAATTTGGAGAAATTATGAAATTAATCTCGAAAGCTTATAAATCATATTCATAAGCTCAAAAATTAAATGTAAATCCAATTTACATTTGTAAAAATTAATTTGAATCAAATTCACGCAATTTCATCCCTTGGAATTATTATATAAATCATATTTACACAAATACATATATGAATCATTAAAATATAAATATTAATTATTGTGAATCACTATTCACATTAATTAATGAGATATATTTCTGAATTTTATTCACAAAATTACTCTTGGAATAATAACTATTATTAAAGTATTGACATCAATAGGTATAAGTCCTAATCCAATTAGGACTCATGAGATACAAATACATATACTTGAAGATAATGTTGGGAAAATTATACTATACATGTATAGTGACTTGAAATGTGAATAACTATCCAATTTCAGCATTGATACCATTTTTGCAAAAATCTGCCACCTACAAATGTTGAGTTCAAGCTGTAATACTTTACACTCTCGATGAAATCAACGAAATGCATCACTCTCCATGAGCTAGAGAAAGTGTTGGTGAGCTAAACCAGCTTCCTTGACTATTTTTAATCGTAGTCCAAACTATTTTGAGCTAAGAAATGAGCTCAAGAAACTTGTGCATTTCCTTTTCCATGATCATTTCTGTTTCCAACATTTGGATATTGAAATTGGAATTGGAAATGGGATTCAAATGAATTGTGATTCAATACAATTAATCACAAACCATCAAGCCAAATGGAGCCACTAAAATCCATCATGTTCCATCACTTCTTCAGTATGGAAGTGACATGGTAGATGATCCATTATAATAACAAGGTAACCCTGAGTATTCCAAATACACATCCAATCTTCACACTAAGAGACTTTGATAATCCGAAGTTCAACCCTGGTTTGACTGTCTTTTTCAGAATATATCAATAGATTTCTCATTCAATAATGGGACGATAATATTAATCATATACTTTCTAAAAGCATATATTAATATCTTGAATTCGTGTCTTATACCATAAATAAGACGACCATGCATAGAATTAATTTTAACCCCAAAAATATCTCATGAGTGAGCCATGTCTCATGATTCATCAACTATGAACAAGTAAGATTCCTTCGAAAGATCTTACACCGCATATGACTTCATATGCAAGCCAACGTGTCGGTATATGGATCTTGGCTAGGTCACCAACCTATTGGTCTGAAAATGTGCATAATCGGCCATTTAGATGCATATATGTCTCAGGTCAAATGATGTGTGCATAATTATGACAGTTATGATTCAGGTCTTAATTTATCTCGACCTCATCAAGTTAACTCTTTAACTTGATTATTCCAACACTTCCTAATCCACATTCCTATGTAGAGGACATGCATCAAGAATTCTGTTGGAAATCAGTCTTTAGAGAAAGATTGCAATCTCTTTCTCAAACTGGGCATCTTTATTTAATATCACATGTTTGAAGTCAGTTATGTCCTCCCAACTGCATGGTATTCAATATGACCATGGCACATAACCCTAATTGTACAAAGGAACCTTAATAGTAAAGTGTACTCATTCAATATTTCATTTCAGATAGACATTGATAAAACAATAACTTTTATTGCATTAATAGGTCACCAAGGGCTTGCAAGTCCAACAAGGAAGCAATCAGAGGTAGGCACTCCATCTCCAATCTGCTTCGACATAAAGCGGATGACTTGAAGTTCATAGTTATTAATGTCTACGGCCCGACCGCGAGCTTCACGGATAAGTTGGATGACCTCCACCTTGTTAAAGCTAAATACCCCATGGAAGCAAGGATTATAGGGGCGACTTCAATGTTACTATCCAACCGGAAGATAGACTGCACGCTCAAGCATGGGGTGAAGAAGTTGGATCTAATGAGCTCATATGCTTTATTACCGAATATGGGATGCTCATCTTGAATGCGGACTATTGTTGTTGCACTTGGAGGAATTCTAGATCAAGATCGATATTAATCGGTTTCTTGGTTGATGGAATTGTTGTGCTTTTTCTCTTTAGCACGTGTCTAAGCCCTACCACGAGCACATTCAGACCACAACCCTCTTCAATTGTCTTCAAGGTAGGGTGTGAGACCAAGATCTTTCTTGAACAGACTCGACTCCTTGAGGATGGTCTCTGTGAAATGGTGACTCAGTTTTGGTGAGAATGTGTTACGGGGAGGGTCGACCGCAACCAGATTGGTGGCGAGCCCGTAAATCGACCTCTTAATAAGTTGTTTTAGTGCGTTGTAGTTGTCTGAATCAGATGCATCAAAGAACCATTTCATTAATATAATCTATTAAATCAAATGGTCAATTTATATTTTACTTGGACAAGCCCAAGGTCGAACTCAAGGACACGAGCCTCTTTCGTAATATTTAGACTCTTATTATTGATATTAAGTGTTGGATTAAAGAATCGTAGGTCAAAGAATGCATGATGACACGACAGTATGCATAAATAAACATAAATGTATGCATTTTTTATTTGGTTTTTTTACATGCGAAGAGATACAATGAAATGCAATGCAAAAATATGCCCTAATTATCGACAAACTAGAGTCATTTAATCATAAGTCAAATCAGGGTCAATTCATGAAGCTATATTCATTGATGTAAAAATAAAGGCATGTGAAGCATTACAATAAAGACACTCGGCTATTAAAATAATACATCAAAATCCATAGTGTCAAAACTGAAATATAAACATGTCATCAAGAAGACAATGAAACAAGCTTCAAAACGCCACTGAAATCGACTCAATCGGAGCTAGGATGCTCAAGATATGCAAGAGTGAAGCCAGGGGCATAATTGCAAGAAAACATGAAAGATAAATAGCAAATAGGTTCCTGAGAGGGACTAAAATGCAAATAAAACAAAATTCAGGACCTTCCCAATAAATAGCCCACACGCGCGGGGTTTTTTGCCATTATTAAAACCCGTGAGAGTATAAGTGCAAAATACCACAGGCGCACGTGGTATGCACGTGAACTCTGGACCTATCTGCAATTTGGAGAAACTCCGGGGATGTCCTGCAAAATACCCGCCATCACGTGATCGAGACACGTGAGGCCAGGCTCGAGTGGCTTTGCATGGTCAGATGCTACTTCAGCTAGGCTCGGGTATTCTTTAAAGGCTCAATGTAGGCTCGATGCAGGCTCGGCGGATCCGAACCTAGAGGTCCGGATAGATGGCTTGGAGGACGGCTTGAGTTGACGTGTGGGCACCTGTGATCCGTCAGATCAAGACGATCCGACGTCATCTGTGATGCGTGAAGATGTCGACGTGTCCTCCTCTGGACCGTTGGATGAACACCGGGATGGATTCATCCAACGGTCGTTGTATTCTCTTCTCCGTCATGGTGGTGGTGGTGGAGTCTGGCCTCCGGCGAAACCCTTCTAGCTCCGCCACCCTCTAGCACTATCGATAAGGACCTACGGCCGCTCCTGGATGGATAGATGTCGTCGATGAAGCTCGGTGAAGCTATTGGTCGTCATGGAGGAGACAAGCGAAACCAATAGGCCGGAGTAGGAACTCGCCAAAGAAACTCAGGCGAAGACTCCGTCCATTAAAGTTTTAGATACCTGCAGGGTTAGTCTTATAGCCGAAGCATGCAGTGTATATGATGGGTGCGAGATGGATGGCCGTGATGGGCTGAAGTAGGCGGCGGCCGGCGATCTTCTTCGACAAGCCCGGAGGAGTTGGATCGGAGGTGATCTGGGGTTATGGAGGATAGGAAGAGTGAACGAAGGATGACGCGTGAATAGGGGAGGAGTGGCGAAGATCACGAGATGATCAATGGCGAAGGAAGGTGCTTGAGAATTCCTAATTAATTGATAGAAAAGAAGGGGAAAATGCACAGAAGATCAGAGGAGCTTACCTAGTGAATGGTGGAGCGAGGGCCTGTGCGCGAGCTCCGGCAAAGGGCTCTGGTCGTCGCTGAACCTCCTCGGCAACTGGAGGCAGCTCAAGCGGAAATGGAGCCGCCGCATCGCCGCCATGGACGGCGGGTCTCACCGGGGACGTAGGTCGTCTTCGCTCGATCCTACCACCTCCCCTGTCATAGGGAGGTGGAGGAGGGTTGGGCCTCACCCCTCGTGAAGGTGGACGGACTTGATTTGGGGCGGAGGCGAAGTTTTTAAGGGGCGAAGGTGGTGGTCCTGGTGGGTGTTTCGGTGGAGAATATGGAGCGAGTGGATAGGAGTCGTGGAACAGAGGACGCTCGCGAGGGTCGTGGATGAGTGGGCTTGATCGTGGGGTAGTCAGGAGGTTGCGAGGTGAGTGGACGAGGTGGGAAGAATAGGAAGGGTGAAGATGGCGTGCGAAAGGGAAGTCGTGGGAGAGAGGGCGTCTAGAGGTTGACGACGAAGTTTTGGCCGTTGGATCTTGTGATCCAATGGCCACGATCGGGGCAATGGGGAAAGGCCAGGATTAGATTTGGGTTGCGCGATCGAAGGGCGTAGGAATCGCCACGTGGCAAGCTGAGGGTGAGGCGCTGGCCGACGGTCTAGATGTGGAGTAAGGCGTGGATCGAATGGCTGGAATTGAAAGCGGAAATGATCGGTGACGATTGAAGCGCTTGGCGATGATCATGTGGTGAGGGTAAAGATACGTGGATGGCTGAGAAGAAGGCGGAGGCGAACGGTCTAGATGAGACATGGCCTTTGATCGGATGGTCAGAAAATGGACGGGACTGAACGGATGTGATCTAGAGAGAAGAAGAATGATCGGACGGCAACAGTAAGGGGGTGTATGGCATGCGCAGAGACGGGCCGCGTGGTGCAACCAGAAGGTGCCACGTGGCCCAATCAGCTTATTGCGAGAAAGAATTTAAGAAATGAGGGGGGGAAACGACCGAATTTGGAAAAACTCAAAAATGAAAGTTGTAGATCTCGATGAGATCAAATAAAGGCAGAAAATATTTTTGAGAGTATTTTTAAGGCTAAAAACACTACGAATTTTAATTTTATCATTTTTTGTATTTTTAATTTATTCAAAGACTGACAATTACAAGGATTTGTTTGGTTTTTTAGTGGCACTTAGTCTAAGCTAGGAGGTTAATTTCAGCAAATTAAAAGCACGAAACATGGTTTCATCAACCCCCTATACTTAAACTATGCTCGTCCCCGAGCATCAAAGAAAATGAATGAGCTGGATTAACCCCTTTGTGCATGTGCGTACAGGATCTGATCTGTTCTAGTCCTCTCAAATTTAGAGATCCAAAATCTTAGAGCTCAACCCAATCTTAATCAAGAGGCATCTAATGCCTTTAGTTTTTCCAAACTCTCTCCGATATACATATAAACTAAGGATATGACATTTAGTGTTGACTGCGCTCACGAGAGTAAAGTCAAAACGTCACCTAAGGTCCTGGTCCAAGAAATTATCCTAAGGACCCAATCCTCAACTCTAGAGAATAAACCAGATATTGCGTCCAATCCACCGTCTCTTTAGTTGTCAGACTTAGAAGTGTAGATGGCAGGCTAGATAATTGAGGGATTTAGGATTGTGTCATTTCTTCTCTCCATCTCATTAGAACAAGGATTCTCTCTAGTGTTTTATTACGCAAAACATATTTTTTGTGTTGATCAGTGCGTCCGTCAGAGAAGTTGGAGCCGTCTGCACTTGTTTTCTTGGTAATACACCATGGTGTGTCTTTTTTGAGTACCTATCGTACCTTCTACACCCAGACTTGTAGTATTTACAATGCAGAGCCCTTTTATTGGTGCAAGCCCGACTCCTGCTCCTAATAGCGGTGGTCCAAGTAGACACTTTGAAAATGGTGGGGAGCGCTTGCCTTTGGTGGAAGCTCTTGTTGAAATTTGTCTTTGTATGGAATGAGAGCTTTTCTTTGACATTTCATTACTTTGTAATATTTTTGGCTAGCTCCACTGCTTTTACCAAGAGTTTGTGCACACTTATCAACATTTTTATTTATTTCACACCCTGGCACTTAGGTCAATGTCAAAAGAATAGTATAAGAACCAAGTTCTCATACTGGCTAAAGATGCTGATACTCATGTTTCATGAAGCCTTCAAAGATTTTATCCCATCCTCGAGCATCCTTAGATCAAATCCAGACTTGAATCCCTCATCCCAGTTCCTCAAGTGAAAAGTCAACTCATCTCATCGAGACCGCAGTCGTGCATGTGATGTGTTGATCATGTTCTTAAGGTAGGAGACTAAGCATGCAATATAGCACGCAAATCTAGAAACCTAGAGAAATGTGGATGATTAAGTCTAAGACCCTGATGATTAAGGCCGGTTAACCTAAAATCTCAAGACGTCATAAACCAAGTTTCCTTGAACATTTCTGATCCTGGGTGGAAGTGTAAATATAGAGGATTTAATCCAACTCCTTCATTCAAAACTCTTTTTTATGAAGACTTTAAAAGACAAAAATGACTGCCTAAACTTAAATGAGTAGATGCATCTGCATCTAGCCAGTATAGGTGTAAGTACAGGCCGGAGCCTGTTGCTTGAGGACGGAGCATTACACGATGTCCTCTAAACCACCTACTCTGCTAAGGGCGAACCCTCACTGAACGCGGCTACTTATTTGGGTTTAGTAGTCAATTTGACTCTTAAAGGGTTTCTGAATTTTCCATTATTTATGGATTTTAGATTAAGTTAGAACGAAGGTTAGACTCAACTTTCCTTGACGGAAAATAAATTTCCAAACCATGTTACACAAATAAAGATTTTCAAAACATTTTCAAAAGATTTATTCAAAACAAGATAAACTCATTTTTTAAATCATTTTCGAAAATAGTTTTCTTAAAAATATTGTAACATATATTATAGAAAAAACCTTGAAAATAATTTTGTCCACTTAGTTCAAAAGACTGTACTTTAGCCAAAAAGCTTTAAACTTTTCGAATTTTTCAAAATATAGCTAAAGTACATATATTGTATATACGGTATACGCCCCTATACTTAAATTTTGCTATATCCTCATAGCACTAGATGATACAAGTTCATAGGTCCATTTAAATATAGAAAAATATACGGGAACTGAGGTGGATCCCCCTATAATTAGGTTAGAAATAACCTAAGTATCGAGGCAAGGAAAGATGAGTAGAATAATCACAGGGACTCAGGTCCCCCCTATACTTAGGCTGAGAGTGGCCTAAGTATAAAGATGGAGAATTGATGTTGGGAGAGACCTGAGGTGAACGAAGAAGTCGGATAGATATACAGATGAGCGGATGAATCTTCTTAGATAGATGGAGTACATTGGATCTAAGAGAGGGTTCCGGAGCATTCATGGCTCAAACAAGCATGCAACACCCTTTTATTTCACCAACTCACACGTGAAATCAACAAATGTTGGTTGATTATCATGTTAGTTTTATTGGGGATTAAAAACATTCTGGTTTACGCGGGAAAAATGTCAAATAAAACCAACTGCGTAAACACGGGTGTTGCTCTCCCAAAACAAGATTTTACTCCATTTTTAGGTTGACTTGCAATTAACAGTCCCAATTATTTTGCTTAAGGTTAACACTGAATTAAGTGAGCACCTAAACCAAGCAATCATCGTCTACCGCTCATTCCCATTTTCCATTGACCTAGGTAATCAAGCTAGGAGGGGGGTCGAGAAAAGCCAAGCAGACGATAAAAATCATGATCTGGCAACGCGAGAAAACATGCAATGCCTTAGCAAAAAATACGTGAAAACTCGGATTGAATTAAAAACCAAAATCATATGTATGCAAGTCGATTGAAAACCGCACCTAACATGCTTCTATTAGCAGGGAAGAACATCTTGTAAATTTGTCTAAGTGAAGCGATGCTTATGTGCGCCTATTATTAAAGTGCGTCCTACCTACAAGCAAGCGCGTAATATAAAAATGTGAAAGAAGCACGAAGAGCCGCATGCCTGGTCCTAGGTCGACATTCAAGTGGGGACGGTCCCCACACAACCACGGAAAACTTTGTTCCTTTACAAGCGCGAATCTTCGAACGAAGACCGTTGTAAAGACGATTATTACATGCATATGAAATAAAATGCGAGACATACAATTTTTTTTCGAATCATCTCCAAAATTGCTTCTGAGGCTCCTCACAAATGGGAAGTACCTGCTCCTCGCCTCCTTGAACATCAAGGGCCCTGCCACAAAAGCAAAAGTCAGATATCAATCGAAAAGAAAAATTTTTATGATGTAAGACAAATGAACAAATTGACCTACATATAGAAAACACTAAATTAAATAAATAAAAATCCAAACAAGACAAAAGATGAGCCGCGTCCCTGACAACGGCGCCGTTTGACGAGTCCGTAAATCGACCTCCTAATAAGTTGTTTTAGTGCGTTGTAGTTGGTCGAATCGGATGCGTCAAAGAACCATTTCATTAATATAATCAATTAAAACAAATGGTCAATTTACATTTTACTTGGACAAGCCCAAGGTCGAACTCAAGGACACGAGCCCCTTTCGTAATATTTAGACTCTTATTATTAATATTAAGTGTTGGATTAAAGAATCGTAAGTCGAAGAATGCATGATGACACAACCGTGTGCATAAATAAACATAAATGTATGCATTTTTATTTGATTTTTTACATGCAAAGAGATACAATGAAATGCAATGCAAAAATATGCCCTAATTATCGACAAACTTGAGCCATTTAATCATAAATAAAATCAGGGTCAATTCATGAAGCTATATTCATTGATGTAAAAATAAAGGCATGTGAAGCATTACAATAAAGACACTCAACTATTAAAATAATACATCAAAATCCATAGTGTCGAAACTGAAATATAAACATGTCATCAAGAAGACAATGAAACAGGCTTCAAAACGCCACTGAAATCGACTCAATCGGAGCTAGGATGCTCAAGATATGCAAAAGTAAAGACAGGGGCATAATTGCAAGAAAACATGAAAGATAAATAGCAAATAGGTTCCTGGGAGGGACTAAAATGCAAATAAAACAAAGTTCGGACCTTCCCTGTAAATAGCCCACACGCGCGGGGTATTTTTGCAATTATTAAAACCCGCGAGAGTATAAGTGCAAAATACCCCAGACGCGCGTGGTATGCACGTGAACTCTGGTCCTATCTGTAATTTGGAGAAACTCCGGGGATGTCCCTACAAAATACCCGGCCATCACGTGACCGAGACACGTGAGGCCAGGCTCGGGTGGCTTTGCAGGGTCGGATGCTGCTTCGGCTAGGCTCAGGTATTCTTTGAAGGTTCGATGCAGGCTCGACAGATCCGAACCTAGAGGTCCGGATAGATGGCTTGGAGGACGGCTTGGGCGGACGTGTGGGCACTTGTGATCTGTCAGATCAAGATGATCGGATGTCATCTGTGATGCGTGAAGATGCCAACGATTCGTGGTGGTGGTGGAGTCCGGCCTCTGGCGAAACCCTTCTAGCTCCGCCACCCTCTAGCACTATCGATAAGGACCTCCGGTCGCTCTTGGATGGATAGATGTCGTCGCTGAAGCTCGGTGAAGCCGCCGGTCGTCATGGAGGAGACAAGAGAAACCAATAGGCCGGAGTAGGAACTCGCCAAAGAAACTCAGGCGAAGACTCCGTCCATTAAAGTTCGAGATACATGCAGGGTTAGTCTTATAGATGAAGCATGCAGTGTATATGATGGATGCGAGATGAAGCGAGATGGATGGTCGTGATGGGCTGAAGAAGGCAACGGCCGGCGATCTTCGACGAGCCCGGAGGAGTTGGGTCGAGGTGATCTGGGGTTATGGAGGATAGGGAGAGTGAACGAAGGATGACGCGTAAATAGGGAAGGTGTGGCGAACATCACGAGGTCATCAATGGCGAAGGAAGGTGCTTGAGAATTCCTAATTAATTGATAGAAAGGAAGGGAAAAATATACAGAAGATCAGAGGAGCTTACCTGGTGAATGGTGGAGCGAGGGCCTGTACGCGAGCTCCGGCGAGGGGCTCTGGTTGTCGTTGAACCTCCTCGGCAACTGAAGGCAGCTCAAGCGGAAATGGAGCCGCCGCATCGCCGCCATGGACGGCGGGTCTCACCGGGGACGTAGGTCGTCTTCGCTCGATCCTACCACCTCCCCCTGTCACAGGGAGGTGGAGGAGGGACGGGCCTCGCCCCTTGTGAAGGTGGACAGCCTTGATTTGGAGCGGAGGCAAAATTTTTAAGGGACGAAGGTGGTGGTTCTGGTGGGTGTTTCGATGGAGAATAAGGAGCGAGTGGAGAGGAGTCGTGGAAGAGAGGACGCTTGCGAGGGTCGTGGATGAGTGGGCTTGATCATGGGGTAGTCGGGAGGTTGCGAGGTGAGTGGACGAGGTGGGAAGAATAGGAATGTTGAAGATGGTGCGCGAGAGGGAAGTCGTGGAAGAGAGGGCGTCTGGAGGTTGACGACGGAGTTTTGGCCGATGGATCTTGTGATCCAACGGCTACGATCGGGGCGCTGGGGAAAGGCCAGGATTAGATTTGGACTACGCGATCGAAGGGCGTAGGAATCGCCACGTGGCAAGCTGAGGGCGAGGCGCTAGCCGACGGTCTAGATGTGGAATAAGGCGTGGATCGAATGGCTGGAATTTAAAGTGGAAATGATCGGTGACGATTGAAGCACTTGGCGATGATCGTGTGGTGAGGGTAAAGACACGTGGCTGGTTAAGAAGAAAGCGGAGGCGAACGGTCTAGATGAGATCTGGCCTTCGATCGGGTGGTCAGAAAATGGACGGGACTGAGCGGATGTGATCTGGAGAGAAGAAGAATAATCGGACGGCAGAGGGAAGGGGGTGTGTGGCATGCACAGAGACAGGCCGCATGGCGCAACCAGAAGGCGCCACGTGGCCCAATTAGATTATTGCGACAAAGAATTTAAGAAATGAGAGGGAAAACGACCGAATTCGGAAGAACTCAAAACATGAAAGTTGTAGATCTCGATGAGATTTGTAATTTCATGTTGACCAAAAAAAGGAGATGAGATCAAGGAAAGGTCGAAAATATTTTTGAGAGTGTTTTTAAGGCTAAAAACACTACGAATTTAATTTTGTCATTTTTGTATTCTTAATTTATTCAAAGACTCTGACAATTAGAGGGATTTGTCTGCTTTTTATTGGCACTTAGTCTAAGCTAAGAGGTTGATTTCAGTGAATTAAGAGCATGAAACATGGTTTCATCAACTGACAGCCAACTTTACGATGCTTCGTAAATACATATTTGAGTACAATAAACGGATGCGGGACCAATGTAGAGGGAGACGAATAATGGCACAAGAGGAGGTTATCATAGGTGCGTTAGAAAATGAGCGGGAGTTGACAACAAAGGAGTCAAATTTGCGAACCAGACATCTCCAAGAGAATAGCATAAATTTCGGCAAATTATGACCAAAATTTGATTTCATGGCGGTATCGATATCGAAACCATGTATAATATCACTTTCCAAGATTTCGATCAAAATTTCGATCAAAATTCGATCACTTCGGTTCATTTCGGTCCATTTCGACCGAAATTGTTCACAGATTTCTAGGATTTCGGTGGAAATGACCGAAATTTCATTTCACTTCGACTTATTTCGACAAAAAAAGTTCTAGGTCGTTATATGTCATGCCTAGGCCAGTAATTCCAAGCAATGTGAGTTTTTTACCATCTTTTTTCATAACACATGTTTTTTAGCATACTAGAAGATGCCAGATATGTTTTTTCTTCTTGAATGTTAACTTCAAAATCTTCAGAGTTCAGAATCTTTATATAACAATCTTGTTATCTTTGCCTAGGCCATCTTGGAGAGCCAAATATGATTTTTATCATTTTATTGCTAACTTCAAATAACCATCCTCTTATCTTTGCATTAAAAAAGTTCAGTTGATGGGGAGGGTGCCACCGAGCACTGCCCCCTGACCCGCAGACTTTCAAAAAAAAAGGTTAGTTTGTCATGCATCTCATGACTAACATGCTAACAAACCAACATTAACAATTAGTGCAAATGCCATGCATGTTGAATAAAAAGGCCAAATAAGTATTTAGAGTGTTGCAAGGGCCATTTACAAGGAAAGATTATCCTGCCTACTACTATCCTGAAGGCCATCTAATCAGCATAGAAATTCATATTAACATGGAGTACCTTATCATTTAACCTGAGATCATAATCTAGACACGGATTATTACTAATTATCTAGCAGCCCAATTCATTTAGCCAAAATGAATCCATTTAACTAAGGTCTAGCTCCATTATTTCCACCGTGAAAGGAATCAGAAAGAGTACATGGATCCACCAAGGAATTCGTGGTTCGTTTAAATCTCATTCACAACCCAAATAAAAATGTAATACTAGTAACTTAGTGGTTAGTATTAGTAAGTGCAGACATATTATGTGATTGATGTATCATGTGATCTTGTAAACTTGTATTATGACATTTAATATTTCAATTTTAAAATTATTTACGCATTCTCTATAATAAAATTAGTATTGTTCTTTTGAAAATTGACAGAAAAAGTGAATGCCAAAATTTAAGTTTATGTATTGGAATTTCACTCTAGACAGTCATCAATATATGACCGAAATCGTTATTTAAGACATCGGTCATTTTAACATCTTATTACAAGTAAAAAAACTTGTATTTCTATCTCTTTTATTGATCAAACAACATTAGAGATCTTAACTTTGAACAAAAAAAGAGTTTTCAATTCATTTCCCCAATTTTCAATCATTCCACCGAAATTCCTTTTCCAGGCTTACTAAAAAAAACAAAATCTGACATTTGAGGCCTTGTCCAAGAGATACATCTTGAAGATAGAAAGAAGAAGATTGAGTGGAGACAATGAACTAAGCAGCACTGGTTTGAGAAGGGTAACAATAACTCATGTTTCTTTCACTCCATGGCTAGTGGTCAAAAGCGTAAAAATTACATACATGGCATCACTATAGATGGTGTGCAGGTGCATGGAAATCTCAAGGTTGGCAGGACGCTCCATGCTCACTTTCATGTTTTCAGTAGGAGTGTGAGTCGGGCAGGGTGGGGATGGCGTGGTAGGGGGTCAAGTTGATCTCACGGCCTCAAATTTCAGGGAAATTCGGTCGAATTTCTGTCGAATATCGATATCCTGTCGAAATAGAAATTCGACAGAAATGACCAAAATATGGGGGCCTTAGTACAAGAAATGACCGAAATTTCTGTCGAATTTTGACTGAAATTCCACCGAAATTCTGTTTCGGCCGGTCACCGAAATGGTAACCGAAACCGATATTTAGGGCCTTGGTTGATCTCCCCATCGCAAGAACTTGCCCTAATGACTCCTTTTGAGGAGGTGGAGGTCAACCAAGCAGTTATGCAGCTGAATACAGATGGTGCTCCAGGTCCGAACAACTTCTCAATTTCTTTTTGTCAAGGAGGATGTTTTGGTGGTACTACAGGAGTTCAGGGAGGACAACCTGGGCTTCGAGAAACTTAATAAGGCTCTCATCTTCCTGCTTCTAAGAGGAAGGCCCCATCTAGAGTGGAGGATTTTGGCTCATGGCCCTTTCCAATGCAATTTATCTTATCATTGCCAAGGCCCTAACAAATTGCAGCAGGGGGTTCTAAAATTGAATACCATAATTTCTCCATAGCAAACTGCCTTTATGTTCGGTAGACATGGCGGATGGTTGGGTCCTCGCATCTGAGATGTTGCTTGATTGAAGAGAACCCAAAGGAAAGGTCCGATGTAGAAGATGGACTTCTCCAAAGTCTATGATAGTGTGGACTAGAGGTTCATCTAGTCATCACTACAGTTCAGGGGGTTCCAAGTCAGTTGGATCGCTTGGCTGAAGAAGTGTATCACGACAACATCATATTCAGTATTGATGAATGGTCGTCAAGAGATAGGCCACTTTCAACCCCATCAAAGGGTGCGGCAAGGATGCCCCCATGCACCCCTCCTTTTTGTGATTGTTACGAACTCGTTTGCAACTATGATGAGATTGGTTGTGGAGGGAGGACTTTGTACGAGATACACCAGAGATGACCTTTCCATTCCCATAATACAATACAACCACAACACCATGATTTTCCTTGGTAATAAAATTGAGCAAGTGAGGTGTGCATCCAGCATTATAGATATTTTTGGAAACATTTTGGGCCTGCAGATTAATAGAGAGAAATATGTGGTCATCCTGTTTGGTCTTACCCAAGCGGAAATTTAGGACATCAATTCCGTTATGTGTTGCCCATGTGGGACCTCACATGTCACCTACTTGGGTCTCCCACTGGTTTCTAGGCGCCTACACTCCTCAGACTAGAAACATATGTACCGACTGCTGCTGCCAAACATCTGGTGTTGAGCCTACATGGGCCTCCCACTGGTGTTGCCAAACATCTTCGCCATTGTCAAAAGACGTACATCTTAAGATCATCGGCTACTATGGCATCATCTTCAATCACATGTGACAATGATAAAATGTGTGTCACACTTAATATCTGTACTAGTGCCTCTGCAATATTTAAAAAATTGAGAGCCAAAATCAACAGAAAACAACTGAGAATCATCTGATCCTTTCATGTTGTCAAAAGACATAATCTGAGTTCCTTTCATAAATTGTTACACAGTTCTCACCATTCACATCACAATACATGTAAAATCTTACAGTGAGATAAACAACAACAGAGCCCTCACCCACATTGATAAAATAATTAAAATTTTCTACTGCTGGATTGGAGATAACTCGAAGATAAAACTTGCTATATATAATTGCAGCAAACAGCAGTTAGTTAAAACTCAATACAAGCTGCAAGAGAAGAAGAAAAAAGTACAGCCAGAGCAATGAAGGGATTTCAATGCATCAAGCTTCTGCAGAAATGCGAAAAAGTGGAAGGCACCTCAAATGCAGAGTCAAGATGCAGTAGGACAGGAACAGGACCGCTGTAAGTTGCTGTGATAACTCCAGCTCTTTCCCTTGCTTTATGATCCAGAACTTCCAACTTGAATAGCAATATTTCAAATCTGCATTGTGATTACTAAATTAATACTGCACAGAAGTATTATAGAAACTACATTAAATAATGTGGTACTTCAAAAATAACAGGGCTGACTCAAAATGAGGGTCGATCATAACGTTTGCAAGCTAAATATGCACCATTATCACAGCATTATAATCTATGAGTTGTGTAAGCTAAACAGTGCACTTTCCCTATTAAATTCTACCAAATACTCACGATTAGTGAAAAAAGAAGCAAACATCAAACCTTGGTATCTTACTTGTGCCTACAACAGATCATCTTAGAAAGAGCACGGAATGAAGTGATTAAATATCGAACATCTGCTCATATGAACAATACTCTAACTTAGTTAAAAAAGTTAGCTTCAATGTCTTCTACAGCATTCTCCCAATTGGAAAAACCATGTACTTATAAGTGCAAGGTCAAATCAAATGACGGACTACAATTATCATTTCTTGTTTAAATGCATCTGAAAAGAGGATAAAAATAAAATGATTTAGCAGTAAGTTGCACCTAGCCAAAAAAGTAGCATGAGCTTTGACCTTCTGATCCATCTATTTTTTGTCAAAAGAGGGTGAAACACGCTAAGATGTCCACCCCTTGTTATTCATGCCACGATCATGTGCGATACATTTACCCTTAGGTTTCGCTCCTCTCAACAATTTCCCCGGGTAAGTTTGACCCCACTCATCCAACCTTGAGATTATGTCTCCGCAATTGGAAACAAATTATAAATGGTGTTAAAGAAGCTAACTAAGGAAATAAGCATTCCTTCCATCAGAGAGAAAATTGCTAATATGGGATAAAAGCAATGTCTGTGATGTAAACTCAAAGCCATTCAATGAAATTCAGCAGCAAAGAAGCATGCGGTCAGAATCATTTTGCTTTCTTACTTTTCAGGACTGATAATCTTTCTTTCATTGTTAAACTCCCCGATCCAATCTTCATCCTCATTGTCCAAGTCGTACTCGACGAACTCCCCAAGCTCAGATCTGGCTGCATTTAGGAAACCACACATGAATATCAACATTGAAAGTAGCTCAACCAACATTCTTTCGCATGTAAACCCCTCTACGAAAAAAAGTAGCGACACCATTTAACAAACCTCCTCGTCCACGTAGATATGATGTGGGTTGATTAAAGGTGCGAGAATAATCTCTCTCATAGCTTTCAACGCCAACAAATTGCGGGATAGGTATCTCCTGAGCAATCCTTTTAACAGTACTCTGATGCACCTGATAACACCAACCATTTCGGTAGGCATCATAATGATAAATTCTATCAAATCACGCAACCAAACAACCAAGGTCAAATTCATCACCTCAATCTCCACCTCAGCCGCAATCCTCTGCAGCTGAGAGTTGCGAGTGGCAGTGGCTGTCGGAACATCATCATCCTCAAACTCCTTGATAGACTTTACGATAGGAAGCTTCTTGTGGATGTCAAGGGGACGAGGTCTGAATGACAGCCTACTCATGACAGCACATTATAGTTGGAGTCTGATCCTTTTCCACGGTTCATTCCAGTCACAATCCAATCCACCACAGCTCTAAGCTCTGGCGGCAACCCAACTTCCAGAAAGATCAAATTCTCAAGAGGGGAGTCGTCCAGGTTGGGCAAACGCCCATGTCATTATTCGAATTGTCCACTCCCCAGCTTCATCACACTTCAAAACTCCAACTTCACGAAAACCTCCAGAACAGCTGACTAAAACCCTAAAAACACATAAAACCAGCACTAGGGTCGATAACCATAGAGCCCTAGCTAATAAGACTAGCAAATTCGGCAATTCCCGGCTTCTAAAAGCGTCGAGATCGCAACTTTCAGCGTGCCCTAGTCTTGGGGCTGCAGGGCAAGAACGGGGGCAAGAGCGGGGGCGGAGTGGAGGTGAAGCTCGAATTGGGCAACCCTAGAGTTCGAGGAGGCGGAAGGGCGGAATTGGGAGGAGATGCGGGCGGAGAGAGGCCCGAGGGGAGACGAGAGTTTGAAATTTTGGGGACGGGAGGGGAGTCCTAGGGTTTTGAAACGCGAGGGGAAGAAAGCGAGGGAAGAAGAGGGGAGGGGGGAAAGTGGCGATTTTGGCCCGTGCTTTCTCTCCCGTCTCTCCTGTCGCTCGCGTTTCTGTCGCTCGTCGGGAATTACGGTGCAAACGGACGGGTGGGAATTTTATGTTTAACCCCCCAGTTGAGGGTTTCATTTCCAATATGGATTTCCGGTAGTGAAGGGGGAGAGATTTTATGGATAATTCAAACAGTGCACTGTGAATTGGGATTGGATTGTTGTTGGGACTTTCTAAAACTCATTTGTTATTGCGGTTATTATGCTACCTAAGTCACAATTCCATGATGCAGTGACGGAGACAAGGGGGGCGGGAGGGGGCTTGGCCCCCCCGGTCTCCCAACAAAGCACTTATTATATATTATATAGAGTAATAGTATATGATTTAAATACAATACTTAAATATAAATCTTAATAAGTTGTATAAAATGGCCCCTCCATCTCCCATTTATAAGTTGTATATAATTCTTCCACTCTCATTTCTCAATAAAAAATTAATAATATGATCTGAATACGACAATTTAATTATTAATACTTGTATGTTTTACAAGAACTACATGTCATAAATATAGGGATGTAAACAGTTACGGATAAATATGTAAATGATCCGCCACCGTATCTGTTTTATACAGATTTTTTTACATCCGTATCCGTCTTAAAATGGATACGGATATTGATATCATTTTGATATCTGCAAACATCCGTATCCATAACTGTTTTCGTATATAAATATAGTCATACGTTTATTTTTAACCATATATAACATAATTCTATACCTTCTTTTACAATATTTGTATAATTTTTATGATACAAATACATTTACTAAATTTATATCGTGTGTTTTTTGATCCACACTACACGGAAAGCAATTTGTGGCTACAGATGTATGGCCACGGATATGGGATTTGTGGCCACCGAATTCGGCTCTGGTCACAGTACATCGTGGCCAATAATCGTAGCTACAAGTCTCGTCGCGAGAGTTCTCTAGCCACGAATATGCCGTGGCCACTACAAGTGACCACCGAATTTATCGTGGCCACAACTCTTATATGAAGACTTAGGCGACGGATTGTGACTACGAGAAACTAGTGACCATGGAATTATCGTGGCCACAAGTTTCCGTAGCCACATTCCGCGGCCACAACTCAGTTTTCTTGTAGTGACAATTCATATATATTTAAGTCAATTCTATAGATTATTTCTAACATTACTTGTATGTAATCAGTATTCGTTTTACATCTGTATCGGTTTTTAAGAATATGGTAAGATAATTTTAATATCAATCGATATGTTTATCTGCATCTGTATTCGTATTCAAAAACAGATAAGGATTCGATAATTCCTATATCCATATATGTATCCCTATATAGAATAACTATATAGAACATACATTAATGTGGCATTTATATATGTATTCATTTTAATATAAATACATACACATGTCCAAATAAAGTATAAGGAATAGGCACACACACACACCTTTGCATCTCTACATTAAGTGTGATAATATTTTAATTTTTAAAAATATTAGATTTGTACTACTTAACATCGTATTAATAAATTTTTTTGTGATTTGAAAAATTTTGTAAGGACTTTTTTTGCCCATATAATGTTTGTTTAGATATTTATGTGAAATCGCAATTCTATAAGGGCGTCTTTATAAAAATTCCTTGTAAATAAATATTAATAATTAAAACGATAAATAATAGCATAGATAAACTTTACATATATAATGTATCTACATGTATATGTATGTATATGCGTATATGTATGTGTGTAGTCTCAATAATTTGGCCCCCCAAGTAAAAATTTCTGGCTTCGTCCCTGTAAACACGTTCTTCTATGTCTAATAATCTGTTATAAATGACAAGCATGACAGAGAATATCTCACTTTAACTATTTTTTCGCTCTAAAGAAGATAGTGGAGAATGAACGTAAAAATAACGTGAGTTATAAATATACAACAGGAAATGAGAAAATAACAAGAAAGAATAATAAAATGTGTTATAAATATGTAGCATATTCAAGCTAAATATAGTACATTCAAGGGATATTTACACATATAACACTGGGTAATTCTGTATCGCAATCATACGCCTGAGTCATTATAAATCACTCAGGACTCTAAATAAATGCTCTGTTTTTACACCCATAACCCTTCATTAATTTAGTTCATTAACTCAACTAGATGATTGAGTTAATCTAATCAATCTACGATCTAACGGCTGGGTTTGCTCAAAAGTATAAAAAAAAGAAAGAAAATCGAACGATCTAACGACGGTGGGGGAGGAGGGTCGACGGGGCCTTGCAGGTCGTGGGGAGAGGGGATTTGACGATGGAGGAGGGCGACTTGCAAGCAGCAGGGGTGGGGGTCGAAGGGGGCTTGCAGACGGTAGGGGGTGGGTTAGCTTTGATGATTGATGATGGTGGATGGAGGCGGCGGGGATAGGGAGGTCGACGGGGGCTTTTAGGCGAGGGTCGGGGAGCTTGCAGGAAGGGGACATCGAACCCTAGGCGATCATCGGCTACATGCTTGCAGCACCTGCGATCCTCCTCCTCCTCTCTGGCACCGCTTCTGGATGGATCTGCGGTAGAGCCCTGCTGGGAGACACCAGCACTGTTAAAAAGACGAAGTCCACCACGTAGAACGGGGAAGCAACAGAACACGACGATGCACTCCATGGTTGTGCTGCACGTGACCCTCGTAGTTTGGTTTACCACCAAGGTTGTGCATGCGGATGCGACGCTCCTTGAGGTGGAGCAGATGGAGGAGATGGAGCAGGTTGGGGGTGGAAGACGGGGCATGAAAGGGGAGGGGGTGGGGGATGGGAGCAGGGAAGGGAGGGGAGGGTCGACCCTTGGGGTGGATGGTGGCGCTTGGGCGGAGGTGGTCGGCGACAAGCGCTCATCGCATGAGAGGATGGAGTTCGTCGAGAGATAGGAAGGTATGGTTATGTCAGTCTCTTGGAGGAGGAGGAGGATACTTGCCTTGCCTCGTGGGATGTAGTGGGGTAGGGGGGTAGGAGTCGCGAGTGGCTTGCTTTTTTTGGGGGGGGGGGTGCTTTTAGGCGGCGGAGGTCAACGAGGGAAGTGGGAGGCTTCCAATGGTTTTGGTTCTGGAGGATGAAGGGAAGGAGGAGGTGGTCGAGGGGCCGAGGAAGAGGTGAGTGCTGGAGGATGAAGATGAGGAGGTCGGCGGGAGGGGGATGTGGGGGCTGGAGGAGGAAGGGAGTGGGCTCATTTGTAGATAATGAGAACTTAAAGGGCATAAAATGTAAAATATTTGACGGAAACCGTCATAGTTAACAGGAAATTGGATGGAAGTTAACACGGGGTTATGGGTGTAAGAGAAGCACTATTGAGGGTCCTGAGTGTAATTCACGATTACACAAGGTTATTAATGTAATTACAAAATTACTCAAGATTATGGATGTAAATATCCATGTATTCAAACACCTGACATAGATGTATAGCATGAACCCATGTGTATGAATACGTGATTTTTCACACCAGTCGTGCTATTAGTATGCCCCAATTTCAAGTCTTTGTTGTAAAACCAAAAAATATGTTATATATTTATAGCGTTTTTTTTTTCACAAAACATGTTAGGATAAGTCCAGACTTCTGTTAGGACCCACTTAAATGGTCTAGTAGTTGAAGCCCCCCTCCCAACTAGTAAAAATAAGTTAAAACTTTGTTGTAAATTAAAAAATACTGTATATACTTACAGACAGGCTTTGAATCTTTTATATAAAAGAGACGGTGATAAGACTCATAATAGTGGTGTGTATCAATGGAGAAAATGATAACCTCACAAAAATAATGCCCGCCAACTTTATTCAACAATGTCTGAGTTGGCAATCATATTTGAATGATTACATAAGAGTGATAAGATTTTGATGGCTTTTTATTTTTTAGAATAGTTTTTTAAATAATAAAAAGGTTGTTCTAGAGAAATTATTATTTTATCGTATCATGGTTCATATTTTGATTTTTTTTAATAGTAGGTCTGGTAATTTCGGAGGTTTAGAGCATTTTCATTGGGATTCAAGCTCGGATCCTTTAAAGTAGAAGCACACTGCTCTACCACCAGACCACTCCTTGGGTTCTTCATATTTTGGTTTATCATGGTAGCTATCCAAAATGGGAAATATTTTGGATTATCGTATTAGGGTTCATATTTTGATTTTTTTAATAGTAGGCATGGTAATTTTTGAGGTTTAAAGCATCCCCATTGGGATTCGAAATCGGGTTCTTTAAAGTAGAGGCACATTGCTCTACCACCAGACCATTCCTTGGGTTCTTCATATTTTGATTTATCAAGGTAGCTATCCAAATGGGGAAATATGCGATTATTGTATATTGCATTCAGGTTATACTTCCTAGTAAGGTTGGAAGATGGTTCATGGTTCCTTTTTCTCACTTGCATTTGTAACTTACCTCGTCCTACAAATAAAGCATAGGTCTTGGATATGGCATAGTATAACATAACCAATATGGAAACCATTGCATTTTGTGTATAACTTTTTGAGTACATGTATTTCGTCTACAATATTTAAATTGAATAAATTAGAGTGATCTTATCACAAGGGGTTTTGCATAAATACCCAAAAAAGTATCATTATAATATTAAGAACACATGCAAACGTGATACTTACATATTTAGCTCTAGAGCATTTCATTGCTAATAAAATGTAGCTTTACATTAAAAAGATTGTTATCGTAGTAAAATCTAAAATTTAAATTTAGAAATAAATGTTACACGCATTGTGTGTCTTATTTCCTCATAAACTCCAACTTCATCAAACATGTGTTTTAACTGAATAACCTCAAATGTGAATCTTATCAGGCATTTTCCATAGAATCATCTTATAGCTCAAAACATAAAGAGTGAGCTGAGCTGCATAGTAAAGCAGTTATAATGGTTTGCATGGCGATTTACTTATCGCAAATTATGTGATAAATAATGTATTAGACCTATCATTTACACCATGTCATGCTAAGTTAGATTGTTGACCAAGATTTCATGTTACGAAGCAAATATAGAATCCGAGTTGGATAAAACGTTTGCAGTCATGCATTAGATCCTTAATCGAAGTAGATAGATATTTGCATGTCGGAGACTATTTTCTCCTCCGCTTTATTTGACGCCTAATATGGCAGCTTCGGAGTAAGAAGGCCTCAATTTGACGGTCGACATGGAAGGCGCATTACTTAGATACCTAATATGGTATTCCCAAGAAAATTTCACATGAATATAACCTCCTCTGGTCGAGTCGATTAAGTAACATCAATGATTCCATGTCTTGGGTACCTTGAGATCTACACTATGATCATGAGGATCATGATTGCCTGCTCTCTTTGCAATTTGCATGTGTTAATGGTGGTGCTTATTTTTATTTCTTTTGGTCTTTCTCCTTGTCGCAGGTATGGCCTCCCCGACGAGCGAATCTCCAACTCTCTCTCTCTCTCAAGGACGATCCCATATCCACGATTCACACTAAAAAGTGGAGCCCCATCTAGCCACTTTGAGCACGCTTGGTGGACGTTGGAGATGTTTTTGGATTATCTATTGGATCGGTGGTTGAAGGTTTTTAGGAGTATATGATGAAGTCATCTAAATATCATGTTGTTGATAGGAAAAAGAAGAGTCTCTCTTTTGTGGTGATGGTTTTGTCAAGAATATTTAAGCCTTTTTCTCTTGTTCTCGTGGAAGGCCAAGTATATGTGGATTTCTCTATATATTAGTCTACAATATTCAGTAGCCACAATCAGATCAGGGTTGAGCTAGTATTTAAAAAAATCTATGTTTATATCCCTAATTTGTGATTGATAAAAATTTGTTCTTATAGCATTTTTTCCTTTTTGCAAGGGATTATTTTATGTACATTTTATTCTCAATTATTTTCTCACAGTTCTCTAACATATCTTTTCCTTATATGTCCCAAAAATCTATAACACACAGCATGAAGAGATTGAATCTGAGGAGGAAGACAAGGAGAAGATTGACCCAGAAGAAGAAGCACGCCAATGTGCAATATTTAAGGAAAAATAAAAATGAAAAGAAGAGATCTAAGCAAAGTTTGTCTCAAAGATTTTTCTATCAAAAAAGAGATGATATCATCATTTCATTACTTGTGAAACATAGAATATCTTTAAGTTTTTATGAACTTTCATGTTGGATATTAGAATTGAGAATGCCTTTAAATTGTTAACTTTTAAAATAGAGAACATCATATAATTTTGATGCCAAGTTTTCATATTATGTCTCTTATGTTAGGCTTCGTATCTTTTGTTAATAAGATTTCATTATAGATTTAATACATTTATATCCACGAGTTGATTCTACGCCAAATATAAAGGTATGATTTTTAACATTATTAATGAACACATGTATGATGAATATCATATTCATCAACATTATTTATGATTGTTTAACCCTCTATTTTAGCATATTCAATTAATCTAATAATTAATTAAATATAATTAATTATATACCTTTTAAATAATTAAGACTAAATATAGTAAATAAATAAAGTCTCTAATTATGATATTTACGTGTATATTGTCACCTTTATTTTTCGTATTTCTCATACATTCAAAATCCCATAAAAAAGTATAATACGGTAAATGATATATTTATATATTAATTCCTATTTAAAATACAAAAAACTATAAAATAAATAAAATGGGTATTTTTATATTTATAAAATACTTACAAAAATAATAGTGTATATATATGATGTATTTTTTGAACAAAACCACCCATTCTTTGAACAAAACCACCTATGAGGGCACCGTTTTGACATATCTTCCTTTACGTGAGTGTCAGTCCGAGTTTCCTCCCTTCAGTGATAGTTAGAGTGTGAGACTTGAAGCCAAGATCGAGTTCGACCTTCGCCAAGATCCACATTCATTGTGGATGTATCATGACCCTCCTACAACGTTGTTCGAGCTTTGCACATAGGTTGTGTGCATCAAGTGAGGATCTTGGAGCATCTGAGGCTCCATCCCAGGCCTCCCAATAATCGTCAACCTTCTTCTTCCATTCCCATGTGATCCAATGTTTCCCTCTTTATCGACTTCTATGATTTAATTACGTGCATATACCCCACTCCACACTCATATGAGTAGCTCTACACCTTCACCACACTCCCCATATCCATATGCAAATCCTTTATCATCTTCTCTTCCTCATATCTCTCGTCCGCTTCGAGATTTTCTTCTTTGTGCAAGGAAGAAGAACCCATCTAGGGCACTGTCTTCTCCACCTCCAATAGCCATTCCAGTCCCTCCATTCCACTCCAAACCACTCCATTATGCTTCGTCTACGTATTTAACATATGTCGGTGCCTTTAAGGATGCACTGATCGGAATCCATGACCCTTCTCCGATATGATGCTCCGCCTCTGACGAGGAGGAGTTGACTCGTTGATCAGGACATCGCCACATCTTCTCAAGCCCTCCATCTCCTTTTCCAGTCATCCACAAAGATGCTTCAACCTTCATCGAGGTCTGAAGAGCACAGAGGAGCATCAACATGTCCACAGGAGCTCTACAAGAGCCCCTCCTTGTGGGAGGAGGAGATACTGCACCAAGTTACATGTGAAGTTAGATCAAACCATCATGGTTTGATCCTATAGCCTAGATCAAACCCAAAGTTCTGCTCCACACCTCTAATCATGGTGTGACTGAGCTGCAGACCAAAGCAGCCACAACCATCCAAGTGGCCCGAACCTCCAGTCCTCCCAAGCTACGCATGGAAGCAAGAGTCGCGCATACCTCACGTGTTGGTTGAGGGAAATTGTAAATCCGCTTCGTTGGGTCTCCAAATTTACACACTTGTCCCACACATGCATGTAATCTTGTATATAAGCCCATGTGGCTATTTTATCTGCATTTTGATCCTTTTTATCATGTTTGTTATGAATTTATATGTTTTAGTTATGTTTTATTTTCCATTTAGCCCATGGATTGAATAATTAACAACTTCAACATATTATATTTAAATTAAATGATTTCGATTTTCATTTAAATCTTTGATTGTGATCTTTAAAATGGTGTACCTAATTCTCTGATGTGAGTTGCCGATTTAAAACTAATAATGAGAAAAGTTTGTTGATCTTGATTTAATTTCGATAAACTCATCTTAACTCCATTTTGTGTGATAAAAAGGTCCTGATTTCTTATCGATCATAGAACTTAATTAAGTAATTAATCTATTATCAATATGTCTTTATTAATTACTTGTTGAAGATGAATTGAATTAGTTGCTTTATATGTTACAATCATTAAATGAAACCTTAGAATTGAAGCCATTCATTTATGTTAAACTTGGATCAAAGTGAACTTAATTAAATATCATGCTTGTACATTAAATTCAGGAGCTTAGTATGTAATTGTATGTGCAGTTTTGTGAGCATTTTAATTAATTGTGTTGCATTCCATTATACTTTGTTTCGTATCATCACATTAACTTGCATTATAAAACCCAAAAATAACATGCATGCATCTTTATTGTCTTCATCAACATAGATACCTTGATTACTTAAACTAAAATATTTAGATCTTAGTTAGGTATCCCAATTAGATCTTGTTATTGTGTTTAACCCAGGACTTATACAAGTACAAATTCACCGAGATAGTCAAAACGTGGTTCTTATTGAATCGTTGATCGCTCATACTACAATTCGACGTATTTAGATAGAAATCTTAGTGATTCATCATATGGCATTGTTGCAAGTGATACGTCTTTATTTGGTTACTTAATTAGGTCTAAGTAATGGTCTGAAGTGATTTTATGTCATTTAGGTTGCCATTATTTTGTTGACTTTATTGTATTTGTATTTGTTCATGTGTTGTTCTTTTTTTAGCATTGATATCTCTCCTATATATAACCATCTAGTTGGGCATGACAGGGCCCACGAAGCCGAGGAAGAACGATGTGATGCGGAGGCTAGGAGCTTTGAACAGCTCCCTGAGAGTCCACTCCAGCTAATTAAGTATATTTATAACTAGATAGTGTAGTGTAATATGTCATTATATGTGTAATTATTTGTAATAATTTAATTGATCATTTCTAGTGGTTCTTGATCGAGGACTCGCATGTGTATGAGAGATGCTCTAAAACTGTTTATTAATTGTGGTGTGTTGATACCTATTTCACTGTTGACTAGACGGTGGGGCTCGACTTGGGTGGCAGAATTACCAAGGACATGCATACGATTCCTATAGCTACTTATGTTCTATTTATTGTGCTTGAGTAACTTAGGACACACATCAAACAAATGCATTAATAAAAGCACTTAGCTTGGTCTGATCAGCTTCAAACTTAACTCAATTCTTCGCCACTAATAGAACTTATGTATAGGTGCAACTTTTTTCGACTCACAACTCATGTAATTAGATTTAGATATTACTTTGAGCATCTCACATGAAGAGAATTGGGAAGCATGCAAGCATTTCAACTGAGCATGCATCATTGATTCATGTTTGCATTATACTTTTTCGACTCCCCTCTTGAGTTTTTATAAACCTAGGATTAAAAGGAAGTGAGACTAATGATTAAACGTGTATTTATTGTGCTTACATTAATCTTTAGTGACAACTAAGCATAAAAATTGGACTACTAAGGAAGTTGATTGATGAACTCGCGAATGCCTTTAGTTAATCTATTGTAATTAACATTTAAAATTTTGTTCGTTGTAGTCGGGCAAATTCGGATTAATAAAATAACCATAATTTATTTTTTTCCAATTAAAGTGAGCGATCATTTTTATTAGTTGGGCATTCCCAAGATCAAACTTAAGGAGGCCACTGTCTCCTTAGGTTGGTTTTTAGTCGATATAGATGGTAGGTTTCCAAAGAGGTATTTTTTAGTGTTTTAAATGCGATAAATGAGGGACACTCAATTTTGGCAAAGTTTAGGGACTAAAATACAATTTTCATTCAAATAGTATCAAAAATTTATGAAACCTGGCCATAGTATTTTTTTGGAATTTTTGTATGAAAAATGAATTAATGGGTTGAAACTCATGGGTTGACTTGTTGTCATCCTATAAGTAGATGTGGTGTAAACACAATGTTGGATTTATCCCTCAAAGATTTGATACCATCAACAATGTCATAATATTTTGCATTTGGTCCTGACTCAATTTTCTCAGATGTGCTCTCTATGACTTTCAACTCGACGATCATATCAATGGTGACTTTATCGCTGCATGAGCGGAAGATGATCTTTCTAGATCCATATTCAACTACTGTCTTGGTTGTTAGAAGGAACAACCGATCAAGTATGATCGATGTCTGGAATAACAGTGCAGAGGAATCCATGTCTAGGAGAACAAAGTCCATCGGGAATTTCATATCCACCAAGGTTACGATAACGTCTTCCAATAAACCTTGTGATCATTAATGTACCAATCAACAAATCGAAGTATCATTCTGGTTGGTTTAGGCAAACCAAGTTCGAATTCCTTGAGAAGTGATGTGGAAAAGAGGTTAATGGAGGAACTGCTATCAAGCAAAGTTAGCTCAAAAATCTGATCGGAAATTTCATGTCTGATTAAAGGTGCTCCTTTGTCTTTCTTTTTTGCTGGGAGATCGCTGATCTCGTTCATAGTAGCCATGGGCGAGGATGTGCTTTTCTTATCTGTTGCATCTGCTTCTGCGAAATTGACTCTTTGATGTACATGCTTCTTTCAATCCTTTTTTAACACTCGACATGTATTCCATGGCTTTTAACAGTGGCATTTTAAGAAAGATATTCTGTAAAATTTCTAAAAAGATATGATTAGACAATTATGTTTTTAATTTCCTGATTTTTTTGGAATTTTTCATACCATCTGAAGAAGGAATATTTAGTCAAAAGCATTGTTCTCATTTACATGAGAATCATCTCTTACAAATGGACGACTAGAAGGGTATAATCATCCAAAATAGGGGAAGTAAACGCTAAAAACTTAGCTTCATTGACATGCACAAGATCTGCCGTAGATGTTGGTTTCTCCTTAGCATGCATGCTCGACCTTGGCTGTTATTATCTTTTTGGTATATTTGGTTCTCTTCATTTTCTCTCGTGTGGCTCCTCCTCCTTCTTCACCCGGATCTGCTGCGAGATCAACTGACGCGGAAGATGACGATTCAACCTTTGAGGCTTTATTTTTTCCCTTGGCAATTGCATATGGTTGCACAGTCCTACCACTCCTGAGAGTCACATCATTAGATAAAATAAATAATTCATTCATACATAACTTTGTGAGGGTAGAGGACTGTCACGACCCCAATTCCGGGCCGTCAGATCCTCCCACAACCGGATCTGGTTACTCAGCAATAATTCATTCATCAATCACAACTAACATTCAGAAACAGACTAGAAATAAAGTATATTCAGAAGAAAGTATTTCAACACTTTTCCATTCACAAAATAAAGTTTAGATGATACATTGTCCCACTATAACCATTTACATGTACATCAGCTTGAAAGGAAAATACACAAAAGATTACTAACTACCTTACAAAGTAAAGCTACTGTGGTTGGCTGGATGTCTACTAAGGTCCTTGCGTTGGCTCACCGACATCTGTTGGGTTTTCCATAAATCATAGGATAAAAATTAGCGAATGCTAAGTAACGAAGAAGAGAAAAACAAACAAATTGTGTAATTTTGCAAATTTGTTATCACAAAAGGTTTCATTCCTTCTTGTTAATTTAAGTCATATTCCTTTATATTCCACGTCAGGGATTAGTCGAGGGGAACCCCAACATTCTTGGACTCCAAAGCTGTGGACACTTCGGGATTGGAGATTGTGTTGATCTTGGTAAGCTTATGTCGTCGCACGTCGCCTCAACCAATCCTCCAATACTGCCCTGACAATTTTTCTTTTCTTTTTTATTAAACAGGGTCTCAAACCATCAGCTTGGAAAATAAATGAGCACACCGTCCTTGAGGACTCAGTTGCTTAAAACCTCAGGCTAACATTTAATCATATAACCTAACGGCTTTAAATACATGTTATCGTGACCCAGCCGCTATCGAACCATCCGTGCCTCCACATGGCACGACTACATCTTCCATTGTTCAACCCGAAGATATTGGCTCCCGGTACCACGCGTTGCAAAACATTCATTTCGTGCGCACTTAACATAACAGGGCAACCGTGTACCACCTAGGTAGGGAAACGCCAATATGGGTTCCTTCCGACAAACCTACAGGTTGCATGCCCGACATGTAGTTCTACTCCTAGTCATCCTTAACGTGACACACACAATCCTTTTCAGGACCCAACTCAAACCGCATCAATTTCCATGATGTAATTCTTTCGTTAAGTCTTCGATTTGCATAATCAGTAATAATTAGTATAGACACACATATATATTATTCATATGCATATATACTCGTATTTAGGCCTATTTTAACTCTCAAACCCTAACTTTTAAAGCCACCGTATCGATTTGATGCTTAAACCTTATTTTAGTGGGAATCACAAAGCAACTATTCAGACCTTTTCAAAAACAGCCAAAATTAGGGTTCTTTATTGCACATAACATAAAATCAAGAATTTCAATAATCTCGTTTGAAAACCCAACAGTAAAAGGAATGATTTCGTTACGTAATCGAGCTCTCTCTCGCGTATGCAAGGTTTTATCGTATTTCATTTTCAGAAAGGATGTTTTAAGGCTCCTGAAAAGATCGAATTTCATTTTCGTTTCAAAAATGCTAAGAATGTGTCAAGAACGCGAAGAACGAACGAAGAACACAAAGAACGCGAAGAACGCCAAGAACATAATTTCTCTTAAAATTTCAGCAGAGCTTCCCCTTATACGGGGTGATATTTCTAGGAAAATTTCGGCAGAGTTTCCCCTTATATCAGGACATATTTCTCAGAAAATTTCAGCAGAGTTTCCCCTTATATCGGGACATATTTCAAAATAAAAGCGAAAAGAATTTCCTCTATAAAATCAATCGAGAGGAAAATAACAACGAAATTGAAAGAATATACTCAAACAACAAGAGATGAAGAATCGGTAGACACCACGTATCTTAGGTGAGTGAACGTGTGACGAATCACAGGGTTCACTGACGTGCATAGCCGCCCGCACCTCAGTAGGGTATTACACATATTTCTCCATCAAAATAACTATAGAAGCATAACTGAAAGAATAGAAACATAAGCGATGGACGATCGGTAGACACCACGCGTCTTATATGAGTAAACGTGTGACGAATCACAGGATTAACTGACGTGCATAACCGTCCGCACCTAAGTAGGGTGTTACACAGATTTCTCCTCGAAACATAACATGAAAACGAATCGGAAAGAAGGTTGAATCAAGAACAAAACTCGGAAGAACAAGAGGATGAATTGAAATCCTAGCTTACGAAGCAAACTAAGAGAGGATCATACCTTTCTCCTCCTCGTTCTCCCGTCAGCGCTTCGCTAGCGCTCCTCCCTCGCCTCCCACTCCTCCTCCCGGCCTCTCGACCCTAGCCCTTGGGGTGGTGGTGGTAGTCTAAATCGTAGAGAATGAATGGGCAAGGGGGTCTATTTATAGGCCCTAGAAAACCACTAACCATGGTTAAAAAATCATGGTTTATACCTTAACCATGGTTTAGTGGCCCATGGTTTTGGTCCATGATTTTGGCCAAAACTTATCCCAACTTGGGGCTTAAGTTAGAACATTCTAGAGGATTCTAGATTCGCTAATGACGCTTAATTAACATTAATCGTGATTAACTTTCAGTAATCGCGATTTAACTTTTGCGGCTTATGCTTATCTTTTGCTAACTGTTGATTAGTGTTTGCTAATGATCATTAGCGATTTTCAACCCATCATTAGTTTCTTTAATTATGTTTAATTAGTCTTAATGACAATCATTATGGGTTAATGACGTCTTAACCCTCCTTACTTCTCTTTCTTCCGAAATTCATAACAAATCGAAACGAAGTCCGATTCACACGAAATAAATTTTGTTGGTTTCCTATTGACGAGCCGGATCTTATTATATAGGATCCGAGATATGTCAAGTTCAAGGCTTTACAAGGATACATCACAAACTACCTGTTTCTTACATCGGAAATTATTGGGATTCACCTCGACCTGCGCATGAATGATGGATTTCATGGTAGTAAAGTCATTGAACTTCTAGCTCATCTCAGTTATGCTTTTCACTAGATGGGACATGTAGTCTAGTGCATGGTTCATGGGCACGACCTCAGATGGTTCAACGTATTGAGTTCGCTGATTTTGATAGTAGGGAGGAGGTTGTGATTAAAAATTTTGAGAATATGGATGGGGAGTATACTGCTGATGATACCGAGGAGGAGGAAACTTGTTCTAGTATTGAGTAGTCGCATGTTGCTGATGAAATTGATTTTTCCTATACACCAGCTACTGTTAATTCTATCTCCATTTGTTAACTTGGCTCGGAGAATGCCGGTGAAGCTGTTTTTGTTGACATTCCTTTCAAGTTGATATTGGTGGAATGGACGGTTGCCTGATGTTTGATCTAGTTGTTGTCCTCCATGACATGTCAAATGTTGTTCGCTGCTCCAAACGCCATACACCTCCTGAATTTGGGGTTGATGTAGAAAGAATGGATCGATAAGTGTTGGGAGCTCTGGATGGTACACGACCATCTACATCTGATGTTGTTGTGATGGAGGTTCCTAGTCAGGTGCTTGCACGTAATATACGTGTTGACCGGAATGTGGTTGCCCTGGACTCTACTGATGTCTGCTGAGATGGTTCTTTCAGCTCGATGGATGTCTTGGCTGATGCACTCGCAGATTGATACGAGTTGATCAAGCTGACCAGGAGCTCCAACTGCTTGGTAATCTGGTTGAGTTTGTCAAGACTCTTGGTCCTCTATTCAATTACAACAAGTTTCTCTAGGTCATGTGATCGCTTATTAATTATATCGACCTTGGACATATAGTTCTCGATAATGCCCAAGTTGGAACTCTCGTTCATGTCCTCACCAAAAGATGCTGCCATGTTGATGGGCTTGTGGAGGATCTGGGGATTCTTTTGGAAAGCTCAGAATTTAGATAGTGCTTTCATATGATTAAGACTGCCTAGAGGATAATACTTCTGCAGAAAGACTTATTTCAATGCCTCCCAAGTCGTCACCACCTTCGCAAGATGGTTGATTCAGTATAGAGCCTTATGTTGAAGGTTGGATGGGAAGGCAATCATCTTAACTACCTCCAATAGAATATTGGGGTAGTGCATGGTACCACATATCCGGTTGAACTGCTACAAATGAATGTAAGGTTCTTCATTTGTGTTGCCATTAAATAGGTAACATGGAGAGCAATTGTGGTTTGAGTTTGAAATGTTTGTGGATATGTGGGATAAAGATCCGCTCTGTTATTTGACTGTGGGGTTGTATGTTTTCTTTAGTGTGGGCTTTGGTGCCTCTCTCCTCTAATCCTCTTCTTCATGGTGTTCACCTATATGTAATTCATATCCTACATACATGTTCTCTCCTCCTCCGCCTCCTCTATGTTCTCTATCTCTCCTCATTTCCATTAGCACTTCCTATAAAGGCAGCCTATGCTTTGACCTATGTGGTCAGCTTTGGATCGCATGTATGCAGACGAGCATCTGAGCATTGACCTCATTATGTTCTCCTTGGTGTGCCTTCTCTTTTTAAGGAGCCATGTCAGTGTCTGGATGTGATGAGAAATCCAGATCGGGTCTTTCAGCTGCAAGAGAAGATACACCCTGATCAGAATGGAAATAGGCACCGGATGTAGAAGAGTTCAAAATTAGGTCAATTCTGAACTTTATTAAGGTTGGAGATGTGCATGTAGATTGATTTTTCTCCATTCGAAAGGAAGACAACTTAGGAAGAGAGTCATTCCAAGTTGTTGGAGACAAAAAGAAGTAGGGAGTCTCGAGAGCAGTTTGTAAAGTCCGGATCGATCCCTCTAGAATTACCCTCAATTATTTGAGATGTTGGAATCAGAAATTGATGTGGGTGTTCCCAAAACACAAACAAAACCATCCCTGATCTGCCATCTTGAGAAACAAAAGGATGAGAGACGAATAATCATGAACATGGGGACAAACAAGGAATAGAGTGAAGAGAAAAGAAGTAAAGGTTCAAAGTAAGCGGGGTAAAAAAGAAGAGTAAAAAGAAATGTAAAGAAAAGGTGCAAGTACGTGATTTTTTTTATCTTTACCTTAACTAAAAGTCAAACACAAGACAAGTGTGGATTCATCGACTCAATGCATGAAGCCATGAGAGTTTGGCTTTATATCTCTTTAGTTTTATTGTTTTTTCAAGCAATATTTCTAGACTTAGCCTAATGTTACCCCTTATAGACGAGTGGGAACTACTAGACAAGCGTCCTTTACTTCCCACTGCCTTTGTAACCGGTAGCATATACCTTTTTAAGGTCCTTGTTGTCGTAACTGGGCATGCTACTCAGTCAAAGAAGTAGATAGTAAGTTGATGTAACGAATCAGATACTTCTCCCGAAGGGTACTCGGACGTGGTACAATGAGACAAGGTCCTGCTATCACAGTACCCATATGCTTAAATAATTCAGACCAACTCTGCAAGCAGAATCATCCCTACTCGCCGATGCGTCGATAGAAGCACTATTACTTCACAAGCCCATACGATACACAAGGCAGTAAACAAGCTGGGGTTTGGACTCTAATCCTTAAGGGTTGTGCTTCACTATGTATGGATGGTACCTGAGAACAATGAGGGTTTCATGAACCCAAAATAATGAAGTCCATTAATGAATTTTAAGTATGGTCAAGGTTTTCTTAACAATCCTTTTTAAGTTTTTCAATTTTCACCTTTTTGAGTATTTTTCAATGCAATTTGCCTAATGAACAATGAGGAGAAAGTCGGAAAAGCCGATGCACATGAATCTATGAATGCATGAAGTTGATAGATATGCACTCCTTGCTCCATCACTCTGCATGCATTATGATCAACAAATATAGTTAAAACTAATCTATAAGTACATGCAATCAATGAAATCGCCATAGATACATGAATTGCTATTATCATGAAGTACCGATTTAATTTGTCTAGGTTGAGGCATAGAAACCTATAGGTACATGCAATCACTTAGAGATTTGGACCCATATTAATCGATCAAGAAATCATAGAGTCCAAGGGCTCAATAACTGAAGATGTGAAATAGAAAAATATGAAAAACTAAAAACACAAGAAATGAAACAAAATAAAGAGACAATAGAGAGAAAAAAAAGTAGAAGCGACGAAAACTATGTAAAACCAAACATGTCCCCCAGGTGAACAATCACCTGATGAAATGGACCCGAATAATCTAAGTGTCTGAGAGTGTCAAACTACTATAATTATTATCCAAATAACTCTCTCTCTCTCTCTCTCTCTCTCAAAAAGAGAATAAAATCTACACTATGCTAAGATACAACTCTTCTCTTGGTATCATGGTCAGCTTTTGTTGCTCTCTTCCGTAGGCTCGGTATGAATGAGTCGGTCTTCTCCTCGCTCGGGTACGTCAGTTCTTCTAGAAGATATGCCCTCACTCTGTAGGCCGTTGCAACAAAGTCAAATAGAAGATGTGATTAGAACATATAAACAACTATTAAACAAAAAGAAATAAAAATAGATAAAATAAAGCATATAATATATACACTAAGCTACTCTACCATTGCTAATCCATAGCAACAATGCCATTTAATTATCTGAGAATTGGTCTACTAAGGCTAACAAGCTAGCCTAGCAATCACTGTATCGGCCAATCCTCAAATAAGCAACAATTAACCCACAACTAGATTAAGCAATAATGTGTACGAGTCAAAATTTATTATAAATCTACATAAATATCATTATAGTCATAAGTAGGTAGAGTATTGAACAATGGGAGGCAAAACATAGGGTAGGAGTTATTATTAATTATTGCTACTTAATGATATTTACTTTATGTTTTAAATTTTACTTATTTTTGTGGGTTTTTATTATACTTAAATTTTATGTATTTTTAATATATATATTAATTTTTTTAGTTTTGTATTTTATTTTTAGTTTTTAAAATTTAATATCCTTTTGATTTTTAAATGGGAAAAGAAAGCCTACACCCATGTGTAGGTAATTTTCCTACACCCACCTCTTTTCCCTCAATTTTTTTAGTTTTTTGAGATAATTCCTTGGGTAATTTAGATCACAAATCGTCATGTTGTCATTCAAATTTCAGCTTATTTCGAGATTTGTTACTTATCCATCAATATAGTCAAATTTTAACGGTCTGAGATTTGCTGAAATCAGCCCCTTCCGATGGAGCATTTAGGAATGCATGTTTTCCATGAAATTTGAAACACATATTTCATTTAATATTCTAAGTAAATTCCCTAAAGATACATTTCAAAGAAATCAAAAAAATTAGGGAACAAAAGGCGGGTGTAGGAAAGTTACCTACACATGGGTGTAGGCTCCCCAATGCCTTTTAAAACAAGACACTTAATTATATATAATAATAGATATTATATCTTATACATATAATATCACTATTTAGACATTATGTTTATTTATAATATAGATAATATATATAATAAGTTAAAATATATTCAAGATATAAAAATAAAATGTTTTATGTTTTTATATTTTCCTTGTTTTTGATAATGTTTTGGTATTTTTTAATTTTTATGGTTTTTAAAGTGGAAAATAAGCTAAAACAATGACTATATTAACTATCTGAACTTGTTTAGAGTTTAATAAATATTTATAAGTTCAAAATAGACCTAAAACAATTTTTAATATATAATATATATAATAAAGAAAAATTCACTCACATAAAGAAATATTTTTAGATAGATATACATATACATATATATATTTCAAAAATTTTAGATTTTTTATGACCTTTTGGTTTTATATTTTGTATTTTTGTGATTTTTGGATATTTGATAGACTATAGTATAAGGTAGATATTATAATTTTTAGAGGATTTTTATAGGTATTTTCTAATTTTTATGAGTTTTTATATGCTAAATAAGGAGTAAATGCATGTTTTTGTATTTTTAAAATAGAATAAACTTCATGTTTCTCATAGCCACCTCAAAAAATCCGTAAGTTTGAATGTATTGGAAATAGCAATGATGTTGATAAAAAATAACCCGACGTTTAGCTCCTTCCATAATTTATGAATAGATAAGCTTAGAGGAAACTCAGAAGCACAATATACACTAGAGATTTTTAATATAGAGGAGAAATCTACTCTTCCTATGGTATTAATGGGGGAGAGAGATCTATTGGCAATTTTAACTGATCTCACAGAAACAAATGGCTTAGTAGAAGAAAGAGAGTTGCCAATACTCGTCATGTGGTTTGATGCCCCTTAATCAATAATCCCTTATCGAGTAGGTATGGATGCCATTTAGCCAGTGACAAGTCTAGCATATGTAGTAGGAGCCATGAGGTTGTTTATGAGAAGGAGATCTTCACGCTGCTTGGACTTTCGTATCTGCAGAACTTATGAGGGGCACAACTAGTAGAACTCGTAGTAATGATCATAGAACTCGTGGCTTCAAAATTTTATCTAACAAAACTCGCGCCATGAGATGATACCATGCTTCCAACACTCTAGCAAAATCCAATAAAGTTTTAGGTAAATTTGGTTAGAATATTTGGCTCCAGAATTTAGCTCCTAAACTTTCTCTAAATTTTAAATTTAGAATTGATCCAAAAACTTGATCAGAATTTTAGGATTCTAGATATTTTGGATTTGATAGTCAACTATCTCAGAGTTTTGCACATGAATTTCAGATTCACTATCATAATGCATCAAATGTGGAATCTTGGAAGAACCTTTCTACATGGAGAACTTCCCAACAAGACCATCATCATTTTATCATATGTATTAGAACACAAGGTCACTGCGATTGAAGAGTCCACAAATTTTAGCACGACCTCGTTGGAAGATCTCATAGATAACCTCCTTGCCCATGAAAGAAAAAGAGTACAAGAAGAAAGGAGAAAATCCAAAGAAAAATATAGCTCTTGCAGCCAACAAAGAAGAATAAGAAGGGTCTGACGAGGATATTGCGCTCATGACCCATCAGTTAAAGGTTGTTTCTCAAGAAGAAGAGAGAGAGAGAGAGAGAGAGAGAGAGAGAGAGAGAGAATGAGAAATTAAGTATTTCCAATGCGACAAAGTAGAGCACGTAAAGAAAGATTGCCCTCACCTGCAGACGAACTTCAGACATGAAAAGAAATTTGAGAAGAAATCTAAGAAGAAAGCATTGCAAGCATCTTGGGATGACTCAAGTAGCAGTAAGGAAGAAAGCGAAAGCGCCCTGCATGGGATTTGTTAGACTAGTCGAATCTGACTCATCGGATTCAGATTCAGATGTTGAGGTAAGTAAATTTTATTATACCGAGCTTTATAATACCTCACAAGATCTTTTTAGAGAAAAAAATAAAGGTTGAAAATGTTAACAAGAAGCTAGGAGAAGATACATCGCTTTTTGTAAATGATTTAGATGTGTTGAAAAAGGAAATGAATTGCTTAAAAAAGATCGTAGTAATTTTAAATTAAAATTCCCGATGTAATGTTGATGAGCTTATAAGAAATACTACTTTTGTACATGCTAAGGAAAAAGGAAAAGAAAAGATCCAGAAAAATTGGATATGAAAAAAGAAGGAAATATCATAATCTAACTGTGAAGAACCTAAAAAAGAAATGTACCAAATCAAAATCTTTCAAGTACCGATGGTCAAGAAAAAAAGAGATGGAGGAGGCCACATCAACATCAAAGGTGGACCTACCAAGGTTAAATAACTTTCAGAATCATGGATGAATGCCATCACCATGGAGAAGCTATCAAGAATGGAGAAGTTTGTTGAGGACTCTAGATGACTTCCTATTTTTTTGTTAAGTTCATGCATATAAGGCATTGGCGATGAACCCTCGACTCTTGTATTAGGAGGAGACTTTAAACAAATATTAAGAGGACCTCTAGTTTAGGAGGTGCTCAGATTAAAAAGAATCCCTTCAAAGAAAGAGAGAGAGAGACATTCTACTCATTTCTTTAACTAACAATTACTATTAATTAACTTTTGATATCTATTTAGATCTTTTTGATTCTGTTAAAAAGGATGATAAAAGACCGCTTACAAAAAATGTTTGCTCACACACACAATATTTTTGCAAACACATCAAATATGCAGCTGAATACAGATGGTGCTCCAGGTCCGAACAACTTCTCAATTTCTTTTTGTCAAGGTGGATGTTTTGGTGGTACTACAGGAGTTCAGGGAGGACAACCTGGGCTTCGAGAAACTTAATAAGGCTCTCATCTTCCTGCTTCTAAGAGGAAGGCCCCATCTAGAGTGGAGGATTTTGGCTCATGGCCCTTTCCAATGCAATTTATCTTATCATTGCCAAGGCCCTAACAAATTGCAGCAGGGGGTTCTAAAATTGAATACCATAATTTCTCCATAGCAAACTGCCTTTATGTTCGGTAGACATGGCGGATGGTTGGGTCCTCGCATCTGAGATGTTGCTTGATTGAAGAGAACCCAAAGGAAAGGTCCGATGTAGAAGATGGACTTCTCCAAAGTCTATGATAGTGTGGACTAGAGGTTCATCTAGTCATCACTACAGTTCAGGGGGTTCCAAGTCAGTTGGATCGCTTGGCTGAAGAAGTGTATCACGACAACATCATATTCAGTATTGATGAATGGTCGTCAAGAGATAGGCCACTTTCAACCCCATCAAAGGGTGCGGCAAGGATGCCCCCATGCACCCCTCCTTTTTGTGATTGTTACGAACTCGTTTGCAACTATGATGAGATTGGTTGTGGAGGGAGGACTTTGTACGAGATACACCAGAGATGACCTTTCCATTCCCATAATACAATACAACCACAACACCATGATTTTCCTTGGTAACAAAATTGAGCAAGTGAGGTGTGCATCCAGCATTATAGATATTTTTGGAAACATTTTGGGCCTGCAGATTAATAGAGAGAAATATGTGGTCATCCTGTTTGGTCTTACCCAAGCGGAAATTTAGGACATCAATTCCGTTATGTGTTGCCCATGTGGGACCTCACATGTCACCTACTTGGGTCTCCCACTGGTTTCTAGGCGCCTACACTCCTCAGACTAGAAACATATGTACCGACTGCTGCTGCCAAACATCTGGTGTTGAGCCTACTTGGGCCTCCCACTGGTGTTGCCAAACATCTTCGCCATTGTCAAAAGACGTACATCTTAAGATCATCGGTTACTATGGCATCATCTTCAATCACATGTGACAATGATAAAATGTGTGTCACACTTAATATCTGTACTAGTGCCTCTGCAATATTTAAAAAATTGAGAGCCAAAATCAACAGAAAACAACTGAGAATCATCTGATCCTTTCATGTTGTCAAAAGACATAATCTGAGTTCCTTTCATAAATTGTTACACAGTTCTCACCATTCACATCACAATACATGTAAAATCTTACAGTGAGATAAACAACAACAGAGCCCTCACCCACATTGATAAAATAATTAAAATTTTCTACTGCTGGATTGGAGATAACTCGAAGATAAAACTTGCTATATATAATTGCAGCAAACAGCAGTTAGTTAAAACTCAATACAAGCTGCAAGAGAAGAAGAAAAAAGTACAGCCAGAGCAATGAAGGGATTTCAATGCATCAAGCTTCTGCAGAAATGCGAAAAAGTGGAAGGCACCTCAAATGCAGAGTCAAGATGCAGTAGGACAGGAACAGGACCGCTGTAAGTTGCTGTGATAACTCCAGCTCTTTCCCTTGCTTTATGATCCAGAACTTCCAACTTGAATAGCAATATTTCAAATCTGCATTGTGATTACTAAATTAATACTGCACAGAAGTATTATAGAAACTACATTAAATAATGTGGTACTTCAAAAATAACAGGGCTGACTCAAAATGAGGGTCGATCATAACGTTTGCAAGCTAAATATGCACCATTATCACAGCATTATAATCTATGAGTTGTGTAAGCTAAACAGTGCACTTTCCCTATTAAATTCTACCAAATACTCACGATTAGTGAAAAAAGAAGCAAACATCAAACCTTGGTATCTTACTTGTGCCTACAACAGATCATCTTAGAAAGAGCACGGAATGAAGTGATTAAATATCGAACATCTGCTCATATGAACAATACTCTAACTTAGTTAAAAAAGTTAGCTTCAATGTCTTCTACAGCATTCTCCCAATTGGAAAAACCATGTACTTATAAGTGCAAGGTCAAATCAAATGACGGACTACAATTATCATTTCTTGTTTAAATGCATCTGAAAAGAGGATAAAAATAAAATGATTTAGCAGTAAGTTGCACCTAGCCAAAAAAGTAGCATGAGCTTTGACCTTCTGATCCATCTATTTTTTGTCAAAAGAGGGTGAAACACGCTAAGATGTCCACCCCTTGTTATTCATGCCACGATCATGTGCGATACATTTACCCTTAGGTTTCGCTCCTCTCAACAATTTCCCCGGGTAAGTTTGACCCCACTCATCCAACCTTGAGATTATGTCTCCGCAATTGGAAACAAATTATAAATGGTGTTAAAGAAGCTAACTAAGGAAATAAGCATTCCTTCCATCAGAGAGAAAATTGCTAATATGGGATAAAAGCAATGTCTGTGATGTAAACTCAAAGCCATTCAATGAAATTCAGCAGCAAAGAAGCATGCGGTCAGAATCATTTTGCTTTCTTACTTTTCAGGACTGATAATCTTTCTTTCATTGTTAAACTCCCCGATCCAATCTTCATCCTCATTGTCCAAGTCGTACTCGACGAACTCCCCAAGCTCAGATCTGGCTGCATTTAGGAAACCACACATGAATATCAACATTGAAAGTAGCTCAACCAACATTCTTTCGCATGTAAACCCCTCTACGAAAAAAAGTAGCGACACCATTTAACAAACCTCCTCGTCCACGTAGATATGATGTGGGTTGATTAAAGGTGCGAGAATAATCTCTCTCATAGCTTTCAACGCCAACAAATTGCGGGATAGGTATCTCCTGAGCAATCCTTTTAACAGTACTCTGATGCACCTGATAACACCAACCATTTCGGTAGGCATCATAATGATAAATTCTATCAAATCACGCAACCAAACAACCAAGGTCAAATTCATCACCTCAATCTCCACCTCAGCCGCAATCCTCTGCAGCTGAGAGTTGCGAGTGGCAGTGGCTGTCGGAACATCATCATCCTCAAACTCCTTGATAGACTTTACGATAGGAAGCTTCTTGTGGATGTCAAGGGGACGAGGTCTGAATGACAGCCTACTCATGACAGCACATTATAGTTGGAGTCTGATCCTTTTCCACGGTTCATTCCAGTCACAATCCAATCCACCACAGCTCTAAGCTCTGGCGGCAACCCAACTTCCAGAAAGATCAAATTCTCAAGAGGGGAGTCGTCCAGGTTGGGCAAACGCCCATGTCATTATTCGAATTGTCCACTCCCCAGCTTCATCACACTTCAAAACTCCAACTTCACGAAAACCTCCAGAACAGCTGACTAAAACCCTAAAAACACATAAAACCAGCACTAGGGTCGATAACCATAGAGCCCTAGCTAATAAGACTAGCAAATTCGGCAATTCCCGGCTTCTAAAAGCGTCGAGATCGCAACTTTCAGCGTGCCCTAGTCTTGGGGCTGCAGGGCAAGAACGGGGGCAAGAGCGGGGGCGGAGTGGAGGTGAAGCTCGAATTGGGCAACCCTAGAGTTCGAGGAGGCGGAAGGGCGGAATTGGGAGGAGATGCGGGCGGAGAGAGGCCCGAGGGGAGACGAGAGTTTGAAATTTTGGGGACGGGAGGGGAGTCCTAGGGTTTTGAAACGCGAGGGGAAGAAAGCGAGGGAAGAAGAGGGGAGGGGGGAAAGTGGCGATTTTGGCCCGTGCTTTCTCTCCCGTCTCTCCTGTCGCTCGCGTTTCTGTCGCTCGTCGGGAATTACGGTGCAAACGGACGGGTGGGAATTTTATGTTTAACCCCCCAGTTGAGGGTTTCATTTCCAATATGGATTTCCGGTAGTGAAGGGGGAGAGATTTTATGGATAATTCAAACAGTGCACTGTGAATTGGGATTGGATTGTTGTTGGGACTTTCTAAAACTCATTTGTTATTGCGGTTATTATGCTACCTAAGTCACAATTCCATGATGCAGTGACGGAGACAAGGGGGGCGGGAGGGGGCTTGGCCCCCCCGGTCTCCCAACAAAGCACTTATTATATATTATATAGAGTAATAGTATATGATTTAAATACAATACTTAAATATAAATCTTAATAAGTTGTATAAAATGGCCCCTCCATCTCCCATTTATAAGTTGTATATAATTCTTCCACTCTCATTTCTCAATAAAAAATTAATAATATGATCTGAATACGACAATTTAATTATTAATACTTGTATGTTTTACAAGAACTACATGTCATAAATATAGGGATGTAAACAGTTACGGATAAATATGTAAATGATCCGCCACCGTATCTGTTTTATACAGATTTTTTTACATCCGTATCCGTCTTAAAATGGATACGGATATTGATATCATTTTGATATCTGCAAACATCCGTATCCATAACTGTTTTCGTATATAAATATAGTCATACGTTTATTTTTAACCATATATAACATAATTCTATACCTTCTTTTACAATATTTGTATAATTTTTATGATACAAATACATTTACTAAATTTATATCGTGTATTTTTTGATCCACACTACACGGAAAGCAATTTGTGGCTACAGATGTATGGCCACGGATATGGGATTTGTGGCCACCGAATTCGGCTCTGGTCACAGTACATCGTGGCCAATAATCGTAGCTACAAGTCTCGTCGCGAGAGTTCTCTAGCCACGAATATGCCGTGGCCACTACAAGTGACCACCGAATTTATCGTGGCCACAACTCTTATATGAAGACTTAGGCGACGGATTGTGACTACGAGAAACTAGTGACCATGGAATTATCGTGGCCACAAGTTTCCGTAGCCACATTCCGCGGCCACAACTCAGTTTTCTTGTAGTGACAATTCATATATATTTAAGTCAATTCTATAGATTATTTCTAACATTACTTGTATGTAATCAGTATTCGTTTTACATCTGTATCGGTTTTTAAGAATATGGTAAGATAATTTTAATATCAATCGATATGTTTATCTGCATCTGTATTCGTATTCAAAAACAGATAAGGATTCGATAATTCCTATATCCATATATGTATCCCTATATAGAATAACTATATAGAACATACATTAATGTGGCATTTATATATGTATTCATTTTAATATAAATACATACACATGTCCAAATAAAGTATAAGGAATAGGCACACACACACACCTTTGCATCTCTACATTAAGTGTGATAATATTTTAATTTTTAAAAATATTAGATTTGTACTACTTAACATCGTATTAATAAATTTTTTTGTGATTTGAAAAATTTTGTAAGGACTTTTTTGCCCATATAATGTTTGTTTAGATATTTATGTGAAATCGCAATTCTATAAGGGCGTCTTTATAAAAATTCCTTGTAAATAAATATTAATAATTAAAACGATAAATAATAGCATAGATAAACTTTACATATATAATGTATCTACATGTATATGTATGTATATGCGTATATGTATGTGTGTAGTCTCAATAATTTGGCCCCCCAAGTAAAAATTTCTGGCTTCGTCCCTGTAAACACGTTCTTCTATGTCTAATAATCTGTTATAAATGACAAGCATGACAGAGAATATCTCACTTTAACTATTTTTTCGCTCTAAAGAAGATAGTGGAGAATGAACGTAAAAATAACGTGAGTTATAAATATACAACAGGAAATGAGAAAATAACAAGAAAGAATAATAAAATGTGTTATAAATATGTAGCATATTCAAGCTAAATATAGTACATTCAAGGGATATTTACACATATAACACTGGGTAATTCTGTATCGCAATCATACGCCTGAGTCATTATAAATCACTCAGGACTCTAAATAAACGCTCTGTTTTTACACCCATAACCCTTCATTAATTTAGTTCATTAACTCAACTAGATGATTGAGTTAATCTAATCAATCTACGATCTAACGACTGGGTTTGCTCAAAAGTATAAAAAAAAGAAAGAAAATCGAACGATCTAACGACGGTGGGGGAGGAGGGTCGACGGGGCCTTGCAGGTCGTGGGGAGAGGGGATTTGACGATGGAGGAGGGCGACTTGCAAGCAGCAGGGGTGGGGGTCGAAGGGGGCTTGCAGACGGTAGGGGGTGGGTTAGCTTTGATGATTGATGATGGTGGATGGAGGCGGCGGGGATAGGGAGGTCGACGGGGGCTTTTAGGCGAGGGTCGGGGAGCTTGCAGGAAGGGGACATCGAACCCTAGGCGATCATCGGCTACATGCTTGCAGCACCTGCGATCCTCCTCCTCCTCTCTGGCACCGCTTCTGGATGGATCTGCGGTAGAGCCCTGCTGGGAGACACCAGCACTGTTAAAAAGACGAAGTCCACCACGTAGAACGGGGAAGCAACAGAACACGACGATGCACTCCATGGTTGTGCTGCACGTGACCCTCGTAGTTTGGTTTACCACCAAGGTTGTGCATGCGGATGCGACGTTCCTTGAGGTGGAGCAGATGGAGGAGATGGAGCAGGTTGGGGGTGGAAGACGGGGCATGAAAGGGGAGGGGGTGGGGGATGGGAGCAGGGAAGGGAGGGGAGGGTCGACCCTTGGGGTGGATGGTGGCGCTTGGGCGGAGGTGGTCGGCGACAAGCGCTCATCGCATGAGAGGATGGAGTTCGTCGAGAGATAGGAAGGTATGGTTATGTCAGTCTCTTGGAGGAGGAGGAGGATACTTGCCTTGCCTCGTGGGATGTAGTGGGGTAGGGGGGTAGGAGTCGCGAGTGGCTTGCTTTTTTTGGGGGGGGGGTGCTTTTAGGCGGCGGAGGTCAACGAGGGAAGTGGGAGGCTTCCAATGGTTTTGGTTCTGGAGGATGAAGGGAAGGAGGAGGTGGTCGAGGGGCCGAGGAAGAGGTGAGTGCTGGAGGATGAAGATGAGGAGGTCGGCGGGAGGGGGATGTGGGGGCTGGAGGAGGAAGGGAGTGGGCTCATTTGTAGATAATGAGAACTTAAAGGGCATAAAATGTAAAATATTTGACGGAAACCGTCATAGTTAACAGGAAATTGGATGGAAGTTAACACGGGGTTATGGGTGTAAGAGAAGCACTATTGAGGGTCCTGAGTGTAATTCACGATTACACAAGGTTATTAATGTAATTACAAAATTACTCAAGATTATGGATGTAAATATCCATGTATTCAAACACCTGACATAGATGTATAGCATGAACCCATGTGTATGAATACGTGATTTTTCACACCAGTCGTGCTATTAGTATGCCCCAATTTCAAGTCTTTGTTGTAAAACCAAAAAATATGTTATATATTTATAGCGTTTTTTTTTTCACAAAACATGTTAGGATAAGTCCAGACTTCTGTTAGGACCCACTTAAATGGTCTAGTAGTTGAAGCCCCCCTCCCAACTAGTAAAAATAAGTTAAAACTTTGTTGTAAATTAAAAAATACTGTATATACTTACAGACAGGCTTTGAATCTTTTATATAAAAGAGACGGTGATAAGACTCATAATAGTGGTGTGTATCAATGGAGAAAATGATAACCTCACAAAAATAATGCCCGCCAACTTTATTCAACAATGTCTGAGTTGGCAATCATATTTGAATGATTACATAAGAGTGATAAGATTTTGATGGCTTTTTATTTTTTAGAATAGTTTTTTAAATAATAAAAAGGTTGTTCTAGAGAAATTATTATTTTATCGTATCATGGTTCATATTTTGATTTTTTTTAATAGTAGGTCTGGTAATTTCGGAGGTTTAGAGCATTTTCATTGGGATTCAAGCTCGGATCCTTTAAAGTAGAAGCACACTGCTCTACCACCAGACCACTCCTTGGGTTCTTCATATTTTGGTTTATCATGGTAGCTATCCAAAATGGGAAATATTTTGGATTATCGTATTAGGGTTCATATTTTGATTTTTTTAATAGTAGGCATGGTAATTTTTGAGGTTTAAAGCATCCCCATTGGGATTCGAAATCGGGTTCTTTAAAGTAGAGGCACATTGCTCTACCACCAGACCATTCCTTGGGTTCTTCATATTTTGATTTATCAAGGTAGCTATCCAAATGGGGAAATATGCGATTATTGTATATTGCATTCAGGTTATACTTCCTAGTAAGGTTGGAAGATGGTTCATGGTTCCTTTTTCTCACTTGCATTTGTAACTTACCTCGTCCTACAAATAAAGCATAGGTCTTGGATATGGCATAGTATAACATAACCAATATGGAAACCATTGCATTTTGTGTATAACTTTTTGAGTACATGTATTTCGTCTACAATATTTAAATTGAATAAATTAGAGTGATCTTATCACAAGGGGTTTTGCATAAATACCCAAAAAAGTATCATTATAATATTAAGAACACATGCAAACGTGATACTTACATATTTAGCTCTAGAGCATTTCATTGCTAATAAAATGTAGCTTTACATTAAAAAGATTGTTATCGTAGTAAAATCTAAAATTTAAATTTAGAAATAAATGTTACACGCATTGTGTGTCTTATTTCCTCATAAACTCCAACTTCATCAAACATGTGTTTTAACTGAATAACCTCAAATGTGAATCTTATCAGGCATTTTCCATAGAATCATCTTATAGCTCAAAACATAAAGAGTGAGCTGAGTTGCTTAATAAAGCAGTTATAATGGTTTGCATGGCGATTTACTTATCGCAAATTATGTGATAAATAATGTATTAGACCTATCATTTACACCATGTCATGCTAAGTTAGATTGTTGACCAAGATTTCATGTTACAAAGCAAATATAGAATCCGAGTTGGATAAAACGTTTGCAGTCATGCATTAGATCCTTAATCGAAGTAGATAGATATTTGCATGTCGGAGACTATTTTCTCCTCCGCTTTATTTGACGCCTAATATGGCAGCTTCGGAGTAAGAAGGCCTCAATTTGACGGTCGACATGGAAGGCGCATTACTTAGATACCTAATATGGTATTCCCAAGAAAATTTCACATGAATATAACCTCCTCTGGTCGAGTCGATTAAGTAACATCAATGATTCCATGTCTTGGGTACCTTGAGATCTACACTATGATCATGAGGATCATGATTGCCTGCTCTCTTTGCAATTTGCATGTGTTAATGGTGGTGCTTATTTTTGTTTCTTTTGGTCTTTCTCCTTGTCGCAGGTATGGCCTCCCCGACGAGCGAATCTCCAACTCTCTCTCTCTCTCAAGGACGATCCCATATCCACGATTCACACTAAAAAGTGGAGCCCCATCTAGCCACTTTGAGCACGCTTGGTGGACGTTGGAGATGTTTTTGGATTATCTATTGGATCGGTGGTTGAAGGTTTTTAGGAGTATATGATGAAGTCATCTAAATATCATGTTGTTGATAGGAAAAAGAAGAGTCTCTCTTTTGTGGTGATGGTTTTGTCAAGAATATTTAAGCCTTTTTCTCTTGTTCTCGTGGAAGGCCAAGTATATGTGGATTTCTCTATATATTAGTCTACAATATTCAGTAGCCACAATCAGATCAGGGTTGAGCTAGTATTTAAAAAAATCTATGTTTATATCCCTAATTTGTGATTGATAAAAATTTGTTCTTATAGCATTTTTTCCTTTTTGCAAGGGATTATTTTATGTACATTTTATTCTCAATTATTTTCTCACAGTTCTCTAACATATCTTTTCCTTATATGTCCCAAAAATCTATAACACACAGCATGAAGAGATTGAATCTGAGGAGGAAGACAAGGAGAAGATTGACCCAGAAGAAGAAGCACGCCAATGTGCAATATTTAAGGAAAAATAAAAATGAAAAGAAGAGATCTAAGCAAAGTTTGTCTCAAAGATTTTTCTATCAAAAAAGAGATGATATCATCATTTCATTACTTGTGAAACATAGAATATCTTTAAGTTTTTATGAACTTTCATGTTGGATATTAGAATTGAGAATGCCTTTAAATTGTTAACTTTTAAAATAGAGAACATGATATAATTTTGATGCCAAGTTTTCATATTATGTCTCTTATGTTAGGCTTCGTATCTTTTGTTAATAAGATTTCATTATAGATTTAATACATTTATATCCACGAGTTGATTCTACGCCAAATATAAAGGTATGATTTTTAACATTATTAGTGAACACATGTATGATGAATATCATATTCATCAACATTATTTATGATTGTTTAACCCTCTATTTTAGCATATTCAATTAATCTAATAATTAATTAAATATAATTAATTATATACCTTGTGAATAATTAAGACTAAATATAGTAAATAAATAAAGTCTCTAATTATGATATTTACGTGTATATTGTCACCTTTATTTTTCGTATTTCTCATACATTCAAAATCCCATAAAAAATAGTATAAAACGGTAAATGATATATTTATATATTAATTCCTATTTAAAATACAAAAAACTATAAAATAAATAAAATGGGTATTTTTATATTTATAAAATACTTACAAAAATAATAGTGTATATATATGATGTATTTTTTGAACAAAACCACCCGTTCTTTGAACAAAACCACCTATGAGGGCACCGTTTTGACATATCTTCCTTTACGTGAGTGTCAGTCCGAGTTTCCTCCCTTCAGTGATAGTTAGAGTGTGAGACTTGAAGCCAAGATCGAGTTCGACCTTCGCCAAGATCCACATTCATTGTGGATGTATCATGACCCTCCTACAACGTTGTTCGAGCTTTGCACATAGGTTGTGTGCATCAAGTGAGGATCTTGGAGCATCTGAGGCTCCATCCCAGGCCTCCCAATAATCGTCAACCTTCTTCTTCCATTCCCATGTGATCCAATGTTTCCCTCTTTATCGACTTCTATGATTTAATTACGTGCATATACCCCACTCCACACTCATATGAGTAGCTCTACACCTTCACCACACTCCCCATATCCATATGCAAATCCTTTATCATCTTCTCTTCCTCATATCTCTCGTCCGCTTCGAGATTTTCTTCTTTGTGCAAGGAAGAAGAACCCATCTAGGGCACTGTCTTCTCCACCTCCAATAGCCATTCCAGTCCCTCCATTCCACTCCAAACCACTCCATTATGCTTCGTCTACGTATTTAACATATGTCGGTGCCTTTAAGGATGCACTGATCGGAATCCATGACCCTTCTCCGATATGATGCTCCGCCTCTGACGAGGAGGAGTTGACTCGTTGATCAGGACATCGCCACATCTTCTCAAGCCCTCCATCTCCTTTTCCAATCATCCACAAAGATGCTTCAACCTTCATCGAGGTCTGAAGAGCACAGAGGAGCATCAACATGTCCACAGGAGCTCTACAAGAGCCCCTCCTTGTGGGAGGAGGAGATACTGCACCAAGTTACATGTGAAGTTAGATCAAACCATCATGGTTTGATCCTATAGCCTAGATCAAACCCAAAGTTCTGCTCCACACCTCTAATCATGGTGTGACTGAGCTGCAGACCAAAGCAGCCACAACCATCCAAGTGGCCCGAACCTCCAGTCCTCCCAAGCTACGCATGGAAGCAAGAGTCGCGCATACCTCACGTGTTGGTTGAGGGAAATTGTAAATCCGCTTCGTTGGGTCTCCAAATTTACACACTTGTCCCACACATGCATGTAATCTTGTATATAAGCCCATGTGGCTATTTTATCTGCATTTTGATCCTTTTTATCATGTTTGTTATGAATTTATATGTTTTAGTTATGTTTTATTTTCCATTTAGCCCATGGATTGAATAATTAACAACTTCAACATATTATATTTAAATTAAATGATTTCGATTTTCATTTAAATCTTTGATTGTGATCTTTAAAATGGTGTACCTAATTCTCTGATGTGAGTTGCCGATTTAAAACTAATAATGAGAAAAGTTTGTTGATCTTGATTTAATTTCGATAAACTCATCTTAACTCCATTTTGTGTGATAAAAAAGGTCCTGATTTCTTATCGATCATAGAACTTAATTAAGTAATTAATCTATTATCAATATGTCTTTATTAATTACTTGTTGAAGATGAATTGAATTAGGTGCTTTATATGTTACAATCATTAAATGAAACCTTAGAATTGAAGCCATTCATTTATGTTAAACTTGGATCAAAGTGAACTTAATTAAATATCATGCTTGTACATTAAATTCAGAAGCTTAGTATGTAATTGTACATGCAGTTTTGTGAGCATTTTAATTAATTGTGTTGCATTCCATTATACTTTGTTTCGTATCATCACATTAACTTGCATTATAAAACCCAAAAATAACATGCATGCATCTTTATTGTCTTCATCAACATAGATACCTTGATTACTTAAACTAAAATATTTAGATCTTAGTTAGGTATCCCAATTAGATCTTGTTATTGTGTTTAACCCAGGACTTATACAAGTACAAATTCACCGAGATAGTCAAAACGTGGTTCTTATTGAATCGTTGATCGCTCATACTACAATTCGACGTATTTAGATAGAAATCTTAGTGATTCATCATATGGCATTGTTGCAAGTGATACGTCTTTATTTGGTTACTTAATTAGGTCTAAGTAATGGTCTGAAGTGATTTTATGTCATTTAGGTTGCCATTATTTTGTTGACTTTATTGTATTTGTATTTGTTCATGTGTTGTTCTTTTTTTAGCATTGATATCTCTCCTATATATAACCATCTAGTTGGGCATGACAGGGCCCACGAAGCCGAGGAAGAACGATGTGATGCGGAGGCTAGGAGCTTTGAACAGCTCCCTGAGAGTCCACTCCAGCTAATTAAGTATATTTATAACTAGATAGTGTAGTGTAATATGTCATTATATGTGTAATTATTTGTAATAATTTAATTGATCATTTCTAGTGGTTCTTGATCGAGGACTCGCATGTGTATGAGAGATGCTCTAAAACTGTTTATTAATTGTGGTGTGTTGATACCTATTTCACTGTTGACTAGACGGTGGGGCTCGACTTGGGTGGCAGAATTACCAAGGACATGCATACGATTCCTATAGCTACTTATGTTCTATTTATTGTGCTTGAGTAACTTAGGACACACATCAAACAAATGCATTAATAAAAGCACTTAGCTTGGTCTGATCAGCTTCAAACTTAACTCAATTCTTCGCCACTAATAGAACTTATGTATAGGTGCAACTTTTTTCGACTCACAACTCATGTAATTAGATTTAGATATTACTTTGAGCATCTCACATGAAGAGAATTGGGAAGCATGCAAGCATTTCAACTGAGCATGCATCATTGATTCATGTTTGCATTATACTTTTTCGACTCCCCTCTTGAGTTTTTATAAACCTAGGATTAAAAGGAAGTGAGACTAATGATTAAACGTGTATTTATTGTGCTTACATTAATCTTTAGTGACAACTAAGCATAAAAATTGGACTACTAAGGAAGTTGATTGATGAACTCGCGAATGCCTTTAGTTAATCTATTGTAATTAACATTTAAAATTTTGTTCGTTGCAGTCGGGCAAAATCGGATTAATAAAATAACCATAATTTATTTTTTTCCAATTAAAGTGAGCGATCATTTTTTTTAGTTGGGCATTCCCAAGATCAAACTTAAGGAGGCCACTGTCTCCTTAGGTTGGTTTTTAGTCGATATAGATGGTAGGTTTCCAAAGAGGTATTTTTTAGTGTTTTAAATGCGATAAATGAGGGACACTCAATTTTGGCAAAGTTTAGGGACTAAAATACAATTTTCATTCAAATAGTATCAAAAATTTATGAAACCTGGCCATAGTATTTTTTTGGAATTTTTGTATGAAAAATGAATTAATGGGTTGAAACTCATGGGTTGACTTGTTGTCATCCTATAAGTAGATGTGGTGTAAACACAATGTTGGATTTATCCCTCAAAGATTTGATACCATCAACAATGTCATAATATTTTGCATTTGGTCCTGACTCAATTTTCTCAGATGTGCTCTCTATGACTTTCAACTCGACGATCATATCAATGGTGACTTTATCGCTGCATGAGCGGAAGATGATCTTTCTAGATCCATATTCAACTACTGTCTTGGTTGTTAGAAGGAACAATCGATCAAGTATGATCGATGTCTGGAATAACAGTGCAGAGGAATCCATGTCTAGGAGAACAAAGTCCATCGGGAATTTCATATCCACCAAGGTTACGATAACGTCTTCCAATAAACCTTGTGATCATTAATGTACCAATCAACAAATCGAAGTATCATTCTGGTTGGTTTAGGCAAACCAAGTTCGAATTCCTTGAGAAGTGATGTGGAAAAGAGGTTAATGGAGGAACTGCTATCAAGCAAAGTTAGCTCAAAAATCTGATCGGAAATTTCATGTCTGATTAAAGGTGCTCCTTTGTCTTTCTTTTTTGCTGGGAGATCGCTGATCTCGTTCATAGTAGCCATGGGTGAGGATGTGCTTTTCTTATCTGTTGCATCTGCTTCTGCGAAATTGACTCTTTGATGTACATGCTTCTTTCAATCCTTTTTTAACACTCGACATGTATTCCATGGCTTTTAACAGTGGCATTTTAAGAAAGATATTCTGTAAAATTTCTAAAAAGATATGATTAGACAATTATGTTTTTAATTTCCTGATTTTTTTGGAATTTTTCATACCATCTGAAGAAGGAATATTTAGTCAAAAGCATTGTTCTCATTTACATGAGAATCATCTCTTACAAATGGACGACTAGAAGGGTATAATCATCCAAAATAGGGGAAGTAAAAGCTAAAAACTTAGCTTCATTGACATGCACAAGATCTGCCGTAGATGTTGGTTTCTCCTTAGCATGCATGCTCGACCTTGGCTGTTATTATCTTTTTGGTATATTTGGTTCTCTTCATTTTCTCTCGTGTGGCTCCTCCTCCTTCTTCACCCGGATCTGCTGCGAGATCAACTGATGCAGAAGATGACGATTCAGCCTTTGAGGCTTTATTTTTTCCCTTGGCAATTGCATATGGTTGCACAGTCCTACCACTCCTGAGAGTCACATCATTAGATAAAATAAATAATTCATTCATACATAACTTTGTGAGGGTAGAGGACTGTCACGACCCCAATTCCGGGCCGTCAGATCCTCCCACAACCGGATCTGGTTACTCAGCAATAATTCATTCATCAATCACAACTAACATTCAGAAACAGACTAGAAATAAAGTATATTCAGAAGAAAGTATTTCAACACTTTTCCATTCACAAAATAAAGTTTAGATGATACATTGTCCCACTATAACCATTTACATGTACATCAGCTTGAAAGGAAAATACACAAAAGATTACTAACTACCTTACAAAGTAAAGCTACTGTGGTTGGCTGGATGTCTACTAAGGTCCTTGCGTTGGCTCACCGACATCTGTTGGGTTTTCCATAAATCATAGGATAAAAATTAGCGAATGCTAAGTAACGAAGAAGAGAAAAACAAACAAATTGTGTAATTTTGCAAATTTGTTATCACAAAAGGTTTCATTCCTTCTTGTTAATTTAAGTCATATTCCTTTATATTCCACGTCAGGGATTAGTCGAGGGGAACCCCAACATTCTTGGACTCCAAAGCTGTGGACACTTCGGGATTGGAGATTGTGTTGATCTTGGTAAGCTTATGTCGTCGCACGTCGCCTCAACCAATCCTCCAATACTATTCTGACAATTTTTCTTTTCTTTTTTATTAAACAGGGTCTCAAACCATCAGCTTGGAAAATAAATGAGCACACCGTCCTTGAGGACTCGGTTGCTTAAAACCTCAGGCTAACATTTAATCATATAACCTAACGGCTTTAAATACATGTTATCGTGACCCAGCCGCTATCGAACCATCCGTGCCTCCACATGGCACGACTACATCTTCCATTGTTCAACCCGAAGATATTGGCTCCCGGTACCACGCGTTGCAAAACATTCATTTCGTGCGCACTTAACATAACAGGGCAACCGTATACCACCTAGGTAGGGAAATGCCAATATGGGTTCCTTCCGACAAACCTACAGGTTGCATGCCCGACCTGTAGTTCTACTCCTAGTCATCCTTAACGTGACACACACAATCCTTTTCAGGACCCAACTCAAACCGCATCAATTTCCATGATGTAATTCTTTCGTTAAGTCTTCGATTTGCATAATCAGTAATAATTAGTATAGACACACATATATATTATTCATATGCATATATACTCGTATTTAGGCCTATTTTAACTCTCAAACCCTAACTTTTAAAGCCACCGTATCGATTTGATGCTTAAACCTTATTTTAGTGGGAATCACAAAGCAACTATTCAGACTTTTTCAAAAACAGCCAAAATTAGGGTTCTTTATAGCACATAACATAAAATCAAGAATTTCAATAATCTCGTTTGAAAACCCAACAGCAAAAGGAATGATTTCGTTACGTAATCGAGCTCTCTCTCGCGTATGTAAGGCTTTATCGTATTTTATTTTCAGAAAGGATGTTTTAAGGCTCCTGAAAAGATCGAATTTCATTTTCGTTTCAAAAATGCTAAGAATGTGTCAGGAACGCGAAGAACGAACGAAGAACACAAAGAACACGAAGAATGCCAAGAACACAATTTCTCTTGAAATTTCAGCAGAGCTTCCCCTTATACGGGGTGATATTTCTAGGAAAATTTTGGCAGAGTTTCCCCTTATATCAGGACATATTTCTCAGAAAATTTCAGCAGAGTTTCCCCTTATATCGGGACATATTTCAAAATAAAAGTGAAAAGAATTTCCTCTATAAAATCAATCGAGAGGAAAATAACAACGAAATTGAAAGAATATACTCAAACAACAAGAGATGAAGAATCGGTAGACACCACGTATCTTAGGTGAGTGAACGTGTGACGAATCACAGGGTTCACTGACGTGCATAGCCGCCCGCACCTCAGTAGGGTATTACACATATTTCTCCATCAAAATAACTATAGAAGCATAACTGAAAGAATAGAAACATAAGCGATGCGATCGGTAGACACCACGCGTCTTATATGAGTAAACGTGTGACGAATCACAGGATTAACTGACGTGCATAACCGTCCGCACCTAAGTAGGGTGTTACACAGATTTCTCCTCGAAACATAACATGAAAACGAATCGGAAAGAAGGTTGAATCAAGAACAAAACTCGGAAGAACAAGAGGATGAATTGAAATCCTAGCTTACGAAGCAAACTAAGAGAGGATCATACCTTTCTCCTCCTCGTTCTCCCGTCAGCGCTTCGCTAGCGCTCCTCCCTCGCCTCCCACTCCTCCTCCCGGCCTCTCGACCCTAGCCCTTGGGGTGGTGGTGGTAGTCTAAATCGTAGAGAATGAATGGGCAAGGGGGTCTATTTATAGGCCCTAGAAAACCACTAACCATGGTTAAAAAATCATGGTTTATACCTTAACCATGGTTTAGTGGCCCATGGTTTTGGTCCATGATTTTGGCCAAAACTTATCCCAACTTGAGGCTTAAGTTAGAACATTCTAGAGGATTCTAGATTCGCTAATGACGCTTAATTAACATTAATCATGATTAACTTTCAGTAATCGCGATTTAACTTTTGCGGCTTATGCTTATCTTTTGCTAACTGTTGATTAGTGTTTGCTAATGATCATTAGCGATTTTCAACCCATCATTAGTTTCTTTAATTATGTTTAATTAGTCTTAATGACAATCATTATGGGTTAATGACGTCTTAACCCTCCTTACTTCTCTTTCTTCCGAAATTCATAACAAATCGAAACGAAGTCCGATTCACACGAAATAAATTTTGTTGGTTTCCTATTGACGAGCCGGATCTTATTATATAGGATCCGAGATATGTCAAGTTCAAGGCTTTACAAGGATACATCACAAACTACCTGTTTCTTACATCGAAAATTATTGGGATTCACCTCGACCTGCGCATGAATGATGGATTTCATGGTAGTAAAGTCATTGAACTTCTAGCTCATCTCAGTTATGCTTTTCACTAGATGGGACATGTAGTCTAGTGCATGGTTCATGGGCACGACCTCAGATGGTTCAACGTATTGAGTTCGCTGATTTTGATAGTAGGGAGGAGGTTGTGATTAAAAATTTTGAGAATATGGATGGGGAGTATACTGCTGATGATACCGAGGAGGAGGAAACTTGTTCTAGTATTGAGTAGCCGCCTGTTGCTGATGAAATTGATTTTTCCTATACACCAGCTATTGTTAATTCTATCTCCATTTGTTAACTTAGCTCGGAGAATGCCGGTGAAGCTGTTTTTGTTGACATTCCTTTCAAGTTGATATTGGTGGAATGGACGGTTGCCTGATGTTTGATCTAGTTGTTGTCCTCCATGACATGTCAAATGTTGTTCGCTGCTCCAAACGCCATACACCTCCTGAATTTGGGGTTGATGTAGAAAGAATGGATCGATAAGTGTTGGGAGCTCTGGATGGTACATGACCATCTACATCTGATGTTGTTGTGATGGAGGTTCCTAGTCAGGTGCTTGCACGTAATATACGTGTTGACCGGAATGTGGTTGCCCTGGACTCTACTGATGTCTGCTGAGATGGTTCTTTCAGCTCGATGGATGTCTTGGCTGATGCACTCGCAGATTGATACGAGTTGATCAAGCTGACCAGGAGCTCCAACTGCTTGGTAATCTGGTTGAGTTTGTCAAGACTCTTGGTCCTCTATTCAATTACAACAAGTTTCTCTAGGTCATGTGATCGCTTATTAATTATATCGACCTTGGACATATAGTTCTCGATAATGCCCAAGTTGGAACTCTCGTTCATGTCCTCACCAAAAGATGCTGCCATGTTGATGGGCTTGTGGAGGATCTGGGGATTCTTTTGGAAAGCTCAGAATTTAGATAGTGCTTTCATATGATTAAGACTGCCTAGAGGATAATACTTCTGCAGAAAGACTTATTTCAATGCCTCCCAAGTCGTCACCACCTTCCCAAGATGGTTGATTCAGTATAGAGCCTTATGTTGAAGGTTGGATGGGAAGGCAATCATCTTAACTACCTCCAATAGAATATTGGGGTAGTGCATGGTACCACATATCCGGTTGAACTGCTACAAATGAATGTAAGGTTCTTCATTTGTGTTGCCATTAAATAGGCAACATGGAGAGCAATTGTGGTTTGAGTTTGAAATGTTTGTGGATATGTGGGATAAAGATCCGCTCTGTTATTTGACTGTGGGGTTGTATGTTTTCTTTAGTGTGGGCTTTGGTGCCTCTCTCCTCTAATCCTCTTCTTCATGGTGTTCACCTATATGTAATTCATATCCTACATACATGTTCTCTCCTCCTCCTCCTCCTCCTCCTCCTCCTCTATGTTCTCTATCTCTCCTCATTTCCATTAGCACTTCCTATAAAGGCAGCCTATGCTTTGACCTATGTGGTCAGCTTTGGATCGCATGTATGCAGACGAGCATCTGAGCATTGACCTCATTATGTTCTCCTTGGTGTGCCTTCTCATTTTAAGGAGCCATGTCAGTGTCTGGATGTGATGAGAAATCCAGATCGGGTCTTTCAGCTGCAAGAGAAAATACACCCTGATCAGAATGGAAATAGGCATCGGATGTAGAAGAGTTCAAAATTAGGTCAATTCTGAACTTTATTAAGGTTGGAGATGTGCATGTAGATTGATTTTTCTCCATTCGAAAGGAAGACAACTTAGGAAGAGAGTCATTCCAAGTTGTTGGAGAGAAAAAGAAGTAGGGAGTCTCGAGAGCAGTTTGTAAAGTCCGGATCGATCCCTCTAGAATTACCCTCAATTATTTGAGATGTTGGAATCAGAAATTGATGTGGGTGTTCCCAAAACACAAACAAAACCATCCCTGATCTGCCATCTTGAGAAACAAAAGGATGAGAGACGAATAATCATGAACATGGGGACAAACAAGGAATAGAGTGAAGAGAAAAGAAGTAAAGGTTCAAAGTAAGCGGGGTGAAAAAGAAGAGTAAAAAGAAATGTAAAGAAAAGGTGCAAGTACGTGATTTTTTTTATCTTTACCTTAACTAAAAGTCAAACACAAGACAAGTGTGGATTCATCGACTCAATGCATGAAGCCATGAGAGTTTGGCTTTATATCTCGTTAGTTTTTATTGTTTTTTCAAGCAATATTTCTAGACTTAGCCTAATGTTACCCCTTATAGACGAGTGAGAACTACTAGACAAGCGTCCTTTACTTCCCACTGCCTTTGTAACCGGTAGCATATACCTTTTTAAGGTCCTTGTTGTCGTAACTGGGCATGCTACTCAGTCAAAGAAGTAGATAGTAAGTTGATGTAACGAATCAGATACTTCTCCCGAAGGGTACTCGGACGTGGTACAATGAGACAAGGTCCTGCTATCACAGTACCCATATGCTTAAATAATTCAGACCAACTCTGCAAGCAGAATCATCCCTACTCGCCCATGCGTCGATAGAAGCACTATTACTTCACAAGCCCATACGATACACAAGGCAGTAAACAAGTTGGGGTTTGGACTCTAATCCTTAAGGGTTGTGCTTCACTATGTATGGATGGTACCTGAGAACAATGAGGGTTTCATGAACCCAAAATAATGAAGTCCATTAATGAATTTTAAGTATGGTCAAGGTTTTCTTAACAATCCTTTTTAAGTTTTTCGATTTTCACCTTTTTGAGTATTTTTCAATGCAATTTGCCTAATGAACAATGAGGAGAAAGTCGGAAAAGCCGATGCACATGAATCTATGAATGCTTGAAGTTGATAGATATGCACTCCTTGCTCCATCACTCTGCATGCTTTATGATCAACAAATATAGTTAAAACTAATCTATAAGTACATGCAATCAATGAAATCGCCATAGATACATGAATTGCTATTATCATGAAGTACCGATTTAATTTGTCTAGGTTGAGGCATAGAAACCTATAGGTACATGCAATCACTTAGAGATTTGGACCCATATTAATCGATCAAGAAATCATAGAGTCCAAGGGCTCAATAACTGAAGATGTGAAATAGAAAAATATGAAAAACTAAAAACACAAGAAATGAAACAAAATAAAGAGACAATAGAGAGAATAAAAAGTAGAAGCGACGAAAACTATGTAAAACCAAACATGTCCCCCAGGTGAACAATCACCTGATGAAATGGACCCGAATAATCTAAGTGTCTGAGAGTGTCAAACTACTATAATTATTATCCAAATAACTCTCTCTCTCTCTCTCTCAAAAAGAGAATAAAATCTACACTATGCTAAGATACAACTCTTCTCTTGGTATCATGGTCAGCTTTTGTTGCTCTCTTCCGTAGGCTCGGTATGAATGAGTCGGTCTTCTCCTCGTTCGGGTACGTCAGTTCTTCTAGAAGATATGCCCTCACTCTATAGGCCGTTGCAACAAAGTCAAATAGAAGATGTGATTAGAACATATAAACAACTATTAAACAAAAAGAAATAAAAATAGATAAAATAAAGCATATAATATATACACTAAGCTACTCTACCATTGCTAATCCATAGCAACAATGCCATTTAATTATCTGAGAATTGGTCTACTAAGGCTAACAAGCTAGCCTAGCAATCACTGTATCGGCCAATCCTCAAATAAGCAACAATTAACCCACAACTAGATTAAGCAATAATGTGTACGAGTCAAAATTTATTATAAATCTACATAAATATCATTATAGTCATAAGTAGGTAGAGTATTGAACAATGGGAGGCAAAACATAGGGTAGGAGTTATTATTAATTATTGCTACTTAATGATATTTACTTTATGTTTTAAATTTTACTTATTTTTGTGGGTTTTTATTATACTTAAATTTTATGTATTTTTAATATATATATATTAATTTTTTTTAGTTTTGTATTTTATTTTTAGTTTTTAAAATTTAATATCCTTTTGATTTTTAAATGGGAAAAGAAAGCCTACACCCATGTGTAGGTAATTTTCCTACACCCACCTCTTTTCCCTCAATTTTTTAGTTTTTTGAGATAATTCCTTGGGTAATTTAGATCACAAATCGTCATGTTGTCATTCAAATTTCAGCTTATTTCGAGATTTGTTACTTATCCATCAATATAGTCAAATTTTAACGGTCTGAGATTTGCTGAAATCAGCCCCTTCCGATGGAGCATTTAGGAATGCATGTTTTCCATGAAATTTGAAACACATATTTCATTTAATATTCTAAGTAAATTCCCTAAAGATACATTTCAAAGAAATCAAAAAAAGTAGGGAACAAAAGGCGGGTGTAGGAAAGTTACCTACACATGGGTGTAGGCTCCCCAATGCCTTTTAAAACAAGACACTTAATTATATATAATAATAGATATTATATCTTATACATATAATATCACTATTTAGACATTATGTTTATTTATAATATAGATAATATATATAATAAGTTAAAATATATTCAAGATATAAAAATAAAATGTTTTATGTTTTTATATTTTCCTTGTTTTTGATAATGTTTTGGTATTTTTTAATTTTTATGGGTTTTAAAGTGGAAAATAAGCTAAAACAATGACTATATTAACTATCTGAACTTGTTTAGAGTTTAATAAATATTTATAAGTTCAAAATAGACCTAAAACAATTTTAATATATAATATATATAATAAAGAAAAATTCACTCACATAAAGAAATATTTTTAGATAGAATATACATATACATATATATATTTCAAAAATTTTAGATTTTTTTATGACCTTTTGGTTTTATATTTTGTATTTTTGTGATTTTTGGATATTTGATAGACTATAGTATAAGGTAGATATTATAATTTTTAGAGGATTTTTATAGGTATTTTCTAATTTTTATGAGTTTTATATGCTAAATAAGGAGTAAATGCATGTTTTTGTATTTTTAAAATAGAATAAACTTCATGTTTCTCATAGCCACCTCAAAAAATCCGTAAGTTTGAATGTCTTGGAAATAGCAATGATGTTGATAAAAAATAACCCGATGTTTAGCTCCTTCCATAATTTATGAATAGATAAGCTTAGAGGAAACTCAGAAGCACAATATACACTAGAGATTTTTAATATAGAGGAGAAATCTACTCTTCCTATGGTATTAATGGGGGAGAGAGATCTATTGGCAATTTTAACTGATCTCATAGAAACAAATGGCTTAGTAGAAGAAAGAGAGTTGCCAATACTCGTCATGTGGTTTGATGCCCTTAATCAATAATCCCTTATCGAGTAGGTATGGATGCCATTTAGCCAGTGACAAGTCTAGCATATGTAGTAGGAGCCATGAGGTTTTTTATGAGAAGGAGATCTTCACGCTGCTTGGACTTTCGTATCTGCAGAACTTATGAGGGGCACAACTAGTAGAACTCGTAGTAATGATCATAGAACTCGTGGCTTCAAAATTTTATCTAACAAAACTCGCGCCATGAGATGATACCATGCTTCCAACACTCTAGCAAAATCCAATAAAGTTTTAGGTAAATTTAGTTAGAATATTTGGCTCCAGAATTTAGCTCCTAAACTTTCTCTAAATTTTAAATTTAGAATTGATCCAAAAACTTGATCAGAATTTTAGGATTCTAGATATTTTGGATTTGATAGTCAACTATCTCAGAGTTTTGCACATGAATTTTCAGATTCACTATCATAATGCATCAAATGTGGAATCTTGGAAGAACCTTTCTACATGGAGAACTTCCCAACAAGACCATCATCATTTTTATCATATGTATTAGAACACAAGGTCACTGCGATTGAAGAGTCCACCAAATTTTAGCACGACCTCGTTGGAAGATCTCATAGATAACCTCCTTGCCCATGAAAGAAAAAGAGTACAAGAAAAAAGGAGAAAATCCAAAGAAAAATATAGCCTCTTGCAGCCAACAAAGAAGAATAAGAAGGGTCTGACGAGGATATTGCGCTCATGACCCATCAGTTAAAGGTTGTTTCTCAAGAAGAAGAAGAAGAGAGAGAGAGAGAGAGAGAGAGAGAGAGAGAATGAGAAATTAAAGTATTTCCAATGCGACAAAGTAGAGCACGTAAAGAAAGATTGCCCTCACCTGCAGAAGAACTTCAGACATGAAAAGAAATTTGAGAAGAAATCTAAGAAGAAAGCATTGCAAGCATCTTGGGATGACTCAAGTAGCAGTAAGGAAGAAAGCGAGAGCGCCCTGCATGGGATTTGTTAGACTAGTCGAATCTGACTCATCGGATTCAGATTCAGATGATGAGGTAAGTAAATTTTATTATACCGAGCTTTAGAATACCTCACAAGATCTTTTTAGAGAAAAAAATAAAGGTTGAAAATGTTAACAAGAAGCTAGGAGAAGATACATCGCTTTTTGTAAATGATTTAGATGTGTTGAAAAAGGAAATGAATTGCTTAAAAAGGATCGTAGTAATTTTAAATTAAAATTCCGGATGTAATGTTGATGAGCTTATAAGAAATACTACTTTTGTACATGCTAAGGAAAAAGGAAAAAGAAAAGATCCAGAAAAATTGGATATGAAAAAAGAAGGAAATATCATAATCTAACTGTGAAGAACCTAAAAAAGAAATGTACCAAATCAAAATCTTTCAAGTACCGATGGTCAAGAAAAAAGGAGATGGAGGAGGCCACATCAACATCAAAGGTGGACCTACCAAGGTTAAATAACTTTCAGAATCATGGATGAATGCCATCACCATGGAGAAGCTATCAAGAATGGAGAAGTTTGCTGAGGACTCTAGATGACTTCCTATTTTTTTGTTAAGTTCATGCATATAAGGCATTGGCGATGAACCTCGACTCTTGTATTAGGAGGAGACTTTAAACAAATATTAAGAGGACCTCTAGTTTAGGAGGTGCTCAGATTAAAAAGAATCCCTTCAAAGAAAGAGAGAGAGAGATATTCTACTCATTTCTTTAACTAACAATTACTATTAATTAACTTTTGATATCTATTTGGATCTTTTTTGATTCTGTTAAAAAGGATGATAAAAGACTGCTTACAAAAAAATGTTTGTTCACACACACAATATTTTTGCAAACACATCAAATATTCTGTCTCAAAAAGGGGGAGATTGTTAGTTCATGCATGAGCATGCATATTTTGATGATAACAAAACTTGTGCATATATATAAAGTTTGTGCAGTTAGCTTGAAGATAGGTAAGAAGTAGGAAAGCTAGTGAACCAAGAACAAGCTCAGGGCCTAAGTAACTCAAGCTCAATTGAAGAAGAACCTAAGAAGCTCAAAGGAGTTCGAGGCTAAGGATCTCGAGCTCAGAAAGAAGATGAAGTCTTTTCTTTTATTAAGTCTTACATTTTATAATTGTCTTAAGATGTAAAAGACCCTAAATATCATGCATATTGTATTTCAAATCTTAACCTTTGTTTCCTAAATGATCAAGTTTTGAATTATAATGAGGGTTATAGTTTGATCGATCAATTTTGATCTCCGATTGATCATCTTCTAATTTTGATCGATCATCTAAATCCTCTTGATCAATCATTTGATTCTAATCAATCATCCTTTGTATCCTAATCGATCATATTCCATTTTGGGAAGATTTTTGAAGGCGATTTCATTCCTGATTTGTTCATAATAGCTACTTTTTTAATTCCAATGGCTATGAGACCCTAAGACTTATAAATAGGACCCCCATACCTCATTCTGGGGCACAAAACAAGAGTAATTAGTTATCTTCTCTCTGCTTTCCACTCTGTACTATGAGATAAAATTCTAAGAGCTATTTTCTGCTTCTATCCTTTACACTTATAGCTATGGTGTTCTACGATCAATTCTTACGAACACACTCCTTGCTATGTAAGATCATTTTTAGTTTTACCGCATATTGTTTCATTGCATATTTTATTTTGATGTTGAGCTTACTAGAATTGATTTACTGTATACAGTTGATTTGACTGTGTAATCAACTGAGGTTGTAGTACATGTGTGTTACATGCGTAAGCAACTTGAGTTAGTGGAAGACCCATGTGGGTCAGGTTGAAAGCCCGAGTCGGGAGACTCTGGTCGTGTTAGATACATGTGCACTTGTGGATTGATTACTTATTTTGCAATTGAAAGAGCTACATAACATTGTGGTCATTTGAGTTTATTATTGTAGCAATCTAGGTGATATTGTCCGATCCACCTGCACCCATCAATCGAAGTTCAAGGAACTAACAATCTCTCTCGCTCTCTGCTTCGAGGATTACATCTTGAGAGCCATTCGTCTACAAACTCAATTTACATTTCTTTATTCAATTATAGTGTACATATATTTACCTCATTGTTATCATTGCATAATTATATTTGAGGCTTCATAATTTATTGTAATAATTACTTTATTATTGTACTATAACGATTGATGTTTGATCCAATATATCCAAAGAACCTGTTGTTTCCTCCAAGTTGTAGGAGAGTCTTTGACGTGTGATTCAACGCATTAATAAGCGGTTGAGCCATTCATAGGGAAATAACTTGAGATAGTGTAATACTTGATCAACTTGTTTAATCAAGGTTCCTAAGTCAGAGACTTGGGTGTTGGCTTTTACCCAGTGGGGTTTCCATGATAAAATACTTGTCTTTTGTGGTTGTTCTTGTTCCGTGACTGCTTGTTATATATGTGGTTGATAATTATCCATGATATATGTTAGTTTTCCATAATGTTTTGTTTAGCGATCAAGAGGAACTCACACTTCAACCCAACCCCTCCTCCCCAAGCTCCTCTGCCCAAACTTCCCTCCTCCGTCCTTGCCCCTCCACTCCAAGCTCGTGGATGATGTCCTCCCCTTCATGTTCTCTGCAACTCTCTCTCCTCAGGCTCCTTCGCCTAACCTCTTTGCCCTAAGATCGAGTAGGAGGTTCGAGACCTCTGTGTTCCCTTCCATAGACGGTGAACAACCTCAGTAAATGCCTGTCAAACTCACGGTCAAAGCTGCAATCCCATCTCTAGTGCAGTTGCCCTTGCAGCCTCTCTACCATGCTCATCACCTCCACCAACATCTACTTTGTCTATCTTTCTCTCTCATAATCAACACCACCATTGTTGTTTTCTCTCTCGTGGATTTGCTCCTCCTGCTTTGTATTCTCCACCCGCTCTTCATCCGTGGCCCTGTGGTGTAGATAAAAAATAGTTACCTTGTAGACTGAGGAAGGGGGAGGGAGCAGAGGATGGGAGATGTGGAGGAGACTTGGACATGGATGGCTGGGGTTGGGGTTAGGTAGGTGGCTCAGGGCAAAGGAGTGGGGGAGGATGGGGGCTCGGTAGGTGGAGGAGGTTGATGCTAAGACCTTGTGGCAGAGGAGGGAGGCAATGTGAAAGGCACGATAACCCCCTCCCAAGACTATCCTTTGCTCAAAAAAAAAATGCATGTGTAACAATTGTATTTTTTTAGTCAGGCAATGGTTTGATTTAGCTCAGTGATGAAAAACTAATGTAAGGGCACAAGTGTTAACGATAAAAGAAGGTAGGGATACAAGCGATACCACAAAAAAGGGAGGGGCACAACTATAATCACATAATCTCATAGGGGCAAAAATGTAAAAACTCATAAGTTTAACATCAAAAAATATTCCCACATCTAGTACTCACTAAGTCAAGAGTGATCATTAGAGAGGATAATTATATCCTTACAACTCGAGATTGAGCATTTTGGATGGTGGTCAATAAAAGCAACTGGGCTCAACAAGTTGGCAAGATTGGTTATCATTCAATATCAAATGGGGTCTAGGCCCGAGGAGCAAGGAGTTTTTCTAATAGTAGAGGAAGGACTACTTAAGAGGTGGAGGCACCCCTACCAACGAGATAGGTGGAAAAGACAATCTGGAAGGTGTGACCATCACTATTAGTAGGAATAAGTGATGTGTCATATTGCAACAATGACAGTGGGGACTGGGGAGTTACGGGAGGACTGTAACTCTTCACAATCCAACATCTTGTAGTCACAAAGTGTAAGAGTTGGGTCATAAGAGAGGGACAATTACCACTTCACAACTAGAGCTTAATCTTTTTGGGTGGTGGTCAATGGACTTAATTGGGTCAAATCCCAACAAGTTTCCAGGACCATTTATCCTCGATATCATCTCGTGTCTAGACCCAAGATGTTACACTAAGCATTGGAATACATTGTGTTGATGTCCTTGTAGCAATAAAAAATATAGATATTATCACTAAGAAAAAAATGTCACATTTAGCCAACTTCTATGATGCTTTTGGATGCCTTTACAATAAGTATCAGTAGGGTATCCAAATGTACGATGATGATAAATTGAAAATGTGTCTTACTAGTACCAAATGTGTACCATATATTAATAGGGTCCAACTTTGTCATCACAGAAGGATAAGAGTTGGTCAACATGCAATGAAAACCACTGTTAAAATTTGTGTATTGGATTAGAAAATCACGAAACGATTAGGCTTATCTCTCTGTAGCGAACAATATATATATATATATATAGAGAGAGAGAGAGAGAGAGAGAGAGAGAACGATGGAGAGAGAGATGGATAAATGGATCCACACCCAAGTTAACTCGATACCATCTTTTCAACAATCACAACTATAGATATTACAATGCATTAAGTATCGATAAAATACTTCATGCACAAACCTTCTTTTACTTTCTGCAGGGCCTCTAATAAGGACTTCTGATTGTTGCGCTTTAAATGTTGCAAGAAGAGTGATTCGATAATGTTGTGTTGCAAAAAATGTCATCAACATACATACATAAATTAGATTTTCAACAGATTTCCAAACCAATCGGAGTGTGTATGCATCCAGATCGTCATTGATAAGAGAAATATCTACTTCAGAGACATATGCATACTAAAGCAAGGGAAAAATCCGGAAACAAACGTCACGACAAACAATGTGACAAAGAAAAATAGAGAGTTAGACATCACAACCGAAGCGTCCTGTCGTAGGACTCCCCTTAGAGAGACACCGCCCCCACTTTACCGGCGCACAGAGCCTTAACGTGCCGCTCCTAGGGTCCAACGGTGCGCACCGTGCTTGAGCGTCCTCGAAAGTCACCTTCGTAGACGAAGCCCAAGATCGAGAGAGGAGAGGAGACGAGCATCCTCGAGAGAGAAGAGGCGTTGAGAATGAGGATATATTATGTTCGTAACTTATACCCACGACTTTAAGAGATACTTAAAGACGGTCGGGCGGTTACGCTTCGTGAGAGGATAATGGGATATATCCCTTGGAATTCAAACGTGCGGTTAAAAAAATGACTCGGTCTTCGCCGTGCGTACGTGTGTTGTGGTCTAAAGTCCTCTCTAGTCTGTTTCCGGACTAGTCTCAGGACTTCCCATATAAAAACCAAGTGTCAGTTTTAACTCTCCACGACGTGGGACTAAACAGCATCCCACATGGTTGAAACATTGAATTCCAGAAATTGAGATACATTAATACAACTTGATATTGACCATCAAATTGCATCAAACTATCCCAATACAATTAATTCCAACAATCCCCCACGAATTCACCGTTAAAATACAAAGAGCCAAGGATCTCAGGTTTCCACACTCTGCTTTCAGTAAAGGTACCTTCCGATTTGAACCTTTACCTGAGTTATCCGCTTTCACCATCACATGAATAAAAGTGAAATAAGACTTGAACTTTAATCCTTTGATTAATGGTATCGAGTGGTAACAATAGAGTGAAGTCTATGGTGACAATCTTCTGATTTTGATACTATTAATGACCATACACCCTACCCTGTTTCACGAGTATAATAAGGATAAACCCTCATCTTTTATCTGCGGCCCATAGAAATACTCATAAAGATGGCATTCTCCAAGGATGCACTGCTCACATCCTGCTTATAAAAGCTTGAATCCATTAAGAGCATAATGCCCATCATTTTCCTGCAGTTTTCAGCACTCGACTTTTCAGGGATAGGACTCATATGCAAAGTATTGCATACTGAGTGCCAACCAGTTCTCCTTACAGCTTGTTTCCCATTGAACCTATTTTGTGGGATCTCCACTCATTTAGGTTGGGTTGCTACTGCGGGTAAACTCTCAGTGGGTTTCAGTCCCATCCCAAGTCTGGATTAATGGACTAAAGATCTATCAAGTCCCTTTGTAAGTGGATCTGCCGTGTTATCGTTGATACCAATAAATTCCACGGCAATCACTCCAGAAGACAACCAAATCCCTAATAGACTTAAGCCTAACTTGGATATGTCTTCTAGTTTTTCTGATTGTACTTTGAACTCTTTACCTTTGCAATAGTAGTCATGCTATCACAATATAAAGAAATCGCCGGTATCGACTTACCCACCATGGGCATCTCAGAGAGAAGGCTCCCTAAGCCATTCGGCCTCTATACCTGTTATGTCCAAAGCACACAGCTCTGCCTCAAAGGTAGACCGAGCCAAGATGGTCTGTTTCACAAACCTCCAGGAGACTGCACCGCCTCCGAGGGTAAATACATACCCAGTCACACTGTTACTCCCGGGGTCCTCCATTTGACCTATCCAACTTGCATTACTATACCCTTCTAAGACAGGAGGATATTTACCATAATGCAGTCCAAGAAGTGCAGTACCCTTAAGGTACTTCAACACTCGATCAAAGGCCTCCCAATGAGTACGGTCAGGACAACTCGTATACCTACTCAACTTGTGACCGTGAATGAAATATCAGGTCGAGTACAGTTCGCAAGATACATCAAGCTTCTTATAATCTGGGATATCGTAGCTGTGCTACATGTACTCCACTCTTACTCTTGCAGAAGGGTTTAGATGAATTATAAGGAATGCATACAGATTTACATCTCTGATACCCAAAATTTTCAAGAACTTTTTCAGTATAATATGACTAAGACACAGCTATCCCATTAGCAGATCTAATCAGTTTGAGCCCCAAAATCACATTTGCAACTCCTAAGTCCTTCATCTCAAACTTACTGCTCAAGAACCTCTTGGTTTCTTCCATTATCCTTATGTTCAATCCAAATATCAAAATATCATCTACATATAGGCATAAGACAACAAACATATCACCTTTGATCATAGAGTACAACACATTTATCGGATTCATGAACAATAAAGTCGTAAGACTGGATAGTCTTATCAAACTTGTCATGCCACTGTTTCAGAGCTTGCTTTAATCCATAAAGAGATTTTACAAGCTTGCAGAACTTTCTGTCATTACTAGATGCTACAATTCTCTCAGGTTAGTCCATATAGATCTCCTCCTCAAGATCGCCATATAAAAAGGTAGTCTTCACATCCATTTGATGAATTGTGAGATCATGTATGGAGGCCAACGCAATGAGTATCCGAATCGTAATCATTCTAGTAACAGGAAAATAGGTATCAAAATAATCAATACCCTCTTTCTGTTTGAAACCTTTGGTTACAAGTCTCGCCTTATATTTTTCTATGGATCCGTCCAGTGTAAGTTTTCTTCTGAATACCCATTTTGCTTCCTATGGTGGAACACCCCAGGAGGTAGATCGACCAATTCCCACGTGCCCTTTGAAATGATTGAATCCATTTCAAATTTAATGGCATCCTTCCAATGACTTGCTTCAGTAGAAGCCATGTCATCCTTGTATGTGGGAGGATCACCTCGTTTTGGTAGGAGACAAAGTCACTACCTAAATCCTTGGCAATCCAAAGTCTCTTACTTAGTCTAGGTTCAACACCCTCCAAAAATTCATTGAGTTCAGAAGAGATAGCCCCCACATTTGGCATCTTTTCTATTTGTTGTGGAATAGAACCAGATGTAGAGGCTACGTCACTAGTCAGATTTTCAGGAATTCATTTTTTCATTGTAAAAATATCCTAAAAAGGTAGCATCATGAAGTTCAATAATAGTATTAATATCTATGCCTGCGATCTCAGACCAAATTACTAAGAATCGATAGCCATAATTATTTTCAGATACCCCAAGAAGATCGTGTCAACTGTTTTAGGTCCAAGCTTCTTTCTCTTGCGTTTTGAGAATAAGACTTTAGCCAAGCATCCCCACACCTTGAGTTATTTTAGGCTTGGCTTCCTATTTCTCCAAAGTTCAAATGGACTCTTATCTTTATGACCTAGGGAACCCTATTCAGAATATGGCAGGCCATATTCAAAGCTTCCCCAACATGTAAGATGGTAGTCCTGAACTTTGTAAAAGTACGTTGACCATATCAATTAGGTTCTTATTCTTTCGTTCTGCTATTCCGTTGGACTGTGGTGAATATGGTGCAATGACCTCATGAATTATGCCAAATAAAGTGCATTGTTCATCAAATATCTTAGAACGTGTATTGATGAATCTGTGATTCATCACTCCAAAAGTCAAAAATAGAGCCTTTTTCCCGAGTAAATAGAGGCATATTTCCCTTTATAATGCATAAATAGCATTCACGCATACATACATAATACATACATTTTAGCAGTCCATTTGCATTTAAATAAGAAGCCAAAATCCCTTGTAAAATATCTAACAGAGCCCTAAAACCCTTGGACCATAAAATGCCCTCATACATCCTCCAAAATAGGTTTACTCACTTTCAGAATATTATACATTAAAAGACCTTTAAAATGAGACTAATTTCATCCAATTTGGAGCTCGTAGGAAGAAGTTGGGTTTTTGGGCCACTTTGTATACTACATATATGTATAAATTGTATTTTTTGTATTTTTGTAACATATTTGACCTCATCTCCGTCTTTGGTCAACACGAAACTTGTAGATCTCATCAAGATCTACAACTTTCATGTTTGAATTTTTCCAAATTCGGCTTTCCTTCTCTTTCTAAACTCATTTTTCCTCTCATCCATTCACAACTGGCCACGTGGCGCCCTCGGATTGCGCCACGCGGCCCACTCCCCTTGCCTCAGCCGCCCGCGCTCACAACCGTTGGATCTTCATCCAGATCCAACAGTGGCGCTACCTCCACGTGTACCCTTTATTCCCACGTTAGATCTCTGCAGGGCCTCATCACAGCCATTCACATCCGCCTTATTCTCCTCTCGCCATGTGGCACATCAGGCGCCATCCGATGGCGCCTCCGTCCCTTCATCCTAACCGCCTATACCAGCTTCACACACCACCGTTCGATCACTTCCCATCTCAGATCTGATCCGCCCATTCGCGCATCTCCCACAGTTCGTCACGTGGCGCGTTTTGCACCTTCCGATCTCGCCCTCATCTCTTAATCCCTGTCGTTCTTTAGTGCCAGACCCTTAGCCCTTCGATCAGCGCCCTAATCTAATCCCATCCGTTCGCCAGCGCCGCTTCCATATCACGCCACGTGGTACAATCGCACCCCTTGATCGCTACGCCTTCGATCGGATCCTACCCACTCCTTAGCGCTCTGATCTGGGCCGTTGGATCACAAGATCCAACGGCCAGGGCTTCGTCTTCCACCTCCGATGCCCCCTCTCTCCCACGTTCTCAGCCTTGCGCGAGGAGCTCGCCCTTTCTATTCTCGGTTCCACCTCAGCCACCCTCTCCGACCGCCAACACCGCCACGATGGAGCCCACTCTTCCCTCCTCCTCGCAAGCTCCCTCACTCACCACGATTTCCACCAGAGACGCTCCACAACTTCCACGAACTTCGCCTCTCCTCCATCCCTGCTGCCACCATTGCCCTATAAATAGACCACCTCCGGCCACCTTCACAGCCATCCGCCCCTCGTGAGAGACGCCACGAGCTCTGAGCTTCAACTTCGTGACAGGAATTGAGAGTTTTATTGAGCGAAGACGTCCGTCTTTCTCCGGCGAGATCCTCGGGCTCCGCCGAGTCGCAGCCCTCCTCCACCGAGCCGCTGCTTGAGCTCAGGGAGCCACCGGCCCTTCGAGCGATGACCTGGAACTCCCAGAAGAGTTCCAATTCCCAGGTGTCTCTCCGATCTGTTCTTCATTTCTTCTTCGATTTTCTCGCATTTTATTTGCCGCTTCCGGTCATCTTCACGCCTCCATTCCATCCTGCCGAGCTTCGCATCGAAGCTCCCCTCCTCGCGATACCCTTCACGCATTCAGGCACTTCACTTTCGCTCGCCACCAGCTCCAGCTCCGCCCACTTGGCCGGAGCACCATCGTCGGAGCATCTTCCCTCCGCTCTAGGCCTCGCCACTCCACCTTCACCTCTCCACTTGCACGCACGAGCTTCGGCTATCCTTCTAACACTTGCAGGTACCTCCTCATTCACTGATCGGAAGTTCACCGGAGTTCCTTTGGAGCTTCGCCGCCACAGAGCTCTGACGCCCTTCTCCAGCTCCTGAGACCACCAGCACCATCGCCGCACCTCCGTGCATCTTCTGGGACATCCCCAAACCGTCCAAGAGCTTCACCGACATCTGTAGGGACGGGCAGAGCAAAGGCCTCATCGCCGGAGCCTCGCCATCTCCTCCGCAGGCGGCGGAGGACCATTGAGGGAGAAGGTCCCCGCGACCGTTTCGATCATCCTAATCGA